>CM070540.1:16803337-17264601 GCA_036346415.1 Raddia guianensis | reverse complement strand
GGGATCGATCAAAACTCCTTCCGGATCCCGGCCGTTTCGTCTCGGCAAAGGATGTCGGGAGAGTCGACCAAAGACTTGGAACATTGACCCGACCGTAAGTTCCTCGTGTAGGTCTTTCGTTTCCTAACTTCGCTTTTCTCAAACTTCGCGCTTTAGTTAAATCCAAGTCTCGGGCTCCCATGTAAAGTTCAATCCGAAGAACGGTGAATATTCGCGGCCCTGCGGCCCTTCTCACCACTCGTCTTCTTAGACTACTCTTTCTCTCGGTAACACTTGATGGTCGGTCTTGCGAACTCTTGGCTCCGCAATCTTAAGGGTTTTCCCCGCCGTATCTTGTTTCAACAAGTTCCTAAACTTCGAGTTGCGTAACACGGCATCCGGCCTTGCGCGCTAAGCTTTCCGCTCTCGTAAGCCCTCCGCGCAGAGGCACTTACCACTCACAACACAACCACTTGGCAAAGCTCGCTCTCATAAGCCCTCCATGGCAGAGGCACTTTCCTTGTTGGTTACCTTCGAATCGCCTAACTTACGTTAACGGCGCCCGGAGCGAGTCAATCGAGATACGGTGTCGCTTAACTCTCTACGCACGTGCTTGAAGTCGCAAGTTCAGTCTTCATGCATCGTCTGCATCGGGCTAGGCATCGCTCTTTCTCTTGTGCACTGCTCGAGTTCGCAAACTCAGTCCTCGAGCAACTGGCACAATTTGGGAGTTAGGCTAAGCGTTCTACCGGTTTTCCTTAAAACTTTCTAGCTGTCGCCTTGCTCTTGGTTTTCGCTCGTCCTTGTCTTTTGTCTCTTTTTGCGTGAAAAGTCGCTTTCGATCGACTCTCGCTCTGATTCAAGCGCTACTCGGCGGTCTTGAGTCGCTTTCGGCCTCCTTGGAGGCTCTCCTCCTCGATCGCTTGGACTTGAGCTGAATTTGGCAACCCGATGCGTTTTCGTTTTCGGTTCCTTTCCTTAGCATTGGTTTTCCAAAACCTCGTTGGTCTTTTCGCCCCGTGAGCGCTCGCAGCGTCTGAGCATGTCTTTTATCTGGCGACGACCTATATGGCTCGGTTAGCAAGCGGTGCACCACCAGGGAGTTTTGCCCACCGTAAGTCGATTCTCATTACAACGGGCATGCCCACCGTAGCCGATTCTCATCGCGAACGGCACTCGGCGCTGGTTCGCATCGCTCGAGGCGACACTAACGCTTATCGGGTCCAAGCCCGGATAAGATTCGCCTCGACGCTTTTGCTGCGGCTAAGGTCCCAATTGCCTTCCCCGATTAGCGGTCTTAGCCACATGAAGTGCGACTTGTCCGCGACACGTCTTCTTTATCCATGCTATGTCCTTCCTAGCACGGTAATCGAGCAATGCACCACCCACGAGTCCTCGCCCACCGAAGTCGATTCTCATCGCAATCTGCACTCTAGCGTCGGTTCCGCGATTCGCCGAGGTGACACTAATGCTATCGGGACGTGCCGAAAAAGTTATGTCTTGTGCGGTAGGTGCGTCTTTGCGTGTTTTCTAAAACTCGCTTTGCTCTTCTTGGAGCCTTTTCTTGCTCTCTTTTTCCCTTGTCGCCGCTTTTTGTTTATCTTTTGCAGAAATACAGAACGGGGAACGCCGACTCGGTGATGGTCGCGCAAGGTTCCGTGCTTTCCCACCAAAACCGATGTCTCCAGATCCTCTCTTCCGGGTTTGTTCACAGATGCCCGAGACCGATTCACTTCACTGTGTATGATTTCTTGCCTTTACCCGCATCGACCTTCACGTTCGGCTAAGTCAAGGTAGCGCGCCACCAACGGAGTTACACTGCCGTAAGTCGATTCTCATCGCGAACGGCATGCCCACCGTAGTCGATTCTCATCGCAACGGGCACTCCAAGCGTCGGTTACGACTTGCCAAGACAACGCTAATATCGCCGCAAGGAATACGTCATGGGTAAAGCGTTGATTTCACACGTTCTCTTGCGGCTCGATCGATCGGGTTGTGATTCACCTCGCGACCGGCTCTTCTTCGCCCGAGCGCCAGATCCGTTCCGTGGACGAGCCCGTGCTCGGGCCGGATCAACCTCGACCGGCGCTCTTCGCTGAGCGCAGCTCTCACCGGCACGTCTTCGCTGGTCACACTTTTTGGTTCCTTTAACGAGCTCCGTGCTCGGGGACTAGACCTCCTTACTTGGTTCCTTTGGCGAGCTCTATGCTCGGGGACTGGGTCACCTTCCCATTCGTATGCATTGTCTGCTCCTGGCACACGATCTACGCCCGGGGCACATCACCTTCGCTCTCGGCGTGACATTCGCCGAGGCGCAATCTTATTTCTCTGCAAGCTCTTGCCCGAGAGGCGGATCCCTATCTTTCCCTAGGCATCCGAATGTCCGATGCAAGAAGACGAGTCCGTCTCGCGACTTGTTATGATCATTCTCCTAAGATCTCGATCTTCACCGGACGCGTGGTACGCTCTTCACTACTAAGAATCCAATCCTCCTTGATGACGCTCACCTCAAGGAGATGATTCACCTCACTTCCTCCGATTTCAGACGAGGGTGGGTACTCGCCGGACAGATGTCGTTTCGCTCGACGCAATGAGTTGCTCGACGCCGCAGTTTGTTCGGTCCCGAACAAGTATTGTTCGCTTGAACCATAACGTTCGATTGCCGCTGTTGCATGTCTTTGTAGCAGAAAATACCCTCTTCGTGACTTTGAGTCTCAAGAGGGCGACCCCACTCTAGTGAGTCCTTCCACTTGAGTCTCTGGGCTATTGTCGGGGATTAAATTATGGCCCATTGCCATGGCCCACTCCCTGACGGCCTAATCAGCAACCTACCGGGCCCGGCTCACTGGAAGGTTCTATCTCGCCCATATGCATCCCGCCAATGACTTCTGGCCGGCATGGTGCGTAATGGCCAAGACTTCTGCTTAAGTCCGACTAACAGAGTTACGACGGCTACGTGAAGACCCCGGACGTTGGTTTCTGGATTGGATTAGAGTCGTGATCCCCAAGATTAGAGCTTACCTTATCTACCGTAGGTTATATTTGGCATGTACCGAGTTCACATTTATCTCGTAGTTAGCCCGCCCGATATTCCTCAGAGGTCGGTTTGCTCAGACTATATAAACCAAGCCCTACGGCGCTAGAGGGACCCTTAGCGAGAGATTTTCGATACTACTCGCCGAGACCTGCCGATCTCGCCGAAGTTCCACCTTGTAATCCTCTTTGATATAAAGAAAGGTTGGACGAGGGCTATTATCTCTCGAGAGGCCCGAACCAGATAAAAACCCCGTCTCTGCTCTCGTTGTCGTTCGTGGTTGTTCGGCGTGTCTCCTATCTCCTCTTTGAAGAACCTTGGTTGACTTGGGTCAATATCCCAACCGTCGACAATTACGTTCTCACTAAGGTCACAGATTTGGGAGGGATGCAAAGGGTTGCCTTTAGGGGAGGTGGCATTCGTTGTTCCCTTTATGCGGATGATGCTGTCATCTTCGTCAAACCAAAAGTTCAGGATGTTGGATGCCTCCTCTCCGTTCTGCAAGATTTTGGAGCGGCTACAGGATTGCGGGTAAACATGATCAAGAGTTCGGTGGTGCCCATCTACTGCTCTGCGGTAAACCTTGACCATGTCCTACGCGACTTCCCTGGCAAAGTAGAGACCTTCCTAGTGCGCTATTTGGGTCTCCCTCTTCATGTGCGCAGAGTTCGGCGTATGGACATCCAACCAATCCTTGACAAGGCAGCTTCCCGTCTTGCGGGGTGGAAGTCAAGCCTACTCTCGGCCGGGGGCCACCATATCTTAGTCAACTCTGTGCTAAGTGCGCTGCCCATTTACATGCTGATGCCATGCAGGCTCCGGCCTCCTTCCTACGTGAGTTTGATAAGATTCGTCGCCGCTTCTTATGGGCAGGAAATGACGCTCTAAGTGGCGGGAAATGCAAAGTTAACTAGGCCACAGTCTGCTCGCCAAAGGAAGTAGGAGGTCTAGGCTTGCCGACGGTCGTGCGGGACGGCTTTATGTCTCACGTCGCTTTAGCTCAGATGGCACCGCGAGGAACGCCATTTGGGAAGGGGTGCACTACCGTGATGCATCGATCCGCGCTCTTCAATGCATCCATTTTAGTGCGCCTGGGCAGCGGCACTAAAGCGCGCTTCTGGACTACGCCTTGGGCGGGCCAGACGACTCTCTACTTGATTGCGCCGCGACTATTCTGCCAGGCGCAAAGGAAAAGTGTGTCCGTGGCAGATGCGTTACGAGGGAACTCGTGGATGCAAGATTTAGGGCCGCTCATCAATGCTCAATTGGTAAAGGAATTCTTTGATTTATGGCGGGTACTGCGGGGCCATCCAACTGACTTCACGGATGACCAGGAAGATCGTATCATCTGGAGATGGTCATGCTCTGGAGAATACACGGCGAGTTCAGCATACCGCATTCAATTCTAGGGCTCAACCGTATCGCTCTTTCCTAAGTTGTTCCGGCGTTCTAAGGCGCCGATGAAATGCAAGTTTTTCACCTGGCTACTTGCGCAAAATCGGCTTTGGACGGCCGATCGCCTTCAGCGTCGGGGTTGGCCTAACAATCAGTTTTGCCCTCTCTGCAACGTTTCGTTTGAAACCGCGGTGCACTTGTTTCTAGAGTGTCACTTCTCTAGATCCTTCTGGTTAGCCGTTGGGGGTCTCTCTGCTAGCCATGCGTTCATCCCGTTGGCTTGGATGCAGACGTCCTCAGTCAGCCAGTGGTGGGTTGACCGTCTTCGCCACTTTCCTAGAGACACGACAAAGAGAGCGGGATCCACCATCATCCTCACGCTGTGGATGATTTGGTGTGAACGCAATAGGCGCCTTATCGAAGGACAGGCTCGGCAGCTTCATCAGCTTATCGCGGACTGGATTGCGGAGCGTCAAGTGTGGTCGGCGGCTGGGTTGGCTGCCCTTCTTAGGGAGTAATCAGTTTTGCAGTTGGTTAGGCTCGGCAGGGTGTGTTTGCCGGGCCGGTGTGAGTGAGTGCCTGGTCTACCTCCAGGTTTTTTCTTTTTCCTCTCTTGTAAGTTCACTCCCCTTTAAATGAAATTGTCAGCGTAAGCTGACCTTTAAAAAAACGTAGACGAGCATCAAGAGGCGCACGTCGATGCCATCAAATTTGAGAGGGTTGCTGTCAGTGTCACAGCGCATCTGTAGTCCGAGCTGCGGTGCGTGGGAGGTCCTCCGCGCGATGGACAGGAGCTGGTCCTTTGGCCGCTGTGCCGTCGATCTGCCTCGTCCTCACCGTCCGATGCAGCCCATAAAAAGCCCACGGAAGGCTCGCCTAAACACAGCTAGCTCGTACGCCTGGCTCAACTCTCAGCTGGCGGCTCTTTTACTTGCATCTTGCGCGCCACAACTGACGCCGCCGCACCAGTCGCATAGAGAGATCGCGGGATTCGCGGCGACGACGCAGACTATGCCACGCTCGACGTGATCGCACGTCGCCGTGCCCGAGGAGATCGCGCCGCCACCGACGACGACGTCGCACTAGACGCTGTGCCCGACGAGATCGAGCTGCGATCGACAACGTCGCGGCTGACTCGCAATGGAAACCCCTAATTCTGCTACAGGTTTTATTTCTATTTTTAAATCCAGTAGCAATTGGGTTGTTTGAAGATTTAAATGAATCCAGTAGCAATTGTGTTATTTGAAGATTTAGATGAATCTCATTTATCTTGTTTTTTATAGATGATATCGGAGATGCATTAGAAAAAGATGTTTCTACAGAAGAGATTCAAACATCAGGTATGATATCTATAATTCTGAGACAAATCTTTATTCATCTTTTTAATGTTTGGATGAATATTAAATACCATAATTTTTATAGATCAAATGAGAGATGCAAACCCTGTCGATAAAGATGTTTCTACAAAAAAGTTACAAACACAGGCAGTTGGAATGGAGTTTGCAACCATAGATGAAGCTTACAAGTTTTATAATGATTATGCCTTTAAAGTTGGTTTTGGCGTCAGAAAGAATGGAAATAGGAATAACAGCGCCAACGTTTGCATAATGAAGTGTTTTACTTGTTCAGAAGAAGGTACGTCAAGGTCGACAGATCCAACTAAAAATGAACTGAAAGTTCAACGATTGGAGACTAGAGTTGGATGCAATGCACACATGAAAGTTAACATGAGTAACAAAGGCACTTACGAGGTGACTTCTTTTGACCCTGAGCATAATCACGTGTTTACATCCCCAACAAAAACAAGATTGCTGAAGTCTCGTAGAGTCATTAGTAAAGCACAGAAGACGATGGGTGATTTGGCTGATGCCTCTGGGATAAATCCAAAAGAGATATATGAGCTTTTATCTAAACAGGTTGGAGGAAAACGTCACCTAACTTTTCTTCCAGATGACTACAAAAATTACTTGAGAACAAAGCGACAGCAGGATATGGCATTAGGGGATGCTGGAGCAGTAATGCAATATCTCCAAGAGCGTCAGAAAAAAGATCCATCCTTCTTTCATGCAATGCAACTTGATACCGAAGATCAAATCACCAATATTTTTTGGGTCGATGGAAAATCATTGTTGGACTACGAGTATTTCGGTGATGCTGTTTGTTTTGACACAACTTATAAAACTAATAGCTATGGTCGACCTTTTGCTATTCTTGTTGGGGTGAATCACCATAGATAGACTGTGATTTTTGGTGCTGCATTGCTTTATGATGAGACAATTGCATCATTTGAATGGCTATTTGAAACTCTTCTAGATGCTACATGCAGGAAAGCTCCTAAGGTTGTTTTTGCTTTTTAATTTATTTATATTTGTAACCTATGAAAGACTTGTATTAAACTCGTGTATTTGTTGTTATTAGGTAATCATGACAGATCAGGACGCTGCCATGAGTGCCGCAATAAAGAAGGTCTTGCCAAACACTACCCATAGGCTCTGTGTGTGGCACATGTATCAAAATGCCGCAAAACATCTCAGTCAAGTTTTCAGTGTTTCGAAAAATTTTAAGCGTGATTTTGGTCATTGCGTGTATGACTGTGAAAATGAAGAAGAATTTTTGAGTGCTTGGCAAGACATGCTTATCAAGTATGATCTAGGTAGTAACAAATGGTTGGTTGACTTGTTTGCAATACGTGAAAAATGGGCACTTGTGTATGGTCGTCAATTTTTTTGTAAATCCAACTGGTATAAGAAAAAAAGATGGAGGAAGAGGATCACGTCATTATCCAAGTTGTCTTGACAAAAAGAGGAAAGTAAAAAAGAAATCGAATGCAAACTCGGATGTGCATGTACCTATGTATGGTCTTCGAGAAGAAAGCAATGTAAGTTTGTTACAATAATTTACTTTATTTAATTGTTCTATCTAATGATATTAACATTTATAATTATTGATGCGTAGGTTGCACAAATTCCTATGCATGGATCTGCAATGGATCTCTTAAATTCAGTGACTTCTAATATAGGAGGTAAGGGGACTTGTGAGGAATTTCCATGTCATGCTTCTATATATCCAATGATCCAATTCTAATTTTATTTATTTATTTTAGGTTCAAGTAGGGCCCAATTTGGTCACACGGCATCCTACTATAAAGGAAATGATGGTTTCGATAGGATGCAGGAATAAAGGAAATGTGTTTTGTTTTTGTGTGCTGATGCTCAAATATTTATGAGATGGAAATGTAGTTTTTTTTTTAGAAAGGAACTCTTCATGTGAGGTTGTGATTTAAATTTTCTAAACCCCCAGTGTGTCATGTACCTGAACCTTGTGTTTGCTAAAAATGATTTGAAACTTAAAGTTCTCCTGATTCAGATCGAATCATTTCTCCATAGGTCAATAAACCGACATTGGTTCAATCAAATAGTGCAGTGCTTTCAGCATAATTCAATCATACCATAATTCACCAACCATGAAAAATTTATCTCACTAGGTATAAATATAAAAATAACTTCGTTTTCCCTTTCTAACTTTACTTCACCGTGAGAAGCGTCTTGTTTCAACTGTTATCTCACAGTACATTGCGCTACAACTGAATTTTCTGTCAGTGAGGAGAGAAGCCAGAGGATTGGGAGCCGACGACGCGCTAGAAAATTTGGTGAGCCGAGCCGAGCGCTGCGCTAATGGAAGCCAAGCAGGCTGCACGCCCGCGTCGCTGGCTCGCTTGATCGGACGTTCGGCAGAATCACATCGTGCGGCTGAGGACGCGAAGGACGGGGCGCCGTCCTCCGCGCGGAGGACGCCCCCCGCACCGGTCCTAGCTGAGCCTTGCAGCTTGGATGCTCTTGCACAACCTGTTCAACAAAGGAAGAAAGAGGTCGATTAAAAAAGTCAATTAAAGAAGTTAATCTTGGCCGATGAAATTAAGTCAGATTTTTGTATTTTATACCACTCCTAAGTTGGAAATTTAGGCTTCATGTGTTACGAGTACCACTTTAGCGGCATATAAGATACACATGAAATTTATCTTGGTCTAGTTGGAAGATTCGTTGCTTCTTATGTTTTCCATTTGCAATTAGGTGAAAGAATTTAGTATTGCTATCACCCTCTAATAAGAATTTTTCTTTTGATCGTTGGTACCACTTGATCTCTTCCTCTCTCGTAAATTGGACCACCGATTCAACTCGATTTTTTGATTTAATTCATCGACGTAAAGTCGAGTATTTTCGCTTTCTTGTCTAACTCATCAATCTTACTCAATAAATGTTTTTTCTTTTTACAATGGCCATCGGTATGTCTAGCCCAACCCCTTAGATGCTTTCTAAGTTTTCGGATCTTATGTTGCCATCGTTTCAAAGAGGAATCAACATCAACCTGTTCGTGCCAAATCTTGGCAACCATGTCAAAAAAACCATCACGTGTTAACCATCCCAATTCAAAGTTGAACATAGGTTGGTTTGCATGATAATAAGAAGTACCCGTTTTGAGTATAAGAGGTGCATGATCAGAAAGAATTCTGCTACCAGCATCAATTGTTACTAAAGGATATTTAAGTTCCCACTGGGTGCTTCGTCGTTAGCTCCCGAACGACTAATTCTATCCCCTCTTTACAGGCGTAACTTAGAGACACCTGACACCTTTTCCGGCAATGCGACTTCAGCACCTTCGTCTAGGCCCGGCTAGCGGACTTGCTAAGCACCCCTCAAATCAGCCTGGCCAGTTGATCCCAGATCGATTGCTTCACGAGCTGGTGGGCAAGCGTTGCCTCCTAGGGTGGCCCTCCATGTGCATTATCCTCTATTATCAAAGCCACAATTTGGCACCTCTGGTTGGAGCGAAACAACCATGTTTTTCGTTAGGTTGACCAGCCCGCTCCTGTTTTCTTGAATTTTTTGCTAAACGACCGACGCCTCTGTGAGACCGTAGGGAATAATTTTTTATTTTTAACCCTTTTGAAATAGATATTTTATTTTTAACCCCGGGTCAAAAGTTTTTTCAAATCTAACCTTTTGGCCGCCACCACCCCTCGACGCAAGCAAATTCATCTTTGCCGCCAAGCGGGATGGCGCGGCAAGTACATCCGCCGCATAGCGGGATGGCGCGCAAGACCGCCCCACTTGTCATTCTATCGGAGATCACGGGTCGCCAACAGAGTTATCCCATCCCATGCTGGCAAAGATGAATTTTGCTGCACAAAGTGGTGGCACCGCCAAAAGGTTAGATTTGCAAATTCTTCAGCCCGGGGATTAAAATTAAAATAATTTTTTAAAAAAGGTTAAAAAATAATTTTTTTTCGACCGTAGGTGCCAAATTTGTATGTAGTTAATTTTTCTTGGCCCGCAGGGGGAGTGGCCCTTTTCTCCCCCCCACTCTGTACTCCTTTTCGCTTTTTTATCAATATAAGATAGCTCTTCTGTCCTTTTGCTAAAATATATATGTATATAAAAACCTGAGACCCAAGAAAAGTCCCAATAAGGGCGAGACAAAATGAACATGAAAACTGTAGGAGAGCTCTGCGGTTTTACCCGGGTTAAGGGCGAGAATCTCAAGATGGTGGCAAGCCAAGTTTGAGGAATCCAGTATGTTGGCCACCTTCGGAGCAAAGACACCTCAGAAAACCTCGGGACAAGGAAAAAATATTCCGAGGTTTTTTATAAAGGCGATTTAATAAACCCAAGATACCCGATGAGGCCCAAAAGGCTCCTCGAGTTAACCCAATGGGGACAAGGGCCCAACTAGCGCCTGCCCTGCTCCCATATCAAGCGGACGAGGGCTCGGCTAGCCGGGCCATGTCTCTCATGTCGTGGCTCTAAGGAATGGGCTGTGGTGATTTGGATTATTGGGCCCACAAGGCCCACGTTGTATTTCCATTGTTAACCCTAATCACCAAGCACTCTATAACACAGGAGCACCCCTTGGACGGGGGGCGAGCATTTTATTACCATTCCTACTGCCCATTCCTGCTACCCCAAACCTCACATTTTAGTGATCCCTCCACCCTGGGAACACACTTCACTGTCCGAGACACTACGACGATAGTTGGCGCCGACTGAGGGGATATTGGGACGGAGAAGATGGTACGAGGTAGGAACCAATCAACCACCGAAGTACCCGTACCCGAGGTAGCAGATGCTGTGACGGGAGTCGTCACGAGGAGTGGAGGTGGAACAAGATGGAATATGGTACCAAGGTTACCTGCGGGGAGAGGTGAAGCTAAAGCAGTACCCGAGGAGGCACCTGCCATCCTCGGTCCGACAACAACCCAAAGTTCCAGAATCTAGCAGAATGGGAGAAAGGAGAAATCATGAAGAGCCAGTAGCCGCCTATGACCCCGCCCATCCATCGCAAGATACCCTTATCCTCCCACGAAATCCACACACTCACCCACAACCTCCCCCTATTAATCCCGAAGTAAGACCACCCAGAGAACAAGGGATTGCTTATACTAACCCTCGTTTCGACGAAGAGTATCTGCAGCATCGAAGATCGATGGAACAGCAGATCGAAGAGCTGAGAAGGGAGTTGGCAGCAGCTTGGGCGCCACACCAACAAAACCCTCAGAGATCAAGCGAACCCGAAGGATCCCAGGCGGAATCGCCAGCTACATACCTCACCCAGAGTACCTACCGAAGAGAGCGTGGAGGAGGTGGACCGCTTGAAGGTTTCCTCCGAGCAAAAAGGTGGCCGAAAAACTTCATAATGCCAAGCATTAATAAGTTTGCCGGCGACACAGATCCGATGGAATTCCTCGAAGTCTATGAAACGGCTGTGGAGGCCTCGGGAGGTGACGATGACATCAAAGCTAAGAGCCTACTCTTAGCGCTCAAAGGCACTGCCCTATCCTGGTTCACATCATTAAACTCGGGATCGATCCATTCCTGGGAGCAGCTAAGGGAAGCCTTCGCCAAAAACTTTCAAGGCAATTATGTCGTGAGGATACAAGAGAGCAATCTATTCTCGATGAGGCAAGCAAAGGAGGAGAGTGTTCGGGATTTCTATAAGAAATTCGCGAACATGCGGTGCCAGATTAAAACCATCAGTGATACAACCATCATCAATGCATTCATCGTGGGCTTGCAGCCGAGAACCTTGTGCCACGATCTAACCAACACTCCGCCAAACACAGCATCGGAGTTATATGATCGGGTAGAGAGGTACGCCCGAGGAGAGGAGGAAAATTTGAGAAGAGAGGCATTGGCTAAGAAGGAGAATCACGAGAAGAAGCAAGAAAAGAGGAAGGGCGATGATAAACATCAAGGCCGCCATCATCACAGCAAGAAGGTTCACAATATCGAAGATAAACCAAAGGAAGCGAAGAGTACTGAAACACGGAGAGGACAAAGGAAGGCGAACTACTGCGCTTTAAACAGGGAGAACCAGACCCATAACACCAAAGATTGTCGAAACATCATAAGCCAGAGAAACAGCTATCTGAAGAAGCCGAAGCATGAAGGGCAGCGGGAGAACAGCCGAAGGTGGCAAAACAATTCGGGGAAGCGCTATGATGGGGATCGGAGAGAAAACCATAGAAGGCATGATTACAGAAGAGAGGATAGGTATTGGAGAGAAGATCGAAATGGAAGGGAAGAGGGAAGAGAGAGAAGGGAGAAGCCTACGGATGATGAGGGGAGAAGAACACCCGAGGAAGTCCAGCATGTCGAACAACCCCAAGAGCCGCGAAGAGTCATACACGTCATATCCGAGGGATCCTCGGTCAATTTGCCATCTAATAGACAAAGAAAGCAGTACCTCAGAGAGGTAGCCAATGTCTCATCCTCACGCCCACAAGCTGTGGCCATAACCTTCGATAGCACAGATGGAAGAGGAGTTCGGTTTCCCCACCAAGACCCCCCTCATTGTCACAGCAGAGATTGCAGGATATCATGTGGAGAGGACGTTGGTAGATGGAGGCAGTTCTGCTGATATCATTTTTCTATCAGCATTCAAGCAGCTAAACATTCCCGAAGATAGGATAAAACCTTCGCACCTGCCTCTAGTTGGCTTCGGGGGAGAACCGGTAGTAGCCATTGGCCAAGTTACTTTACTAGTATCATTTCAACAAGGGCGGAGAAGGGTGACGAAGTCCATATGCTTCGACATAGTGGACATGGAATAAGGTACAACGCTATCTTCGGGAGAGGGGTCATAAATGCTTTTGACGCTATCATACATCACAAATATCTGTGTATGAAAATGCCGGCTGAGGGAGAAGTCATCACGGTGCTAGGAGACCAGCAAGCAGCAAGGAGAACGGAGCTTCAAGCCACCCCGAAGTTTAAACCTGTCCAGAATATGCAAAGAGGAAATACAAAGGGGTGGAAACCTAAACCAAAACCGAAAGGAAATACCAAGCTACACTCATTGAGCCCAGAGAATCCTAGTAAAATGGTGACCCTGGGAGCTCAATTGTCAACCCAAGAAGTAGAAGATTTGCTGAACTTACTGAGGCAAAACGAAGACATCTTCGCATGGGCTACTGAGGAGGCAACGGGTGTACCGCGCAGCACCATTGAACATGCACTCGCTGTGAAACCCGACGCGAGGCCTCAGAAGCAAAAACTCCGAAAAATGTCTAGAGAAAGAATCGAAGCTGCAAAAAGCGAAGTACAGAAGCTTCTCCGAGCAGGTGTGATCCAAGAGATCGCCTACCTGGAGTGGCTGGCGAATGTCGTCATGGTCCAAAAGTCTAACGGCACCTGGCAGATGTGTGTAGATTTCACAAACTTAAACAAGGCATGCCCGAAGGATGACTTCCCATTACCGAGGATTGACCAGCTCGTGGATTCCACAGCTGGGTGTGCACTGATGAGTTTCTTAGATGCTTACTCATGATATCACCAGGTGTACATGCGCGAAGAGGATGAAGGAAAAACGGCTTTTGTCACGCCATTTGGAACATATTGCTATCGAAGAATACCCTTCGGCCTGAAGAACGCGGGAGCAACCTTCGCGAGGCTTATCGTGAAGGTCTTGGCAAATCAGATGTGGCGAAACGTCGAAGCGTATGTGGACGACATCGTCGTCAAAAGCAAAGGGTGCCATGGCCACGCTGTAGACCTCGGGGAGACCTTCGCTAGTCTCCGAGCAGAAGGTATAAAGCTAAATCCATCGAAGTGTGTATTTGGTGTTGAAACAGGAAAACTGCTGGGTTTCTTAGTATCCCAGAGAGGTATCGAAGCCAACAAAGACAAGATCGACGCCATATGCCAGATGAATCCTCCAAAAAACAAGAGGGAAGTTTAAAGCCTTTTAGAGAGATTGGCTGCTTTAGGAAGATTCCTATCGAAAGCTGCAGAGAAACATAAACACTTTTTCGCCACCCTAAGAGGAACCAACTCCTTCACGTGGGGGCCGAAGTGTGTTGAAGACTTCGAGATATTGAAGGAGCATTTGCAACAGTTACCGAAGCTCACCAGTCCAAAAGGGGCTGAGAAACTGCTGTTATACCTCTCCGCGAGCCATTACGCAGTGAGCGCGGTGTTGGTAAGAGAGCACGAGGATGGGCAGATGCCGGCAAACTATGTATCGGAGGCGCTCCAAGGAGCGAAGAGGAATTATGTGGAGTTGGAAAAGATGGCATATGCTCTGTTAATGGCTTCAAGAAAGCTAAGGCATTACTTCCAAGAATTCAAGATCGAAGTACCAACGTGTGGACTGCGTGGGCCCCGGGTATCCTCTAGAAGGCCCGTAAGGGAGCAGAAAGGGGGCGACCCAGGGCGGTTGGCCGAAGATAGAAACCACTCGGATCGGACGAGACTTAAGCCGCAAGAAAGGGTCCGAGTTTATGGGATATCCCCATGTAATTAGCAGATCAATGCATACATTCCATATAACATCATAACGGAAATAGTTGCCATATATCCCACGACTTATTGTAAACTCTATCCCCCCATGCACTATATAAAGGGAGGGGACAGATGCCATCGGCATGAGGCCATCGAATCGTGGTTAGGAGCATCATCTTGCATCTCAATCCACCAAATAATCCCAGAGCACAGGAAGTAGGGTATTACCTCCTCCGTTGAGGGCCTGAACCTGTATAACCCTGTCTTGTGCTAGCCATTTGACCTAGTTCTTGATAAGTGTCCCCTCATACAAATTCATTGCCGGCGGTGACCCCCGCTTAGTCACCCGTCGGCTGGTTGCCGCGCCTGTAGGGGCGGCGTCAAGATCGTTTTCAGATCGATGGTTTTTCGAGATCGCCAGACGTCGACATGAGGCCGGAGAGACCCTTCGCTCGCACTCGGACTTCGTTGTCGACGGCATCGGCAATCTTTTGTCTCTCTCCCCACGGAGATCGCTCAACCGAAGGTACACGCAATCAATGGGACCCATTGCCTTTTGGCTTGAAGAATTTCGCATGTGCTTTCTTCCTAAGATCCGCGGCAATTTACTTCGCCTCGCCGAGGAAAGCGAGGAAAAGCCCGACGAGATCGCCTACCCCGGTCTGGACGCCCTCCAGCCCGGTGAGGACTACAAACCCCTGACTGGATTTCTCTCTAGACTTGGGAGTCTTGCTGCGGCCTCCGCGCACACCGATCCTGAGATTCAGGCGAGGGACAACCACTCGGGAAGCCGATCTGCTAATCCGGTCGGCTCAATCCAATCGGATCCTGCAGCGTTCGTGGGTGTCATCAACGGTGGCCAACCCATTGGACAAAGCGAACAAGTCAACTTCTTAGCTTCCGACTCAGAGTCAGACGGGAGTGCTGAGATTCGCAACTATCGTGAGGTTTTCGTCCTTGGGGCGGAGGACCATCACTCTACCTCTCCACAGTCGGACCGAGACAACCGCCGTTGTCGTGGAAGACCGAGACCGTCGCGTAACTTCGCAGACGCGCCGGACGCCCGTAATGAACTCGCGCGTGAAATTAAGAGATCGAGGTTTACAATACTCCCGTGCCAACGCCATCGCGATCGAAGACCCTCTCGAGACCATTGCGCAACAACTACCGAAGGCGATCCGTGCATCCGTAACCTCGCCGAGCGACGGCCATGGTAGAGATGGCGCCATCCAAGAAAACGAGGCGATTCCCGCCCGACCGCTTCGCTCGCAATGATCCACGCTAATCGAATCGGGGCTCGCGCCTCGGCGCGTGAATCTCGTCACCACCCGCACGCGATCTACGCCAAGATATCGGCTGTGAGGCGGAGCGTAGTAACGGTGGGCGAGAGACTCGCCCCCATCACGCTTGTCGAACGACGATCAGCCGAGAGCACCGCCACCGGGCGCGACCACCGCCAAGAGCAGCGTCAAGGCCAGCGCCGGGAGCATCGTAGCGATCCCCGGCGGAGGCGCCACGACCACCGGAGAGGATTCGGCCTTTACCCGACCTTCGCCGAGTGGTTTGGCGGAAGGATTTAACCTCAAAGGCATCGACAAGTTTGATGGCGAGAGGACCCAAAGAACTGGCCGCAGGTTTACGCTTTAGCGGTCGCCAAGCAGAGGTGATCGTAACGCCATGGCAATTACTTGCGGTCGCTTTGACCCCAACCGCCCAAACTCTGGTTAACGGACTTTGAGAGCTCTATCGAGTCTTGGGACGACCTCCAGAACAGCTTCATCGCCAATTTCAAGGGACCTATGAAAGGCCCGGGAGATGGGAGATTGGAGCGATACAGCGCAAGAGCGAGACTCTCCGTGAGTTCATCAAGCGCTTTACTAAAAAGAAGAACGAGATCCGGATGTTTTGAGCAAGCAATATTGATGCCTTCTTCACGGATGCAAACCGAGGAATTAATCAGAGATGACTCGGACCCCACAGAATCTCAAAGCCATGTTCACAATGGCGGATCAAGAGGCCAAGCCGAGGAGGCCATCGCGAATCATCGCGTGTCAACGACGGAGGCCCAAGAAGAAGCCTAACGACTTAACAAGGCAAACCTAAGGACAAAAGAGAAAGGGGATGAGATGGTCGCCAACGTGGAGCACTACCGACCTAAACCCCTAACGATAACGACTACAAAAAGTGATGGATTCGGTATGTCCTTCCATCCTCGAGGAAAACATTCGCCAAGGATTGCCTAATTTGCAGGTTCGCCAAAGTTCGAACCGCCGGCTAAAGGCGGTCACGGCAAGAAGCCCGATGGAGACTACCAGACGCCGAGCGAGATCGCTTATATCTTTGGGGCTCTTATGCGACGAGTCCAAAGGTGAGCGAAGCTTACCACCGGAGATCAATGCCATCATGCTCGCTATCCAAAATACTTGCGCTGGTCCGAGGTGCCCATCCCTTTGATCGATCGGACCATCCCTGATCGGATCGCTTCCTCGAAGGTATTCGCTGGTTTTGGATCCATTGCTCAAGGAAGTAAATTAAAAGGGTCCCGTTGTGGCGGAGTGGGATTAACGCCCTTTTCACCAAGACCTTCGACCAAATGAATATCCGCGCTCGAGCTACGGAAAGGGTCATCTCGCTCCACGGGTAATCCCCGGACGTCCATGCATACCACTCGGACAGATTTCCTACCGGTCACGCTCGGGACCAAGGAGAATTATCGGACCGAGAGTCCGAAGTTTCAAGTGGCTGATTTGAGACGGCATATTATGCTATCTTGGGAAGGCCGGAATTGCCAAATTCATGGCGGTCCCCAACTATACTTATCTCGCCTTAAAGATGCCAGTCCCAATGGTGTAATCACCTCCCCGGTGACGTTAAGCGATCCCTCGCTCAGGATGTAAAGTCGCGAAATGGCGCAGAGCACTCGACTCGTCGCCGAGATGGAAAAGATCCGACCGAGGTCGATCCTTCAGAGGAAGGAGACGCCCCACCAAAAGCAGCCAAGACATCCATCCAAGCACCAAGAAACCAAGAAGATCCTGTTGGACCTGCTTGATCCGCCAAGACGCCGTGATTGGGACAGGCTCGATAGCAATAGGAAGACGCGCCGCCACTTTCCTCCGCCAACCGGGATGTTCCTCGAAGCCTTCGGACATGCCCGTGTTCCGAGGGAGGTGATTGAGCACTCTCTACGCCGACGAAAAGGCAAAGCCCATAAAGCGGCGCTGCGAAGATTCGCCAGATCGGAAAGACGCCATTAGGAGTGAGATCACCAAACTGTTACGCTTCGGTTCATCAAGGAAGTGTATCATCCCGGTGGCTTGCCAATCCGGTCCTGGTGCGTAAGAAGAATAAGACATGGCGAATGTGTGTCGATTATACGACCTCAACAAAGCGTGTCCTAAGGATCCTTTGGGCTTCCCGCGATCGATCAAGTGGTGGATTCCACCGCCGGTGTGAGCTCTTGTTTTCTCGACGCCTACTCGTGCTACCATCGATCACCGAAAGAGGAGGATTGCATCAAAACGCCGCTCATCACGCCTTTGGTGCTTTCTCGCTATATCACAATGCCATTCGGTTGAAAACGCCAGCGACCTATCGCCGCACCATACAATGGGTGTTTTCACACTCACGGACGCAACGTGGAGGCATATGTCGATGACATCGCCATAAAACAAAATCCAGAGGGGATCTCATAATGATCCGACCGAGACATTCGAGAGCCTAAGGGTATTTCAAATGAAGCTAAACCCGAGAAGTGCGCCTTTGGGGTTCCGTCTCGTAAACTACTCGGATTCATCATCTCCAACCGAGGATCAAGCAACCGAGAAGGTTAATGCTATCATCAAGATGAAGCCCCAACCAATCAAGAACGTGCGAAGCTCACCGATGCATCGTGGCACTCACCGATTCGCTTCCGACTCGGGAGCGAGGCATGCCTTTCTTTAGGCTCTTACGCCGACAAGACGATTTTCAAAGGGAGCGGAAGCACAACAAGCCTTTGAAGATCTAAAGAGGTTCCTCACCACGCCCCTGTTGGTTCCTCCCATGCCCCGTGAGCCTCTCCTACTCTACATAGGTGCAACGACCACGCCATCGCCAGCGCTTTAGTGGTGGAGCGGACTAAGAGGGCTCCTCCGTAAGGTACAATATCCGTCTACTTCAGAAGCGAGGTATTGGGCGACTCTAAAATAAGGTACCCACAAGTGCAGAAGCTTCAGATGTCAGGTTACTCACATCACGGAAGCTAAAGCATTACTTTCAAGAGCATGAAATTTCGTGGTCACCTCTTTCCGCTGGAGATATACTCCACAATCGGAAGGCCACCGAGGATTGCCAAGTGGGCGGTTGAGCTTGGAGCCTTTGAAATAAAGTTCAGCCTCGACTAGCTATCAAATCTCGTTGCTATCGACTTCGTTGTCGAAAGTGGACAGAGGCCCAAACCCCAAAGAAGACAGACACTCGAGTCTCGGACAATGTACTTTGATGGTTCCTCATGCTCGCCGCTGGGCTGGGATTTTGCTCATATCGCCGATCGGAGAAAAGCTGCGCCACGCCCTCCGAATATTATTCCCGTCGCCAACAACACCGCCGAGTACGAGGCACTCATCCACGGACTTCGCGTCGCCATCTCGCTTGGTGTCAGCGGCTAATGGTACGCTGAGGATTCGCAACTCATGGTCAATCAAGTCCAAAAGGAGTGGTCTTATATTTGCGATAAAGATGGCGGCTCTATTGCCGGAGGTTCAAAACTAGAAGACAAATTCGACGGTTTGAGCTTACTCACGTGCTCGCCGCGACAATGAAGCAATGGACGAAGCTAGCGCTGATGGGATCCACTCGAGCTTTGGTCCCGAGTGGTGTTTTCGATCCAGAGCTATCCGCACCGCCTATCAAGCTACCATCCGTGACGAGAGAAGAACAAGAAAAGCGTATGAACCCGGCGCAGAGGTATTTACGATGAACCCCGTGGACTCAAATTTTATTTAGATTATTTTCTTCATGATGAGCTACCCAAGATCGAAGCTTCAGCCGAGTGCATCACACGGAGCAAGAGTTACAAGGTGGTCGGGACGAGCTTTTCGTAAAAAGCGCCCGGTACTAAGGCGCTGTATATCCGAAAGCAGAAGGCGTAGATCCGCTCAATGAAATCCACTCGGAGAGTGCGGGCACCACGCTGCCGCTAGCACCTCGTGGGCAAAGCGTGTCGGCAAGGATTTTTTTCGCCAACCGCTGTCACGGACGCGAAGAAATAGTACGCAGATGTGACGGTGTCGATTTTTCAGACGGCAGATTCACATGCCTACCAAGATTTCTGCACAATTTCGATCTCTTGGCCCTTCGCCGTCTCGAATCTCTGGACATGGTAGGCCCTTCAAGCGAGCGCAAGGCGGGTTCACCCACCTCTTCGTCGCCATCGACAAGTTTACCAAGTGGATTGAAGCCAAGCCGGTTGTTGTTATCATGGCGCCAAAGCACGCTAGTTCTTCCGGACATCGCAGCGTTTACGCATCTAATCGCATCATCACCGACAACGGCGTTCAGTTCAAGAGCAGCGAAGTTTCAAGAATGGGGCGAGGAGTGGGCATTAAGATCTCGCTATGCATCGCTGGCCCACCCGAGGAGCAACGCCGTGTCGAAAGCGCCAATGGGTTGGTACTACAAGGCCTCAAAGCCAGGATTTTCGATCGCTTAAAGCCGACGCCACGCGGCCGGGTTAAGGAGTTGCCCTCGTGCTCGGGGCTCGGGACAACTCCAAGCCGAGCCACCGGGCGTACACCTTTTTCCTTGTCTCACGGCTCGAGGCGGTCCTCCCGCCTGAATTGAAGTTTCGTCCCCACGGGTTGCGGACACGACGATAATCGGTCGGATGAGGCAAGGCGTGAAGACCTCGACGACTTGAGGAAGCCAGGAAGCAAGATTGATCCAATCGGCAAAGTACCAACAGGGGCCTACGCCGCTATCATCACTCAACGACGGGCCGTGCATTCTCCAAGGGAGATCTGGTCCTTGAAGGAATCGAAGCACGAGCATAAACTCTCCCCACTGGAAGGCCCCTATGCGCGATCGCTGAAGTGACTCTACCGGGCTTACCGCCACTGGCGGAAGACGGATCCGAAGTGCCCAACACCGAACATCGAGCAGCTACGCTGCTTTTTTCCTTAATTCTTGTATCCAAGCAAGATTTGTGTAATTAGTTTCTTCTTTGATTTGCTACTTGGCCGTAAACCACAAGCGAAGAAGTCGGGGCTACACTAAATAGTGCGTGAGTCAACCGCGCCCTATCCCTTCAATAAAGTTGTTTTCTCTACATGTGTTGATCGATTCGAGTGGTACTAATATTCTTGAGTAATGGCGCTTACGCCCCAAATGACAATGTTTAGCTACCTCGCACAAGACAGAAGAAAGCCAAGCGCTACTTGGTACTGAAATTTGGACGATCGGACGACGCTTTCATGAAAAAGGATAACACGATTATTTGGATAAATTAGATCACCGATCGGGATCAACCAAAAGTTTCTATTACAGCATAATTACAGATCCGGTTGATCAACTATCCGGACAAATTGCCGGATGGACTTCTTCTAAAAGAGCCACGGCCTCCTCCGAGCAAGCAAATCCATCCTTAACGGCCGCAATCTAAGCGTGGGAAGTTTGACTGCAATGGCGAGGCCCCGACCGTGCACGTTGTTGCGGCCTCCGGTGAAGACCTTGATCCGCCAGAAGGGCGCCGAGACGGGCCACCGGAGGTCGTGGTCGTTCGCGGCCTCGTCTCGATAAAGACACTCAAGAATTGGAACGATCCCCGCCGAGGTCCGTGGCAAGTTCTCGCACAATCACGGGCAAGGCATATCACGAGCTTTAGTGAGGTTGAGCCATGGAGAGCCAGTCGGGGAAAGCTACCTTCCAACTGCTTGGCCGAGCTCTTGGCTCGAGCGTTGGCTTGGCGTACTTCCTCCTCCAACGCCTTCTGCCTCGCTTCCAGAGCTGCACTCAACAGCAAACATTAAAAGATATTACCAATGGAGCATCCTTTTTAGAGATTTAACACAGGTCGGGGTTTATACCTTGGTTTGCGTTGGACTCTTCCACGTGGCGAAGACGGAGTTCTATGACCTCGCGGTGCAGTTCTTCGATCCGACCGCGATATTGTCGTTTGGTGGCATACAGTAGCGTTGTCGAACTCATCGCGCGTTTTCAGCTCGCCACCGCCTCTCCATGCATTGGGTTTTTCGCTTTGACCTCTCCTTCATGCTACAGATGGAAAAGAGAGGAGATTAGTGGGATTCTCTCTTGCAGTGATAGAGGTTCGCAGTAAAAGAAGTTCTACCTTATATATTTCAGCCTGGATTGTGGTTACTTGGTCCAAGACCTCCCACTCTTCGGCCTCTTGCCCGTCGTCGACCTCGTAGCCTTCCATTTCTTTCCGCCACTTCAATCGGAAGGGTGGAATGTGCGCTTTGGCCGAGGGGCGTGGGATCTCCTCGATCTCTGGCTCTGAGCTAGCTGGAGCTGGAGTTTTCCCCTTCGCTGACGAGGATTGGCGGCTAGTGGCGGAGGGGCCGGAGTCCTGGCGAGGCGCAGTGGGCCGAGCCGAGTCCTTGGCGCTTGGCGGCTCGTCGTCATTCATAGGTTTTCTGAAAGCACCCGAAGACCGTTCAATATGCACATTGCATGTCTCCACACTATGAAGTTATGGCGTCACGAAGGAGTACCTGTGTGACGGGACATATTTCATCTTGAACTTCATGCCCGAGCCACTCGGGCCCGAGCCAACAGGTTTCTTCGCCCACCGCATGCCTTTGGCCTACTGACCGGGTGAGGTGGAGGGCTCTGTGGCTGCGCGGCCTGGGCGGGCGACGATTTTGTCCTTGGGCGACGGCGGCGCAAAGCGGACGGTGTCTTCTCATCATCGTATTCGTCCGAGGTCCTTGAGGTGTCCCCTTGCCTTTCTTGGCCGGAGGAGCACTCGCTGAGCCCTCGTGGGGACGCCAGAAGCGCCTTGTGGGGTGGAGCTTCGAACCGGGGAGGAGAAGAAGGCAGCGCCCGCAACGCATCAAATTACATTAACTCTAACCCTACATCAACGGATCGCGGTTGAGTTGAGGAGGATCTTCTCCTCACCGGTGGCAAAATCCTGATGATATGGAGCCGCACTCCGAGGGGTTATTTCGCGTCTTGAGCAAAAAGCTCAATCACTACCGATGATCTCCTTTTGCGCGAGGCTCTGGTTTTTCGAGTGGCATCCTAGAGCCCCGAGTACTCAAAGGCGAGATGCGCCTCTCCTTGATGGGCTGGATGGCGTTGGGTATAGTTCCACACTACCCGATACTGGGTCGGCCCGCAGACTTGGCTCTACGGAGAAGAACAAGAAGTTCCTTCACTTGGCTTCCCCGTCATCGTGCAAGTAGAGAGGACCGGGAGGGATGGGTGTGGGGCACTCATGGGAGAAGGAAGGGAGAGCCGGGGAGTTGGCACAATAGAACCATTCGGAGTGCCACCTTGTTGGAGGTTTTGAAGCGAAGATCAGTAGTATTTTTAACCCCTTCCATGAATTGAATCCCGCCACCGCGGCCTTGGGATTGTCCTTGTTGGGATAGGGTTTGAGAAGGAAAAGGAATCAAAGATCGAAGTGGGAGCGACCCCCAAATAGACCTCACAGACGTGAGTGAAAATCGCGATATGAAGAATGGAGTTGGGATTCAAGTGTGAAATCTCAACCCCGTAAAAATGAAGGCACCGGAAGAAAGAGGAGCAAGGAAGGTCAAGTCGCGGAGGAAGAAAGATTCGAAGACCACCACCTCGTCCGAACGAGGGGTGGGCAGACTCACCGCGGCAGGACGCCAAGACAATGACTCTTTGGAGGGAGCAAGCCGAGAGAGACCAGCTTCAGAGCCTCCGCTCGGTTGTGATGGACTTCACCCACTCCTTCCCGCCTTAGCGACCTTTGGGGTGGAGGGGAAGGCGAGCCATTGCGATCGGAGACTACCGGCGGAGGTGGCAATGGAGAAGAACCCTAGCGGCGAGCTTATCGAGGATGCCAACAGACCGGGCGCGAAAACGGGCAAAGTGAACCCATTTCGTTCTCCTGTTCGGACTTATAACAACAGTGAGTTTCGCATTACAGGCCCGCCTAGGTCTAGCGTCGGATGTGGCCTTCCGCGAGGGGCTCAATAATCACTCACGCCCGAGTGGTTCCCCGAGAGGTCTCGTTACGCATTGATCGCCCGCCTAGGAGCGGACGAGCCTAGCCGCTTGACGAAGTAATGCTACGGATTCGAGATCAAATCGAGAAGAAGTAGCATTGCGATTCAAGGTCAAAAATGTAAGACATCAGATTCCCCAAAAGACTTTCATTAAAACGGGCTCTTAGGCCCGACATATATTTTCATGGCGCAAAGACATCGAGCTAGGGCTCACATCGCTCGCAGGAATGCCAACAAGAATAGATCATTCTCCGACGACCACCTCACACCGAGGATGGAAGCGGCGAGCATCCTTCAATGGGGTGCGCGGGAAGAGCCGCGGATGGTCACGACCAGACCCCGATGGCCCTCTAGGCGACCTCCTCCGTGTTCCTCTCGCCATCTGCTAACGAGTGATCTTAGCCGCGACGAAGCCGCAGCGCGCGAAAGCGGAATCCGCGACGGCGACCTCCATGGATCCATGAAGATTTGTGGGGCGGTGTGGAAGTCTCCCAGAGTCGCCGAAAAGGAAAAGGACTCAAAACTCGAAGTCGGTGGTGAAGTAGTACGTGACCACGGGATTTTTTTTATACAGAGGAAATTCAAGGGCCGCTACCGTAAACCGTTTGAATACAAGAAACCATCATAGCGATGGGACCGGCGGAGCGGATCCGGTTTCCGACGGAACACGCGCCTTCGGCTGTGTAGGAGAAAAGGCGCGAAAACGCTTCACCTCCCCTAATTGGGCTTGGGCTAAAGCGCAAAGGGCCCCTTAACATGGGCTTTCTTAACACGCCGCGGACGGTGGCAATGTGTTAAAATCGAGCCTAATTCGCCTCGGTGCACCCCGGAGGGCATATCACGGCAGCGCCAAAGTTAAAAATATTTCACAAGATACCCCATGGGGTCACTAGCCAACTTTGCACGCCAAGGTTGGGTGTTGGTGAAATCTGGATTCAATTTCTTGAGGTATGCCATTATAAGGTCGCCATTGTATACCGTTATGGATACAAATACCTCTCAAAGAAAATTGCGCCCAATCGGTATGCCTCCAAAGGCCTATCTTGATCCTCGCCATGGTGGGGACAGATACCACCCGGCTGAAAGGTGTGCCTCATGATTGGGCCAAGAGCTGGTTCTTACAAGTTAAGGCCGGGCGCCTGATGCCGATATTTCTAAAACGCTAAGGTTATAGCATCTTCGCAAGACATAAGTCAGTAATGGCGTGGCTTAAGGCATGCCCCGTGATTCGCCGAAGCTATTCTTGTATTACAAGAGTGGATGCCCAGGAGCCGAATCCTCCTGTCGAAGTAACGCGCCCAACGGGCCGAGTAAGCTAGAGTTTGGTATTACCAAATCTAGGCGTCGTTTCGACATAAAAACTTAAAATTTCTTGAGTCCTTTACAATCTCTTTTCAGATTACAGGGGATTTAAGCGGAACCAGTCGGCCAAGCATCTGACTCGATCGTAAAGCACTCGGGGGCTACTGTGGACTGCGTGGGCCCCGGGTATCCTCTAGAAGGCCCGTAAGGGAGCAGAAAGGGGGCGACCCAGGGCGGTTGGCCGAAGATAGAAACCACTCGGATCGGGCGAGACTTAAGCCGCAAGAAAGGGTCCGAGTTTATGGGATATCCCCATGTAATTAGCAGATCAATGCATACATTCCATGTAACATCATAACGGAAATAGTTGCCATATACCCCACGACTTACTGTAAACTCTATCCCCCCTGCACTATATAAAGGGAGGGGACAGATGCCATCGGCATGAGGCCATCGAATCGTGGTTAGGAGCATCATCTTGCATCTCAATCCACCAAATAATCCCAGAGCACAGGAAGTAGGGTATTACCTCCTCCGCTGAGGGCTCGAACTCAGATAACCTCGTTTTGTGCTAGCCATTTGACCTAGTTCTTGATAAGCGTCCCCTCGTACAAATTCATTGCCGGCGGTGACCCCCCAGTTAGTCACCCGTCGACACAACGGCTTTTTCCTTAAAATCTATCCTCGAGAACAAAGGGGCAACTTCAAGAATATCGAAGTGGGCTGCCGAACTGGCGCCCTTCGAGATAACATTCATATCAAGGACAGCGATCAAAGCACAAGCAATGGCGGATTTCCTCACAGAATGGATGTCGGAACCTTCGGAGGACCCGAAGATGCCGCCGTTATAGACGATAAAATCAGATGGATCATGGACTGCATAAGGAGCAGGGGCTGCCGTAGTACTGGTGGATCCCGAAGGACGTGCTATAAGGAATTCAACCTATTGCAACGACAATTTTTGTTGCATTAAGCCTAAAATTGTGGTAATATGTGCATATTGCAACAAAATTAAAATCGTTGCAATAATCTCCGTGGTAATAAGAAGTTGCAACGATATCAAAATCATGGCAACAAGTTTCTTTATTACAACAATATAGTTGTTGCAATAGCATATCGCCACGTTTGTGAAATCGTTGTTATAACTTATTGCAACAGATATTATTGCATAGCAATATCATAATGCAACAAAATGGAATTCGTGGTAAAAACTTATTGCAACAACATATAAGTCACATTGAAAAACAAATACGTAGATTCTAGGATTCGAACCCACAACCTCTTGACTTAAAGTAATCTCACCTAACCAGCTCACCTCGCATGACTACTTGTATAAAATATATCATGTTTTCATTTTGACCTTTTTTCATAAACATATTGCAACGAAATAAATATTGCAATATGCCCAATATTGTTGCAATATGTATATATTTCAACGAAATCAAAATCGTTGCTACCCATAGCAATAATCAACCACCTGCAATCGTTGCAATAGGTGAAAATTTTTTGTAACAATATTATTTTGTTGTGATAGAAGTTAGTTATTGCAACAATTTATTTTTTGTTGCAATAGTAGCTAGTTAATGCAACAATTTCATTTTCGTTGCAACACATTCAATTTATTGCAACAAAAATAATAAATAATGCAACAATTCACGATTGTTGCGATATAGGAAACTTATTACCACAAAAAAATATTATGTGGCAATAGCATTGACTATAGCAACGAAATTTATTTTGTTGCAATCGCTGCGTGGCACTAGGTAGAATCCCTTGTAGTAAGCCTTAAGGTTAAACTTCCCGACGACTAATAATGCTACAGAATACGAGGGTCTGATGCTGGGACTTCGCAAGGCAAGAGCAATGGGAGCAAAACGGGTGCTGATATGCACCGATTCGAAGTTGGTGCAAGGCCACGTATCAAAGGAGTTCCAAGCAAAAGATGCAGAGATGTCCAAGTACCTGGAGGCGGTGCGAGCAATGGAGAAACATTTCATAGGCAAAACGGTTAAGGCGATACCTAGGGGGGAGAATTCAAGGGCGGATGAGCTAGCGAAGATGACGGCGTATAAGGAGAAGATTGCGGAGGGAGTATTTTATGAAGAAACAAACAGGCCATCCATATGCCCCGAGGTGCAGCTTATCGAAAAATCAGCAGAAGACGATTGGAGGACACAGATAGTGCAATACCTTCGTGATGAAATATTGCCCGAAGATCAGAAGGAGGCGATGGCGATTCAACAAAGATCTCGATCATACATTTTGCTTGATGGGTTATTGTATATGTCTGGGGTCTATGCACCATGGCTTAAGTGCGTGTCCCGCGAAGAAGAAAAAGGTTGCTCACCGAGGTCCACGCGGGAATTTGTGGAGCCCACCAAGCACCAAGGGGCTTGGCGGCGAAGGTGTTAAGGATGGGAATCTATTGGCCAACAGTGAACATTGATGCAGAGGAGCTAGTAAAGAGGTGCCAAGGGTGTCAGTGGATGACCAATCCTCCGAATGCTCCAGCCAGTACTTTACAGCCATCAACACCAATATGGCCCTTCGCTCGATGGGGCATCGATATAGTAGGAGATCTATCCACTTCTCAAGGAGGATACCGATGGGTCATCGTCGCAATCGATTACTTCTCCAAATGGGTAGAAGCAAAGCCACTAACAGCGATCACCGCTGCGAAGGCTCAACATTTCTTGTGGAAGAATGTTGTGTGCAGATTCGGCATACCTCGAAAGATTGTTGCCGATAACGGATATCAATTCTTATCATCTAAGTTTCGGTCTTTTTGCGCAGACTTAGGCATTAAAATATGCTATGCATCCGTGGGCTATCCCAGGCGAATGGAGCAGTGGAAAGGGCCAACCAAAACATCATGCAGGCTCTGAAACGAAGACTGGTGGAGGAAGCAATAGGAAGATGGCCAGACAAGCTGTAGAAGGTGCTATAGGCTATCAGGACCTCTCCAGCCAGGCCAACGGGCTTCTCGCCATTCAAGCTAGTTTACGGAGAAGAAGCCGTGACTCCTGCCGAGGTTCAAGCAAGGACACTTCGCATTATTACAGGAGGAGGAAACCCCGAAGATTTGCCTTCGGCGGACTTCGTCGAAGGAGATAGATTGGCCGCCAAGCAACACCTTAACAAGTACAATGAGATGCTGGCTAAGTCCTACAACAAAAGGGTTCGGCTAGAGAGCTCGAGGAAGGAGACCTCGTGTTGAAGAAGATGCCCCAAAGATCGTCCAAACTAGACACCATATGGAAGGGCCCATTCATCATCGCGAAGAAGACGAGGGATGCATCGTACCATCTCGTCACGAAGGAAGGAAGAGAAATTCCTCACACATGGAACGCGAAGTCCCTCAAGAATTACTACCCGTAACTACCAGCTGCGACTGGTTAAATGGCCCGAAGTTGGGCATGTATCCATACATTATCTAAATTGCCAGCTGGGACTGGTTGAATGGCCCGAAGTGGCATGTATTTCGATGGAATGATTGCAAATTAACTCTTAAGGAGCCTTCATTAGCGAAGAATAAAGTACACTTTGCGTATACTATTCTTCGAAGAAATCTAATGCTTTTTATAAGCAAACCAGGTAGACTGCGTTATAGCGCCCTAGAAAAGTTCCTAAGAGGATGACGATCCTCGGGATTGGCTTGGGACCCGTTGTAAATCACGTCCAATCCCATGCGATTCTTTTTCGCACAAAAATCCAGGTTGATTGCGTTATATCGCCCAGGTAAGGAACTGACGAAGATCAATCGTATTTTCGTATAAAAACCCAGGTTGATTGCGTGATAGTGCCCTGGTACAAGGTTTGAAGTCTAATGTAGACCTCGGATAAAAACCCAGGTTGATTGCGTGATAGCGCCCTGGTACAAGGATTCGTAGTCTAATGTAGACCTCGGATAAAAACTCAGGTTGCAATATAGCGCCCTGGTTAAAAAGAAGAAGAAGAAGAAGATGCGAAGATCAGTATGGCCTTACACATCCTACGCGGATAAATAGAATCCTCGCAAATGTACTTAGGGAGATTTCAGCTCAACCCGCATACGCTTAAAATACTCACGCATACTCCTCGCAAAGGCTCCAATCCACGGACTAGGGGTTGTCACGTAAATCCAAATCTCCGAAGTGTGTTGTATTCATCATACTATTCGTCTACTTTGCGTTTCAAAGAAATTGTCATCTTAAAAAATTGTTCAAGATGACAAAAGGAAGAGAATGGAACAGCACGCAACGTATACGAATAGATATTCAGATGATACAAGGTAGGCAAGCAGATAAGTATATAATATCTCGTTCCGAAATGAAAAGGATTCTTTACAAAGAGTACCCGGTTACAAAAGTGCTGAGTCCAAAACACATTACATGGTGTGCAAAGAGGCTAAGCCTGGCCCTTGCCCTTCGGGTCATCCTTGGGGCCTGGAGCATCGCCCGCGCCGGAAGATCCTTGGCCTCCGGAGCTCTTGCGCTTGAGGGCCATCTCCTTTTTAGCACTAACCATGAAGAAGTCTGAGAAGGCCCGGCCATGATGAACCCAAAACCGCCTCAAAAAGTCTTTTACGGTTGAGCGGCGATCCTTAGGCAACACTCCCGAGGGATATTCCTCGGGGTATCTGGAGGGTCCCTTTTCTCCCTGAAGGGTGCTCCTCCAGTGCTGGCAACCCAAAGACTCCAGCATCAGGGAATACGCCAACACGCCACCTGTGGCACACTTCGTCCCGAAGGCTTGAAGCCCCTTTGGTAAAACGCCGAGACCATTTTGGAGAGAGGAGAGAGCCTTCTTCGGGACCGAAGGGGGGACACTTGGGACCGTCACCGTCCCAAGTCTTGCTAACTCATGATGAGCCCGACGAGCAACTTCCAAGGCCTCGGCTTGGGAACTCTTGAAAGCCCTTTGGAGACCGAGGTGAGAAGCTCGAAGTCTTTCGAAATCAGCGGAGATCTTCTAGTTGATTTCATGGAGTCTGGTGTTGTCGGCAGAAGTCCTCTCGCTAGCCTCGCGTAGTTGGCCCACCTCGGCTTGGGACACGGAGAGCTGCTGTTCGAGGTCGAGAACCTAAGCCTCCAGCTCAATAATTCGTCCCCGCGAGGTGCTGAGCTCGGAACGGGTGGCGTCCCGCTCCAAAATGACCTGGGAGTGGGCCTTTGCCTCCTCTGCCCGAAGGGCCTCTAGGTCTTTGAGTCGCCTGCGCTGCTCGGTCGAGACCTCTCCCGAGCGAAGGCCTAGCATCTTCGACCAGACCAGTCCCTGCATAAGGCGAAGATAGGGCAAGCTTATTAAAAAAAAAGAGGAGAGAAGACATACCTGGAGAAGGCTGTCTTGAAGGCCATGAAGTATAATCTCGGGCGCCACCCCCTCGCTTAGATTCCCAACCTCGGGGATAGCGGAAAGAACGTTCTCAGCCGAGTTATCAGAGAAAAAGGCCACGGCCAGCGCTGGTGTATCTTGTGTCCCCCCCACCCGAAGGTGTGGGGATAGAGGGCCAGCAACCTCGGGGCCATTATCGGTCTTCCTCCCGAAGTTGGAGCTGGTATGACCACATCCTCGACACCAGGGGTTGGAGGGGATGTTCCGGAGACAATCACACCCATTCCTAGGGATAGAGCAGGGGATTCTAAAAAATATATATATATAAGCGAAGTCAGCCGAGAGTAAGATGATTTAAAAATAATATATATATATATATACATATATATATATGTATATATATATATGTATATATAAGCACGAGATACCTTCTTCGTCGAAGAATTCATCTACGGCGTATACGCTACCGATGTGGCTACCAGCGGCAGTGTTTCCCCCCATGGAGACATAATTGTCCTGGGGGGAAATTGGGTTGGCCCCCGCGCCGCCAGTACCTTCGGGATCATTTGAGCCGTGATGCTGGCCCTCACCAGGGGCTTGAACCGGAGGGTTGGAGGCCGATGGAGTATCCTCTCCGCTGGGGAGAGTGCCACTAGCCGAGCTTGCAGGGCCTGAAGGCCTGTGATCGCCCTCAGAATCTTCGTACCCTTCGCTACTGGCATCTGGGCGAGGGGGAACGGACCTGATGGGGCTAGCCGCTATAGGGCGAGAACCTCGTATCTTCTTCGGGGCGGGCGCATCCCCGGAGTCGGCGCCCTTCTTGCGCTTGTGGCTACCCTCTTCAAGGGGGACCTCGGTTCCCAGTACCCTTGTCGGGGATAAAATTACGGTCCATTGCCATGGCCCACTCCCTGACGGCCCTTTCGAACAACCTACCAGGCCCGGCTCCTGGAAGGTTCTATCCGCCCATGTGCATCTGCCGAACAGCCTCTGGCCGCACGTGCGTGAACGACCTAGGATTCGTGTTCGAGTCCTACTCTAACAAGAGTTCTGACGGCCACGTGAAGACCTTGACGTGGTTTCCCGGATTGGATTAGGAGTCGTGATCCCCAAGACTAGGAGTATGCCTTATACGCCTCGGGATATATTTGGTATGTATGAGTTCGATTCACGATCTCGTGGTTAGCCCGCCCGATATTCCCTCGGTAGGTCGGTTTGCTCAAAGACTATATAAACAGGGGCCCTTTGGCGTTTAGGGATCCCCGCATTGAGTTTTACATCTTAGCATCTAGCTCGTAGCTTTGGCGCTTGGTTACGATAATCTCGCCGAGACTTGTTCGCCTCGCCGAGCCACCTCTTGTATTCATCTCGATATATAAGAAAGGCCGGACGAGGGCTATTATCTCTCCCGAGAGGCTGAACCAGATAAAAACTCGCTCTCCTCACGTTGTTCGTGGTTGTTCGGCGTGTCTCCTATCTCAATCTTAAAGAACCTTAGCGACTTGAGATCGTTATCTCAACCGTCGACAACTGGAGCCGTCCGTGGGGATACGCAGATCGAGCATGTCGAACTCTATCAGCGACCAGGAGATTCTCCCTGAGGACTACGACTCAGAAGGGCAGGATGTCTCTTCCCCTGCCAGATCAGATCGATCCCTTCGATCTTGATTTCCTTCCAGATCTGGTTCCCAGCCCGCGTGCTTGGGGTTGGATCTCTTGGCCGGGCGCTCTTCGCCCGGTAGCGTCTGTCCCCGCGATGAGCTCCGCTCGGGACTAGATCAAAACTCCTTCCGATCCCGGGCTGTTGTTCACCGCAAAGGTGACGGGAGAGAGCTGACCAAAGACTTGGAACATCGACTACCTTAAGAAGTTCGTGTAAGTCTTTCGCTTCCTAGCTTCGCTTTTTCTAAAATTTCGCTTTAGTTCGTCCAAGTCTCTCGGGCTACCATGTAAAGTTCAACCCATTGAGCGGTGAATGCTCGCGCCCTCGCGCCCTCCTCACCACTTGTCTTCTCGGACTACTCTTTCTCTCGTAACACTTGATGGCTGCCCGGTCTTGCGAACTCTTGGCTCGCAATCTTAAGGGTTTTCCCCGCCCGTATCTAGCTTCAACACGTTCCTAAACTCGAGTTGCGTAACACGGCATCGACCTCACGGCTAAGCTCGCTCGTAAGCCCTCATGGCAGAGGCACTTACCGCTCACGCAGCACGACCACTTGATAAAGCTCGCTCTCGTAAGCCCTCCGCAGCAGGCACTTTCCTTGTTCGGTTACCTTCGAATCGCTTAACTTACGTTAACGAGTGGTTCTGGAACGAGTCGATCAGATACTGGTGTCGCTCTAACTCTCTATGCACGTGCTTGAAGTCGCAAGTTCAGGTCTTCATGCATCGTCTGCACGGGGCTAGGCGTCGCTTTTCTCTTGTGCACTGCTCGAAGTTCGCAAACTCAGTCCTCGGCATTTACCGCATAACGGGGCCGGAGTTAGGCTAAGCGTTCTCACCGGTTTTCTTAAACTTTCTAGCGTTGTTCGCTTTGCTCTTGGTTTCTGTTCGTCCTTGTCTTTTGCTGCTCTTTTTGCGTGAAAAGCTGCTCGGTCGACTCTCGCTCGATTCAAGCGCCGCTCGGCGGTCTTGAGTCGCTCGGCCGCTCCTCGAGGACCGCTCTCCTCGGTCGATTGAGACTTGAGCTGAATTTCGCAACCCCAGACGCTTTCGGTTTATCGTTCCTTTCCTTCGCTGGTTTTCCAAAACCTCGTTGGTCTTCGCTCCGTGAGCGCTCCCCGCGTCTGAGCATGTCTTTTATCCGCAACGATCAGACGCTCCGGTTAACGGCGGTGCACCACCGATGGAGTTCTCGCCCACCGTAGTCGATTCTCATCGCGAACGGGCATGCCCACCGTAGTCGATTCTCATCGCAATGGGCACTCCCGGCGCTGGTTCGCGCTTCGCCGAGGCGACACTAACGCTTATACGGGTCCAAGCCCGATAAGATTTCGCCTCGCCGTTTCGCTGCGGCTAAGGTCCCAATCGCCTTCCACGGTTAGCGGTCTTAGCTACGCGGGCTGCACTTGCCCGCACACGCCTTCTTTATCCATGTTACGTCTTTCCCGCACGGTAATCCGAAGCAATGCACCACCAACGGAGTCCCGCCCATCGAAGTCGATTCTCATCATAACGGGCACTCTAGCGTCGGTTCCGCATTCGCCGAGGTGACACTAACGCTATCGGGACGTGCGGAAAAATTATGTCTTGTGCAGGTAGGTCGTCTTTTGCGTGTTTTCCAAAACTCGCTTTGCTCTTCTTAGAGCCTGTTTTTGCTCCTTTTTTCCTTTTCTTTGGCTCGTTCCTTGTTTGTCTTCGCGGGAAGTACAGAACGGGAACGTCGACGCCGTGATGGTCGCGGCGAGGTTCCGAGCTTCCCCACCAAAACCGGCGTTGCGATCCTCTCTTCCGGGTTCGCTCAGACGCCCGAGACCGATTCACTTCACCGCGTATGATTTCTTGCCTTTGCCCGCGCGACCTTCCAGTTCGGCTAAGTCAAGGTATTGCGCCACCAACGGAGTTACGCCCACCGTAAGTCGATTCTCATCCAACGGGCATGCCCATCGTAGTCGATTCTCATCGCAACGGGCACTCCAAGCGTCGGTTCTGCACTTACCAAGACAACGCTTACACTGTCGCAAGGAATACGTCATGGGTAAAGCGTTGATTTCACACGTTCTTTTGCGGCTCTGACTGCATCGGGTTGTGATTCACCTCGCACCGGGCAGCTCTTCGCCCGGAGCGCGCATCTGGTCCCCGCGACGAGCTCCGTGCTCGGGGGCTGGATCACCTCGCATCGGGCAGCTCTTCGCCCGGAGCGCGGGCTCCTACCAGGTACGTCTTCACCTGGTCGCACTTTCTGGTTCCTTTAACTAGCTCCGTGCTCGGGGACTGGATCTCTTTACCTGGTTCCTTCGACGAGCTCTACGTTCTAGGACTGGGTCACCTTTCCCATTCGTATGCATTGTCTGCTTCTAGCACATGATCTACGTCTGGAGGCACATCACCTTCGCTCCTGAGCACGACGTTCGCTCGAGAGCGCAATCTATATTTCCTCGGGCAAGCTCTAGCCCGAGAGATGATTCCTCTATTTTCGTTTATATTTTCCTAGGCATCTGAATGCCTGGATGCAGCAGCACGAGTCTGTCTCGCGACTTGCTATGTTCACTCTCCCGGAAGATCTGATCTTACCGGATGCGGTGGTACGCTCTTCACTGCCAAGAAGTCAATCCCTCCTTGGTGACGTTCAGCCTCAAGTAGGTGATTCACCTTACTTCTTCCGATTTACAGATCGAGGGTGGGTACTGCTTTCGGACAGATGTCGTTCCTCGCTCGACGCAACAGAGTTGCTCGGCGCCGGCGGGTTTGTTCGGTCCCGAACACAACTTGTTCGGTTGAACCGTAATCTGCTGATCGCGCTGCACGTCTTTGTAGCAGGAAAAATACCCTCTTCGTGACTTAGAGTCGAAGAGGAAGACCCCACTCTAGTGAGTCCTTCCACTTGAGTCTCGGGGCTAGCCGTCGAGATAAAATTACGGTCCATTGCCATGGCCCACTCCCCGACGGCCCTTTCGAACAACCTACCAGGCCCGGCTCCTGGAAGGTTCTATCTGCCCATGTGCATCTGCGCCGAACGACCTCCCCGGCCGCACGGCATGAACGACCTAGGATTCGTGTTCGAGTCCTACTCGAACAAGAGTTTTGCACGGCTACGTGAAGACCCGGACGTGGTTTCCCGGATTGGATTAGGAGTCGTGATCCCCAAGACTAGGAGTATGCCTTATCTGCCTCGGGATATATTTGGCATGTATGAGTTCGTTACGATCTCGTGGTTAGCCCGGCCCGATATTCCCTCGGTAGGTCGGTTTGCTCAGCACTATATAAACAGGGGCCCTTTGGCGTTTAGGGGATCCCTGGCATTGAGTTTTACATCTTAGCATCTAGCTCAGAGCTTTGGCGCTTGTACACGCATAATCTCGCCGAGACTTGTTCGTCTCGTCGAGCCACCTCTTGTATTCATCTCGATATATAAGAAGAAATTTGGGCGAGGGCTATTATCTCTCGAGAGGCTGAACCAGATAAAAACTACTGTCTCCCTGTTACATTTGTTGTTCGTGGTTGTTCGGCGTGTCTCCTATCTCAATCTTAAAGAACCTTAGCAACTTGAGATCGTTATCTCAACCGTCGACAACCCTGTTGATCTTCGTGGTGATGCCGACTTTGGCGGCTCTGGCGACTTCCTCGGCCAAGGTGGGACCCAGGAGGAAGTCTGTGTACTCCTCTGTTTTCTGGAGAGAGAGAGAGAGAGAGAGAGGGCCGAGCGGGACCCTAACGACACCCGGGCACCATCCTCCTCGAAGATCGGGCTGTATCCCCAATCTCTCCTAAGAGGCTGAATCCTCGCGGCGATGTACTCTTCAGCCAAGGCCTGCATACTGAACTTGCGGCTAATCCTTCGCAAGAGCAGCAGCTGCGCTTCGTCGGTACCATTCAATAGGACCTCGGGAGATCCGATGGTGGCGAGGTCACCCTTCAGGAAAGCCAGATCTCGATACTCATCGTCCATCCTTTGGTAGAACCAAAACAGCTTCCACGATAATCCCGAAGATCCTTCCCATTTCTTCTTTGTTGCCAAGGCAGGGAAACCATCTTCGCATCCCTTTCTCACCACGAAGTTGAAGCTACCGAAGGGGGAACCTTGACTTTTCCCTTGCCAGCGGATCTCGTGGAGGTGCGCGAAGACCCTCGCCGAAGGCACTCCACCGTGGCTTCGAACGGCCCACTCGAAGATGGCCAGTCTGGCTACGGCGTTGGGGAGAGTTGGAAGAGTTGGGTACGGTAAATACCCAACACCTCACCCACCAATGGGATGCAGGGAATCTGAAGACCGGCGTCATGCTGGCACAGGAACAAGATCGTCTCCCCTTCGCGAGGGGCTGGTCTCCCTCCCCGGGCAGCGGACTACCTCGGCTGCTACTCCAGAACGCGCCGCCACCTCTGCGACCCCTTCTGCGCCCATACGCGATTCACCAAGCTCCCATGACAAACTAGCCTGAGCGGCGGAAGGCAAAATGCGTTTCGGGGCCATGGGGAGTAGCTTGGAGATGAAGAAGGATGGAGGCGCAACAGCGGGAACGAGGAAACTCCTCACCGGCGGAAGCTCTTGGCGGCGGAGCTGCAATAGCCGGCGGATCGCGATCGCCGGAGCAGAAGAAGACAGGGAGGAAGAAGAACCCTTGGACGAAAGTGAGAAACGCGTAAAAAGTAAAGGCCCCCGTCTGGGGGTATATATAGGAAGGATCGCTGGTTGGATGAGCGACACGTGTCGTCATCCACGGCTAGAATACGAATCAGTCGCGGTAAAAATTTTCACTATTCCCGCTAAAAAGAATTTCAACAGGCGCACGCCCTAGGGCTGACACATGGAGTCCACGATCGCTGTACCCGGGCGCGCCGATTAAGGATAATACTGCTCAAATCGCATCAGCCGTCACATATTGAAACCAGTGGGCCCGCGACCTTAATTGAGCGGCACGAACTACCAGGTAACGTTATTTGACACCTAGCATCCAGTGACTTGGCAGGATCGGCGGGAACCTTCAGTATCCTCCCCACAACGTGGTGAAAAAGGGGGTGAACCTCGGATGACAGCCTATCACCACGCCGAGGCGAGCCGAGGCTACAAGGGGCTTCTGTTGTGGGAGGCCCCCCCCCCCCGTTTTTACCATAAGTTAAGGGCGAGAATCCTGAAGATGGTGGCAAGCCAAGTCTGAGGAATCCGAAGTATATTGGCCACCTTCGGGAGCGAAGACACCTCGGGAAAACCTCGGGACAAGGAAAAAAATGTTCCCGAGGTTTCCTTATAAAGGCGACGAAGAAACCCGAAGAAACCTGATGAGGCCCAAAAAGGCTCCCGGAGTTAACCCAATGGGGACAAGGGCCCAACTAGTGCTGGGCCCTATTCCTATATCAAGCGGGACGAGGACCCGGCTAGCGCTAGGCCATGTCTCTGTATCGTGGCTCCTAAGGAATGGGCCTGTGGTGACTTGGATTATTGGGCCCACAAGGCCCACGTTGTAATAGGGGTAGCTGAGGTTTTTCATGTACGCCAAAGGGGGTTAGGTATTGTAAAAGACCATTGATCTAGTGATCAACGGTCCAGGTACGGGAGCAAAGTGGCCCTCTTGTATTTCCATTGTAAACCCTAATCACCAGTACCCCTATAAATACAGGAGCACCCCCCTTGGATGGGGGGCAGAGCATTTTGTTACCATTCCTACTCGTCCATTCCTGTTTTCAGTCCCAAACCCCATTACTCTCAGTGATCCCTCCACCTCGGGGGGGAACACACTTCACTGTCCGAGACACTTCGACGACAAAAACCACATCCCTGGTATAAAGAACCCTAAATATTGAAAAATATATGGAGAACTGAAAAATAATCTAAGCTTAAAATATATATTCTATTCTAAGGAACTTTAAATATTGAAATATTGATTTGAGGCCAGACATGTGCATGGCACCATAAACAATCTAAGTAACAATCCGATATAAAATTAGGAAAAAAAACTTAATTTATACAAAATATACAACATTCTGGTGAACCGTAAAAATTAAAATATTGACTTGATGCTAGAAACAATAAAAAACATGTGCATGACACTGGCCTGAAAGACGGCAAATATGATATTTAGCGATAGTACACTGTACATGTAAGATACACGACCATAAGCCACTTTTATATACTGCCATTTTTTTAAAAAATAATAAGCATGGAATTAATCTAATAACAAATATTGATCGAGTTTCCAGTTACAGGTATATTATTATCATTAATTTTGTGAAGTCGACACTTTAACATCTGTAATTCAAAAAAAATCAAAGAAATTTCAAAAATGCAAAATAAATAAAAGAAGCCAAAGTAAATATTGAGGTGCCAAATACGTATAGCCAATTTTTCTCTTTTCCTAAAAAAATATGGGAGAGACTGTGCTGCAGTCTCCTTTTTGGGCTGCTCCGTGCGCCACCACCCTCGCACTCCTACCCGCGTCTGGCGGGGCGCCCTTGTCGCCTTGCCGCACTGGCCCCGTCCTCCTACTGCCAAGCCGGCCTCACCCGCCCTAACTTGGGTGGACAATACAAGATCCGCCCTCCACCGTCCACGTACCGGCCACCTTCGACCACACCAATGGCTCTGGCGACGCTATTGATGTCTCGCCGCACCCCACAATCCCATCACCAACACTGTCCTAGCCTCCCTCTAAGCCTGGGGGCACAAAGAACGCACAGAGAACCCATCCCAATACCTAACCCGAACCATGACATCGTGGACGGTGGTGGCCGAAGACAAAGAAGAAGATGGTAGGAACAAGGAAGACGGCGGCAGTGCGACAAATCCAGGTAAGACAAAATCTCCTGCAATTTTGTTGTTGTGTTTGAGCAATTCCAAAATAATATAGGATTTTCCAATGTAAAGATATTGCATCCTAGAAGTAGCAAATCCTAGATTACATATCTTTGGGAGTAGCAACCAGTGGATTCCCCCTTTTCACTAAATCTAAACCTAAGTGACCAAACCAAGATAGAATATGGTCTAGACTAATTGGGAGCAAGCAGTATTATGTGGTATTTATATTTCGATTTGAAAGCGTTAGTTTGAAAGTGTTTCAAAAGCTGCATCTTACTCTATCCCCCTTTAGTTTTCAAATTAAGATCTTTTATAGGAAAGCTATCCACTGTCAGGAGTCAAGCAAGTGGGCAAAAAGAATGATTATTTGGTTTTCTATTTTCATAGTACTCTCAAAGAATGTGCCTAAAAGATAAACTACACATAAATATGTTAACCAACTTGACGACCCGGCTTGAACTAGTCCGACTTTTTTGGGTCAGACTTTCTCGTTGGACCGGAATTTCAAGCCCGTTGTAAAATTTGGGCTGGGACAAAAATCAAATTTCTAGTGCAAAATTTGTCGGACCGAGCTTCAGGCTTTGGCTGGCTTTCGAACCGGGCTCAGGCCTGGATTTATGAAAAAAAATGTCGAGCTTGGGCTTGCCTAGGAGCACTAGGCCTTTTCAAGCCCGGCCCGAAGCTCAGCTCGGCTCGATCTATGATCAGATCTAGATAGAATGGTTCTATTGGATACACTTGCACCACACGTCCTAAAAATAAATTGATCCAACCCACTAAATATGGGCCTGGCCTAATGCTTCAACGACAAACAAAAGCCCAATTGCCTGTCATTGCAAGAATTAAATACTGTTCTGACTTTAATTTAATTCAAAATTAAAAAAATAATTTCCCGTTTAATAAAATTAAAAAAATAGCCTCCGGCGCCAATGAAAAGCGCTATATATTAATCGCCCATTCAGCGGGCGTTTATAAAACAAGATAGTTATTAACGCCGAACCAGCAGGCGTTTAATACCTCAACGGCTCATGGTCCCGTAGAAGCAATAATCGCCCGTTAAATGTGGCGTTTTATTCCTCGTCGCATAAAACCGCCCGTTAAATCGGGCGTTTAATGCTGTGAGAAATCGCTCACTGGACGGGCGCTAAATTAAAGCCGGACTGGTATTTGGATCTAAGACGATATTCATTTCCCAATGAAAGCGCAATGCAGAGAAAGAGAGGAGAGGAGAGGAGAAAGAGAGGAGGAGAGGAGGAGGAGGAGGAGAGGAAAAGAGAGGAGAAGAGGAGAAAAAGAAAAGGTAATTTTAAACACTTTTGTATTATTATTTCGTAATATTTGAAAACAAGGTAGGTTAGCAATATGATAAATTGAATATTTAGTTTAGCGATTAGGTTCCAATAAAAATTAGGATAATATTCGTAATTTCGTAATATTTTCTGTACATTTGATTTAGAGGTTTAAATTAGGATAATATTCGATATGGTTTTTGTATGACATATGTAAATTAGTTTTAGGATTTATTATAGACTATATGCGGTATATTATAGACTATATTTAGTGTTATAACTAGGGTTATAAGGTAGGGTATCGTTGATTTAGTGCGTATATTTATTTTTTTACGAGTTTACGGTTAGGGTTTATAAATTCGAGAACATGTGTAGATCTGTCGTTAGGGTAATAGCGTGCTCGTTTTATATGAAGTATAATGCACGTAGGTTTAATGCATAGTACAAAGGATTAAAAGCGATAAATGTTTAAGATGTTTTTGTGAGTACGGAAGTAAAGAAAATTTATTAGTAGTTCATGGCTTTTATTTACAGGGTGAATGGCAGACAGAAAATATTTTAATGTTTATTACGGACAAGGGATATCAATTTTGGTCCAAGCGGGTAGACTTATCTTCGTTCCGATCGGTGATGTTGGGGATATCTAGACCCACGGAGAGAACGTTAGCAGGGCTTGAAAATTGGTCATTAAGGGCGTTTAAAATTAACTCGAAGAATATGGTGCGGATATCGGTATTTGTTGCTAGCCGTTCAACGGAAAGACTTTATTGGGAGTTGCTACCGATAAAGGCAACCCGAGGATGGAGGCGTTATGTCGAGATCGCCACTGAACGAGGACTGCCACTAGCACTTCTTGTTCAGGCGAAATGTAGGGAACAAAATGCAGAAACGTTGCATGAACCTATCGAAGAAGCTTTGCAGAAGAGGTGCGGGGAAGATGGTGACGACACTGAGCATGTGGTGCAGGAAGAGGTGGAGGAGCTGGAGGAGGCAGGAGAGGGATCAAGTGAGCAACAAACAACAGAGGAACCAACAGGTGCCGCAGATGAGGGGGAGCATATTGAAGCTATAGTTGCGGAGATGGAGGCCGAGGATGCCGAGCATGAGCAAGTCCCTGAGGAAGATGTGTCAGACGATGAGAGTCCCGGTGGGTTTCAAAATGTCGTGCCGGTCGAGTGGAACTCATCGAACTTTGCAGAGCTATCTATCCGAGAAGGCACTCAAACAGCCTGGGAATACCACGAGCGAGGTGACACAAGGAGCGACATACCCTCGAAGGAAGAATTGCGACGGTAGTGAAGATTTGGGCATTATCACTTATGAGAGAATTCAGTGGTTGTGAAGTCTAGCGAAGTGTGTACGATGTGATGTGTGTTGTCCCTAGTTGTCCTTGGCGTGTGCATGCCTTTAAATGAAAGTGGGTAGAGTATTGGGTTTGTTCAATAGTGAGGAGCACAATTGTACGGTGGTGATATAAAGGCGAAGCAAATCTAACATCGACAATGGTTGCGCAGATAATGCGAGAATCAAATAGCGAGAACGTGAATTACGAGCCTCGGTCTATCATTGAGCCATGGAGAAACAATTTGATTACACCATTTCAGTATGCAAGCGCTTGGAGGGCAAAGCAAAAGGCATTAGAGATGAGATTTGGGACATATGAAGCATCTTATGCAAATATGTCATCCTGATAGCGACCATAGCTAAGAGAAATGTGGGGACATATTATGATTACAAAGAGGTGGAGGCACGCAGGCGATGATATTGGAAAGTTAGATTCTGCAATGGTTTCCTTTGCTTTGGGGCGATGCATTAGGGATTTCAAAATTGTCCTCCGTTCTATGTGTTGACGGAACATTCCTAATCGGCAAGTATAAGGGTCAAATCGATTGCAATTGCCGTTGACGGCAACAATCGGTCTGCGGTGGCATTTGCTTTCGTGGAAGGTGAGAATCTTACCGAGTGATCATGGTTCTTAGAGAGGGTGAAGCATGCGGTTGTTGTTGGCGGACCGGATGTTTGTATCATTCATGATAGACATCTTGGGTTGTTGGCGCGATCGAAGAAATTAAGTTTAGGTTAGACTATCGAGTCGCTCAGTGGCCAGACATTCATACCCGGTGGTGCATGAGACACATGGGTGCCAATTTCTTTAGCCAGTTTAAGAGTAAGCACTTAATGAATCTGTTTAAGCGTTTGTGTAAGCAAAATCAGCGGCGTAAGTTCAATCGGCTTTGGCGGGGCGTTGGATGAGTGACTCTGAAGCATACTAGGGAGTTTGGGAGCGTGAGAAAGCGGAAGAATTACAAACTTTTTCGAATGGATTGAAGATCGTCCAAAGAGAAGTGGGCATTCTTTGTATGATTGAGAAGGCCGTAGGTGCGGAATCATGACGACAAACTTGGCGGAGGTATACAAGCTGGGTCATGAGAGGGACGAGAACACCGCCGCTTCGTAGCAATTGTCGAGGATTACGCACCAAACTTGCAAGTATTTCATGGACCGGTGTCGAAAGCCTCAATTGTCATGTCGACAATCGGTTGTTCTTTTCGGGGTTGTGACAAAGTACATCATTGAAAAGGTTAAGAAGGCATAGCTACACTCACCTCACGCAATGGGTGCAGACGGTGAGGTATGAAGTTCCTTTGCATGGATAGGGCTCGGCTTGGGCGTAAACGCCGAGGAAGAGCATAGAGTGCATTCTGCCGATGATCAATGCAAGTGTTCTGTAAATGGCGAAACTTTACATAAGCCTTGCTCTCATGTACTTGCAGCGGCATCGATGACAAATCAGTCAACGTACAATTATGTTTCCCAGTATTACAGGAAAGAAGCTATACTGCACACTTGGCATGCTGAGATATATGGGTACGGTATGTACGGGTCATTCACTGATCCACCGACGCCAAACTGTAGGCATGTCCCTGATAGGAACATGCTGAAATGCAACTTAGGACGCCGAGTGCATCGGCGTATTCAAATGACATGGATCGATCGGAGGCGGGCGTCCCTTGAAGATATGGCGAGTGCAATGAGGTCGGTTACACGTCGTCAAGCGTAAGAATCGGTGGTGGAATGCATGATTTGGAGGTGGACCTTGTGGTCGGAACACGACGGTCGGCGTCCTTTCCGTTATTGGACATGTAATGTAATCGCGAAATTTGTAATATTTATATTCGTGAATGTCATGTAATAACGACATAACATTTCGCTTGTACTGTACCATGTATTGTATCTCGCTATATTCGCCGAGACATGTAGTATATACGATGAGAAATCTTTGCTATATTTACTTGTACCATGTATTGCAATAATGCTATATTCATCGCAGACATGTACTACATAAAATGAGGAATCTTTGCTATTTTGAAGTATGATAATCCGTAATTACTTTTTACATTGATCCGTACATTTGGTGCTTGACATGGCGGACGAGGTGGCGGACAGCGAGCCGATCGCCTTTTGGATCCATTGTGGATCTAAGGCATCGATCGCAGCAGAGTGTTGCGTTGAGGGACGTCGACTCGACTTTCGTCCTAGAGTACGAAGGAGCTGCCGTTGTCGGCCGACGTTGGGTTCACGGTGAGAACATAAAATTGTATATTCCTCAATGAAAGATTACGACATCTTATTTATTATGAACATGCAGTGTTACGCCTTGGCGGCTTGCTTCGATGTCTGCCGGATCTTTGGAGGCGATACCTGGAGGAGCGACAGTCGTTCGCGTCGGCTTCAGCAGACGCAGTTACGCCGACCGGTCTCGCTTGCAGCTCTCGTCGACCGGTGGAGACCAGAGACCCACACCTTCCACCTGCCCTGTGGTGAGGTCGCCCCCACCCTACAGGATGTGTCCTATATACTAGGACTTCCCTGTGCGGGTGACCCAGTGGTGGCTCTGGACGTGTCGCCACTTTGACGGGCTGAGCATATAGGACACTGGCATTTCGGCCATAGCCAAATTGAAGCACAGCTTCGATCTCTGAGGAGGGCTGGACCATCTCTCTAGTCGTCGTAGTCCAGCACACGCATGCTCCCCTGGGCCAAATGACTCCCACCAAGTATCAGGAATGAAAGGACGTGACGAAGGACCTCAGCTTGCCATGGTGTAGTTTAGTTTCTGCCGTTCGAAGCTTACGGAGGCATGGTATTTATAGATGGAAGGAGTACCACACTGGCACTGTTCGAAGCAATGAATATTAAATAATTTTTACGCCAATAATTCACGTTTACTGTTCGTGAAATTGACTAGTCACGTCAGCATTGTTAATCCCACCCCTTTCTCTCTCCGTCGGTGGACACTGCAGCCGACATCGAGATAACATCACGAGTAGCAACAGGATTGAATCGTACTATTTCACCAAGCGATGTGACAGCATAAAGAGGTAAAAACTGCTTACGGTGTTTATGCGGTGTTTTAAAAGACTCCTCGCCTACACCCTCGCTGAATCCGATGTCCTTTAAATAGCGCACCGGTGCCCACGAATCTCGCACCGCACTAACACCGTAGCATATATCTCGTTTTGAAACACTAGTTACTTGCACAAGAAGCGTATCTTCCTTTGTGAAATTTTATTGTTTTTCAGAACCGATGCTTAAATATTAAAACAAATTGATTAACGTGATACAAGTCATGGCACGTATGATGCATAAAACAACCTTGTTTCTTTCTTCCCTGCGCACGCCTCGGCTCTGCCCGCGCCTCGGATTCCTTCGCCTTGAAGTGCGTGCCCTGCTTGTCTTGAAGTGCGTCTTGGAATCGCGGTCGCATGCGAAAAAAGGCCGATTCTTTGGTGGTTGTCACTGTCCTTTGCTGTCCGCGATTCGTCAAATCAGCTCATATCATGTCATGTCTCGTTAAACATGCGTTTAATTTACTAACAAAGTAATTAGCTATTAATAAATTACATGGTAATGATGATTTAATCACACACTCGGCTATATAAGGAGGAGTGATCCTCGTTTCTCAAGACACCATTTGCGGCGCACGGTGTTCACTGCTTACACATTCGTCTTCGCTCGCTCAAAGAACTCTTCTATTCTAAGTACTTCACCGCAAACCTCTCGGCATTAAAGCGGGTCATATGGGGTTCCCATCGCCACCAAGGAGTCTCTCCACGAATCTGTCCGGAAGGTGTTCAACGCCAATGTGTCTATCGGCGATCTTTGCGCTTTTGAGGAAGTCCCAAGACTTTTCCTATCGTGTGACGGGAGAAGATATTGGAAGTGCGAACTATGCGTCGATCGAACAGCCGACATGGAGAGGAGGGCAAAGTACCCTGTAAGTCACTTCTTACTTATTTCTTCCCTAACGAACATATACACGCAGATGCTAACCTCGATCTTTTTAGCCTCCATTATGTGAGTTTATTCAATACTTGGACGCCGAGCAAACTCCCGATATGGAGCGGCAGATGCACCGGGAAGGGGCGGAGCGCAGGGCCAGGGCCGAGGAACGGTGGCAAGATGCCCTCCGTGAAGAAAAAACAAGCAAGCGAGAGAAGAGTTTGAGCCTGCCATGAGGTGACCGGCAATGGCGCGTTCAATGGCGTGAAGCGCACCGTGTCGAAAGCGCGAGAGAGCTGCTAGAGCCAGGGAAGCAGGACCTAGTGCGTTTGCGAAGGGAAAATACCCCCGCTGCACCCAGTAGTATTATTATCGTGTATGACAACTATGCTTTTTAATCTCCTAAGGCATGTAGGTTTAGTTATGATGCACTACTATGCTAGATTGTTTTATGCATCATGCGTGCCATTGTTTGTATTATGTAATCCAAATTTTTATTATTTAATCTCCGGTTCTTTAAAACCATAAACCGTTTATTTGCTCCGATAGAAAAAACTAATCATCATCTCGAAATTTACTATTGTTTACTTCTTTTTATTTTTCTACTTAATTGAACGGAGTTAACAAATTAATCAAATAATGTCGTAACAGTACCGTATTTGATAATGTGAAAAAAAGGAGGGAATCAAATAATATAATGGAAAACGCCCTAGAAAGGGTATGAAACGACCTAAAACCCTAAGCATTGCGACATACTTTCTCAATCTCCATATTAATCGACCAATTTTTCCCAGGCAATTGATGGCAGTGGTAGGAGGAGGCAAGGAGGGGGGGCCACTGGCATATAAAGCGCCCATTGGCCGGGCGCTAATTATTAAGCGCCCAGCTGGACAAAGCGCTCCATATTAAACGCCATTGAGCAGGCGATATTTAAATAACGCCACCGGGAGGCGTTATTTATATGTCGCCCAATTAACGGGCGTGATATAATACTCTCCGTCCATCCGGCGTTTAAAATTTAACGCTCGATCGTGAGCGCGCCGGAGGCTATTTTTTTAATTTTATTAAACGGGAAATTATTTTTTTAATTTCGAATTAAATTAAAGCTAGTACAGTAAAAAATTCGTCATTGCAAACAGGAAATAGAAGGGAAAAAAAGAAGCCCATGCGGTCTACCGATTCCCACAAATCTCATGCAAATAACAAATCAAATGGCAGGAAAAATCACGTGCACGGAGGCACACACAAAAAAAGGCGCATGCTCAACAGCAAATCTGTTTATATATGGGCCCTCTTTTTTCCGGCTTATGATCCAACTAAAAATCGACCGAAGAAATTTGTAATTTTTGTACAGGCCATTTGGTGTAATGTTCTGTAGCATTTTTTCAGGCAAAGACCTTAAAAACAGTTTTAATATATTTTTAGCTTTCCCGTTCCTCTTTTTATGGACCCCAACGTTTTCAACTAAAAGGCAGCCGAATAAAGAAATCGAATAAAAGATGGCCATATGTTTAAATATTTAGATCGGGTACATTAAAATCATATTCATAAATTTATCTCCTGAAGTACTCGCTGTATTGCTATAGTTTTTTTAGGATTTATAAAATAATTCTAGTAATAATTAATGGTTAAAATTGCATTTTTTTAAATACATGTAGAAAAACAATAAGTAGGTATTTTGAACACAAACAAAAACTATTTAAACACCTTACTAGAATGGCTCAATAATCGTTTGCATTTTATTAGACGGAATAGAAGTATTAAGTTGTATGTATTGACTGGTTCACCCAAAAGGCTAAGCTTATAGAGAAAGCTAGCAAATCACTTGATACTTCCAACACTCCTCACCTTACCCTCATGCCTCAGTTGTTTCTTAAAAAACGAAGCTTTGTACCTGAACAACTCCTGCATGATTCGCTTTCCTATGGTTCTCATTCGGGTCGATCCATGTGCTTGGCCATTGTGCCCCATTAGCCATCCAAGTCGCCTTTGCATCATCCCCATCTTTCTTTTCCTTGATGTTATATATAAGCATCCGACCTCTGACGAATGGTTTCAGGGAGCTTCTCCAGCCGCAGCTTGAACTCCTCATACTCTGCACGCACACGGCTATAATCATCCATGTAATCCTCCACTGATCTTGCCGGATGCACCAATTCTTCTGTTTCAAAGAATCTTTCTGGGGCTCTCGTCGCAATGCGAAGCTTTCGACAAAAGGGCACCCAGAGAGCAGCAAAGCTTGCTGCATCAGCCAACGCCTCGTAGAGGATGAGCTCCCCGCTGTCGTCGGACAGGTAGCAGGTGTACCTGTCGACGGGGTAGTCGGCGGCGAGGATGGAGAGGACGCAGTTCATGGTGTACAGTATCTGCTCGTCGGTAGGGTTGGCGGTGGTGACGAAGACGTCGATGCCGGGGAGCTTGGAGCCGCCGTCCGGCAGGTCGTAGTGCCGCCGGAGCTCGGCGAGGTCGGGTATCGTCTTCATGGGGTTGTACTTGGGGAGCTGGTAGGCCAGCCAAGACACGCCGAACCACACGTCGCCGACGATGGACAGCGTCCAGAACCACATGACGTCGGAGCTGTTGTTCTTGATGCGCCATGAGATGAACAAGGTCACGGCGATCACTCGTATGAAAATCAGTGCCCTGTTGATGATCATCACAAGGAGAAAATGTCATCGGATTCTGTTTCCATGGTTATCGTAAACAAGCATTAATGTGCCATGAAAGATTTTTTAAAACTAGGTTTCTTAGAAAGAAAATAGGGCATCGATCACTAATGGTTTCAAATCGGCTATACTATATCGGTTTCAGAACCAGTATTATAACCGATGTTGGATCGAACACATGAACACACAAACAAGCTTAGACACAAAAGAGTTTTTTTTTTTTTTTGAAGAAGGGGCAGGAGAACTGCCGTCCTAATTCATTGATAGCAGGAGAAAACAAAATAAAAAGGCCGTGCAAGCACGGGATACAACCGCAGCGCTCCGCTGCAACCTGGCTAAAGCCAGACACACCTCCGGCCAACGCCGGACACAACACTACATGGGAGAGAAAGGAAAGCAGCCCCACCGCTGTCACCCAAGCCATAGGCCAAACAGAGAGAGATACAGATGAGGGAGAAGGGGGAACACCAACAACACTCACACAACAACAAACGACTCCTAGATTAGCAGACCCAGCTATTGACACGAAAAGTTAATTTCTCGCGAACACACATGCTGAAGCGTTAACTCTGTAGTTGTGTCGCAACCAGTAGACCAAGCGTGCCAGTCATTTTGACCTGTAAATTGATAAGGAGGAAATCGTCAGTAATATAGTCCTAATCGGCTTTATAAATAGCCAGATCAGGTTTTCTATAATCGGTTTTAATATATCCGATTATAGGTTCTATCGGCTTAATGTCCGATAGAGCTAACAAATATGGAATAACAATTAAATTCGAACCTTGTACTTTTTTTTGGTATTTTTTATAATATATTGGCAATAACCTTCGTATCAGTGCATCAGATTAAACCAAGAAGTAGATCGATTGGTCAAGTCAAGACAGTATCCAGATCCAAATCTATATATAAACTAATAAACCGATATAAAGATTCAAAGGCTAATATTTGATAGATGCAATACCAATCGGTAAATATTTACAGATGCGGAATCCTAAACAGGGCATACACAAGATCGATTGAACGAGACAGTTGCATACGTCGAATTCGGGAAAAAGCATATATAATATCCGATAATTGGCATTGCAGGATAAGCACATATTACAGATCAAATACATCCCAGACCGAAGCGGGGGTGGTACTTCGCGCGAGGGACAAGCCCGCGTCCAGCGCGCCCCTGGCCGTACGCGTGTCCCGGCGGCGCCGTCCGATCCAGCTAGCCGCCCGCACTGCCCAGCGAGGCGCCTCTCCCACCTGGCTCACATATGATCGGCTCGGCTCTGCAACGTCCGCCTCGGCTCACCAATCCTCGCGCACCAGCTGAAGCTCCCCTTCCCCGATTCTCCCAGGCCGCCGTTACCGTTGTGTTTGGCCCACTTAAAAACTAATTAGCTGGAAATCAGGAATAGATTCTTCGGCTTTTCTATCAAATCGTGAACAGAAACTGCCGCAATCCCAATCAAGAACAGGTGAGCGTCCATCGTTTTTCCATCTTCAGGTAAATCACGTGTGCTGTTTGTTCTTCTTTTGTGCAATCCAAGTTAAACATTGGCATGTAATTAGTATCTTCTAAACTATTCTCTTATTAATCTCTCTCTCCTGAAGGGATTAGGGTCTGCCACTATCTTGATCTAGAAAAATAAAACAATATCCATCGTTGTTTCCTTCAATCCGTCCCAATAAAGAAACGTGTGCATACTGTTCTTCCTCTGAGCAATCTAGGGTGATATCAACATGTATCATAAATTCTTATTATTGTTTTGTAGGTACTGCAAATTCCTTCGTATGAACCATGTTCATATGGATCTGCAATGGAACTTTTAAACTCAATGACTTCTAATCTAGAAGGTAAAGATTGTAAAAAAAAAAGTATTATGCCAGTGATGCTTCTATAAAAGCTCAATGACCACATTGTATTTTTTGTTTATTTTTTCAGGTTCAAGCAATGTCATAGGAATAAATCAACATAACATTGCCAAAGCAACAAAAAATTTGATCATATGTGATGCTTCTATAGGAAGAACACATAATTTCTTTTCTCAGATCATTGGTCCATTGGTTCACTGCCATATGAAGAGCATAGGGACTTATTCCCAGGACAAAGAGATTTAATTGTACAATTGTCCTTGTATGAGTTTGTAAAACTCTGTTCTGGAAACATCAATTGTCCTTACATTAATCTGTCCTGGAAACAACACTTTAGCAATATCTTTTCAGCTATTGCATTGTTCATCTTCAGCTTTTGCACTTCAGCTTATACGAAGTACTGCCAATATTAAACTGGAGGTTTAATTACTGTTTATGTTTGTAGTTTGTAAGTATCAACTTACCGAAGGTTACAGTCTGAGGCAATTTTGGCTTGCATAATTAGGCCAATACACTGGAATGAAAGAGCAGAAGTTATTTGTTTCATCTATGTTCACTGCCTTCACACTTAACAGTAAAAATGAACAGTACCAAAGAAGTATTAGCTATCTGCCTTTTGTAAGCACAGCGTGATTATATTTCCACTTCATCTGTCACTTTTTGGCATGAAGGAAGCAACTCACACCTGAAAATTTACACGATTGAGAAGCTCCTCATTTTATACAATCTGAAAATTTAAACCAGTGCATCAATAGTATGAGAAATTAAATGTCACATGTATACAATCTATGTTCACTGCCTTCATACATTCTGAAAATTCACACCGGTGCATCAAGAGCATGAGCAATTACAGGTCGCTCTTGAGCAATTACAGTATACATGTATACAATCTGAACAATTTCATACAATCTGAAATTTTCATCCAAATGGCTGCAAAAAAAAACATAATCTCCTCGGCACTGCAGGACAGAGGCAGCAGCATCTTCAGGAACACGCATCTTGAGCAGCTCGGTGGCCTCCTTGGTCGTGTCCCTGCGCCCAATCTGCAGGAGAAGCAGCAGCTTCTGGAACGAGCCACGCCTCAGTCAGGCAACTCGTCGCCGCGTCGTCCTCCTCGTCGCCGCCACATCTTCTTGACGAGGACGGGCACGGCGAGCACGTGGCCCCGCGCGGCCGTCCTCCGACGAGAGCACCGCTAGGACTTCTCGGCCGAGCTCTTGTCAGCGTCGATGAGGCCCTTGACGAGTCGCACGGTGGGGAATCGGGGAGAGCGCGCGCGGTGGAACACCCTAATTTGGGGACAGGAACCGCAGGGGATTCAGGGAAATCTCGTGTGGTGGGTGGGAGAATCGGGGAAGGGGAGCTTCAGCTGGAGCGCGAGGATTGGTGAGCCAAGGCGGACGTTGCAGAGCCGAGCCGATCATATCTGAGCCAGGTGGGAGAGGCGCCTCGCTGGGCAGGGCGGGCGGCTAGCTGGATCGGACGGCGCCGCTGGGACACGCGTACGGCCAGGGGCGCGCTGGACGTAGGCTTGTCCCTCGCGCGAAGGACCACCCCCGCTTGGCATCGAGACAGTGCAATATGCGAGAACACATCAAAGATTGGGAAATCCCGAGACAGTCTGACATGCTTTGTATACACGAGATCAATATGATACAGCCATGCATACGGGTTACAAGGAGAGAATCGATTATCCCATCGAGATAGCTCTACCTGCGAGTTGAAGCCTTTCGACGAGGTCGATCGGATTCGAGAAAGTGTTTTGTGTATTGAGTGTTAGATCCTTATTCTCGAGACCTAAAGTCCTATTTATAGTGTTACAAAGTCGATACCGATACAACCTAATTTTCTGCAACGTGTTCCTGATCATATCGTATTTCTCCCGAAGTCTTACAAGTATCGGTATTCGCCCTTTCTTCTTTGCCGATGAAGCCCATCTCCGATTTGGCCCAATAATTTCAACATATTCGGCCTTATCCGATTTTCTGCCAAATTTGGGTGTCAACACCAGCGAAAACCCAAAGCGCAAAATGGCAACCACGACGCCTCCAACGAGGTAGCGACGGGAAGAACCCGCCGCCGTCGCAAAGCCGCTAGGGTTTTCACCCAGAGCAGGGAAGGTCCAACAGGTGATGCCTCCAACGAGGTAACGACACCAAAGGTGACGCTTGACCAAATTGACCCCAAAGGGCGAGGCTTTCGCCCAAGACCAGCCCTACTAGCGCCGAAGGCAAAGGCCGCCGAAGGTCGAAAACACAAGTAGAACTGAGTCACCGGCCGAAGACACAGAGCCGAGAAAACGCGAACGAACGCCGCCCACGCCGTTAGACACCTCGGAGAAAGGGAGGGCCAAGCCGACGAGGATAGGACCGAGTCAAGAGGCAGAGAACGAGGACGTTGCCATAGAAAAGGTCGTCAGCCAAAGTCGCCGCAGAGGGGCCACCACTCCTGGTGGCCAGCGCACGGGAAGCGTAGAAGACCGGCCACCACGCCACCCAGGCGACACAAGCCGAACCCTGCCAATAACCCAGAAGAGGCCAACCCACACCACTGAGCACCTCGCAGGGAGGGGAGGGCAAAGTGGACGAGGACGGGACCAGGCTAGAAAACAAGGGTCGACGTGTCGTTGAGAACGGGCAACGGCCCACCAAGCCACCACGGGAGGAGCCGAGAGGACGTCAAGTACACGCCCCTGGAGCCTACCTGCTCCGCCCGCTCCGGTCCACTATCAAGCGAGCCTCCCCACTGCCGGCCTCCACCGAGGCGGGCTAAGGGGAAGGGGAGGAAGGAGAAGAAGCCGGTGCCGAGCTACGCCGAGCTACGAGGCTACCGGTCCCACGACCCTGGAGTACACCCACTCCGACCGCTCCGGCCCACACACCGCCAGATCCGAGCCTGCCGCCCGTGAATCAGGCCTCACACAGAGCGGTCCCCCCGGACGGCCTCCGCCAAGGCAGGTCCAGGAGGAGGGGAAGAAGGGAGAAAGAAGAGGGAAAACCGACGTCAAGCTCCATCACTGCGCGCGAAGGTGTGAACGAAGAAGGAAAGCACCCTCGGAGGACTGGTCGCCGCGGCGCGGAGGACCAAAGGAAGGGGGTCGCCGGTCGAGCTCAGATCTAGAACGTGGAGAACGTGGGAGCGGCCGTCGCCGGCCTCCGGGAAGAGCCGGGCCAAGCCGAAGTCGGCGATCTTGGGGACCCACCGGACGTGCAGGAGGATGATGCTGGCCTTGAAGACGCAATGGATGATGGGGGTGTGCGCGTGCTCGTGCAGGAACAGCAGCCCGTGTGCCACCCCCACCACCACCTCGTCTTTGCCGCTGCCACGCTAAGCTCCCGTGCCACGGCTTTATCGCCGTCGCTGCTGCTGAAGGCCCGCCCGCCCAGTCGCGCCCGCCTAGGCGCGCCACGCCGCCGCCCAAAGCCGCGCCGCTCCGCCTAAACGCGCCGCGCCACCGCCGACGCTCATGCTAGGGCTTGCCACGCCCAGCGTCGCCGACGCCCACACGCTGGCAGCGCCGCCATCGCCGACGCCCGCGCCGCCACGCCCGCCGCCGCCCCCACCAACCCGCCGCCCGCCGCGCCCACGCTAGCCAGCGCGCCGCCGCCGGATCCGGCCACTACGCCGCGGATCTGCCTCGCTGTCGCCACAAGGCCGGTGCCTTTCCGCAATAGCACCGCCGACGAGAGGGAAAAGGAAGGGAGGAAGGAGGAGGAAGAAGAAGGAAGGAGAGAGGCGACCTTGCTGGCCGGGCGGCCGGCCGGCCGTGGCAAGGCGGCAATGGCGCTAGGGTTTTTGGAGGGTTGAGCTAGGGGTTGGGTCGCCCCGAGTCGCCCGGGAAGAGCGACGCAAGGGCCTTTTTCCCACAAAAGAGTTTTGGTGATGTCAAAGTCACACCTTTTCAGTCATTCTTATCCTTATTTATAGACATACAACTAGTAAATCTCAAATTACATGTAGCACCAAGACACCACTACATCTGGCCATGCTATCCCACGGCCAAGTAAATGGCAGCTTAACTACATGGTGTTATAATGCTATTATTGCAGGTGTGGCGCAAGCAGAATATAAGAGAGATTGGTGAACTGCAAACTCATAACATATATACAAAGGCGCTGAGAACAATGTGCAGTTGAAAGGAGAGACATCAACATCTAATTAACTCAAGCACCGGTGAAGTTTGTTGAATTGAACTGAAGAATGGAGATTGCTAGCTAGAGGGGGGTTCAGCAATCTTCCCAGCAAGTTGGTTCATTCCGGTCAGCGTTGAAGAAGAAAGAGAACGGGGGATTCAATTATGTGTAATGTGGTATCTGTTGTTATTACCAGTGTTAGCAGTGTTGTGCATTTTCAAAGCCTGGCATGGCTCTGTAATGAGTTTTTCCCTTAAAACTTTCTTTGCGGGTTTAGCTAGCTCTGGCAGTTGCTCAGTAGCGCTTGCTAGCTAGTCAGCCCTGAACAATGGATGTAAATTTGCACTCTTTGTTTTTATTGTCTATGTGGTAATGGAAATCGGGGTCTCCCCCTTATGGAAAAACTACATGGCTAATAATAAAAACTAACTAGCCTAAATGCATATGTAACTTGTAGAATGTGCCATCTCACGTTAGAGTTTTTTTTGAAGCAAAGGGGCAGGAGAGCTGCCTTGCATTGATTCAAAGATAGAAGGGTTTACAGAGCGGGGGGAGACAACGGCCCCTCCCACCACGCGAAACGCTGAAATTCTCGACGGCTAAAACCGTCGAGAAAGATACCAAAACCATCGAGATAGAATAATCTCGACGGCTGGCCGTCAAGATTTAGCCGTCGAGAAAGCACGGTCGAGAGAGATCGTCTTTCTCAACGGCTCGGCCATTGTGATTAATATATCTCGACGGCTTACGTATTGCCGTCGAGATACATGCACCGGGTAGGCACGACGTGACGGTGGAGCCTTTATCGACGGCCTGAAGCCGTCGAGATTGTTCTTTCGCAGGCCGTAGGCGACCCAGCCCACTAGTTATTCACGACGGCCTATGGCCGTCGAGATAGCCTCTCCGCCAGAAAGGACGGCGCTGGCAGGTGGGCCATAGTGTTTTTCTCGACGGCCATGATCTAGCCGTCGAGAATAATTGAAAAACAGAAAAAGAAATTTAAAATTTGTAAAAATCACAATAATTTTGCAGCCGCTACTGCACCTAGCAGCAGCAGCAGCTGCAACCTGCAAACCCAAAATAATCCCCGCATTCAAATTTACCACAATTTCACAAATACACATATACCTCCGACAATTTCAATATATCACAAACATTACAGTATATAGATCACAAACATCAAATCCACATTCACAAACATCAAATACACATTCACAAACATCGTAATGACACTATCAACATCATGAACACAATAAAATAAACATCGATCATGGCTGTCGTGGTGGCGTCCCGAAGAGCTGCTCCGCGAGGTTGGCGGCCATGTTCCCTGAGGCGTCGTCGCCTTGCTGCGCGTCGTCCTGAGGAGGTGGCACGAAGGACGAAGGCGTAGACATCGCGGAACCCGAACCCTTCAAGATTTTTCAATTAGTAAGTTGACATATATGTATTATGCAATGGTGTATTGATTTGGCATAGAAAACTTACCGCTGGATCACGGAACCAGGGACGCTCGACGTTCGGGTAGTTGGGCATGGGGACGTAGGCCGACTGGGTCCCGTAGGTGCCCGGTGGTGCCGTCTGTACTGGGTAGCCGCCCTGCCCAACATAGGTGCCTGGAGGGACTGGGTGGCTACCGTACACTGCCGGGCCACCTGTGTAGGGACCCGCAGTCCCCACCTGGCTCGAGGAGCTGCCCGCAAGCCCCGCGTGACCACTTGGACCGGCCTACATATATTTGATTCCGTTAGTACAAATGATAAGATATGCATCTATTAAAAAGAATTGAAGTGCGAATGCGTTACCCACTGACAGGCGCCTCGAGTGTCAAAGCCCTTCGTCGTAGTCCTCTGCTGGCTCTCGAGACTCTCTGCATGGCCCTTAGCATTTCTCTATTATGAGCCCGCTCCTCCTCGTGCCACTTCTGCTGCTGCTCCCTCTCTCTCTCCAGGTGCTCCTCGAACTGGCGACGGGTCTCACCGCCGCTCTGGCTAGCCCGAACCTCGGGCATATAATCTGAAGACCTGCAACATGCATAATATAGTAGTCAGCTTTGCAATCATAATATACAAGTGTAAGAAAGAGATCTTACCGTAGGTGGTCGCCACCGATCGCCAGGCGCCCGTGAGCCTTGCCCCCATGTGCTTATGAATCACATGAGGATCAAGGGGAGCCTCCTCTGAATTGCCCTCCTCCCCGTGCTCCTCTCTATAAGCGTCCTTATAACGCTCCTACATGTCGTTGTGATAGTCAAAAATCAAACAAATAAATGAATATAAGATAGTTGTATTGACCAATCTTATCGACACTTAAATCAAACAAATAAATGAATATAAGATAGTTGTATTGACCAATCTTATCGACACTTACCAAACGGAGATATGCATGGGGATCCAATGTCGGTTGTCCACCAGGCGGCGTCTTTGTCGTGTGGGCCTGCTTCCACACGTCCATCAGGCTAGGCCTAACCCCGTCTTCGGCAACTAAATTGTATGATGACAGAAATGTGTTAGTACGACAATCTAAAGTGATGACAAGTAAAAACTTTTTATTACCAGTTTCTTCCCCAACTGTGCGATCGACCACCTCCCGGTGCTAGATTTGTAGTCCTTAACGCCCCGGTTCTTCTTTGCCTTCTCCGACTTCCCCTTCCACTTGGGGATGTCCCACTTCGTACCTATAGCCTCCCAGGCGTCCTCCTGACACCACTCAGGACGGACCTGCTTGAACTGACTAGCAGTCAAGTACAACTAACGAGCAGCCTGGGCCATGAGGTTTCGCTGCTCATGTCTCCTACAAAAACAGGAAAATGTGAAAAATTAGAAACGAACACATGAAACTTAAATGTATTGTAAGGTTAGGCTACTCACCTGTGATACTCCTGAACGGCCGAGACACGGAAATTGGACATCATGTCCTATACTCTCTGCTTCGCCATCCTCTCGATAACAGGACGAAGTCAGTCTGCTGAAGTCCCTCCTGCGGAGCGAACCTGAGCTAAAGTAGGATATAACAACAGATATGGTTAGAAATTAAAATAAATAAATGAACCTGAGTTATTGTGTATCTTACCCAAAACTCACAGATAACCTGATCCGCGGCAGTGCTATCCCCATGCGGGGCTAGCCTGTCGTCATCCCAGCTGTACGCTGGTCTTGCTGTCCCATCCTGGGTTATTAGCCCAGGATAGTATTGCCGTGACAGGGTGCCTAGCGCTGTCCTAGGCTGATGCCTCTCGTTGACATCCACCGTGGACATGTTACTGCACATTAAACAAAAAATGTGATAGGTTTATATAATTAAAATCGAAAATGGTACAGAAGTAATTTGCTACAAAAATATGTACCTGTCACCGTCAATATTGATCGCCGGTCATCCAGACTGCTGAGGCGGTGCGGCCCTCACCCTGTTTGGGCCCTTTTTTCTCCTACTTCCCTGAGAGGACGACCCTTCCTGGCTATCTCCTGCCCCAGACGCACTAGCTCCACTCTCCTGAGTCAGAGCGAGCTCCTGTCCGGGCTCAGAGGCCTCCTCCTCCTCCTTCGCATGCCGCGGGGGGTTGACGACCTACGCGGCGGCATATCCTGCATTTGAAAATTAAAGAATAGTTAGTCAAATAAATAATGTAAATCTTGATAAATAATTAAAATTAAGATATTTTAGTACGCACATGTAACCTCAGATATTTATAATATTTAGCAGCAATTATCGTCGACATCCATAATATCTTTGTTTAACGATCCCACGACATCCGGGTCTTCTTGAACCTCATGTTCTTCTTCTTCTTCTTCTTCGACATCCGAGTCTTCAATTGCTTGTAATTCGTCAAATCCCGACCCAATATCGACTACCATTGTGGTGTTTGTTGACGGTCCTTATTTGTAATATTTTGTATGCTTTTGACCGTCGACATATCTACAAAATAAAGGAATTCAAACTATATTGAGGCTAACATTAATGAATTCCACGAGTTTTGGTGTAGTCTCATGTTTTGCAGGCATACACAAGAAAAGACGATTTATCGGCCATATGCAAATTGGACAAAAGATGGAGTTTAAATTAAATATATTTTAAAAAGTCATCAAATGACAAAATGGACTGCACCATGATGAAGAGCTCGTCGAGACAATCGAAATGCATATATTATTTGCTATGTTTGGAGTTCGGATGAGGGAGAAAGGAGTTCCGGAAGATGACGGACCAGACCGGCAGGTCGGCCGACCCAAAACCTGGGCCGGCCGACCCAAGCCAGGTTGGCCGGTCTCTTCTTTTGGCCAATTTGCGTCGGTTTCTTTCCCACACGCCAAGCAACACACCTAGAGGTCATCCCAACCATCCACGCAAGTCGGTTTGATCCAGAAAACAGGGATTGCTTCACAAGAATGCATAGGATTCTAAAGGAACCCTATGCTACCGATCTCCAACTGTCAAACCGACCTAGGGAGACGATCTACACCGCACAAGGAGCATCCCATGCGATTTGGAGGGCCGGAATCAACCGAAGCCGGGCCGGCCGACCTGACCTAGGCCGGCCGACCCACCCCCGGGCCCGTCTTGGATTCTCCTTTGGAGGGGGGTTGAGTGACACTTGTCCCAACACGTGGCATTCGCTCACTCGCTCTGGCACACTATAAAAGGAGGTGTTCACCCTTATTTGTGATCATGGTGAAGAGAAGGATTTAGCTCCACATTGTATTAGAGTAGGAAGAGAGGTGAGGTGAGAGTGTTGGAGATGAGCCGGAGGCCCCGGCTCCCTCCTACCTGTACCTCAGGAATAAAGCTCGGCTTCGAGTAAAGTTCTCCTCTTCAGTCTGGTAACACTGTAGCCATGCTCTTTTATTTATAAAGTACTTCTAGTTCAATGCTAGTTTATTTACTGAGAACCCCGTTTGCAACTGGTGAGATATACTTTGCCTTTTGTGAATACTTTACTTAGTGCACTAGTAAAGTAGTAATTGTTAGTGTAGACGCCGTGTCTAGACTAGTAATTACCTTGGTTGACGCCCAGACCCAACGGACTGTCCTGGATGGTAGCAGGTGGTGACAGCCCTGTCTGTCATTAGTAACGTTCCACCACGTTAGGATTGTCTCCGTAGGGCCCTTCGGGGGTGACCGTAACTCTCTAGGCTTCTTAAGTGAAGGTGGGCCGGTAGCGGGCCTGCCGTGCTCCGACATAAATAAAGCCAGCATAGAACTGAGTGCTCACTCTTAAGCCAGTATAACCTAAACCAGAAGACCCTCTCGACCTTCCTAATTGTTCTCTCTCCCATCTAGATAAGATTAATTCAAGACTAGCAGCTTCTTGTTCCCTGTGGATTCGATACCCCAGAATACTCTAGGGTGAAAGGCTTCAACGATATCAGTGCGCTTGCGGATTAATTTCTTTGAGCGTAACTATCTCCAACAGTGTTCAGTCGGTGATCCTGTGTTGGAACCTCGTAATCATCGGTTGTTGGGTCTAACAATCTACCTGGCCGACGAACCTTAAACACAACCTACCACGACTTCAAATCTTTCTTAACACTGCCTTTTATAGGTTTTTGGCATGGATAGGGGAGATAATACACCTGTTCTGTCTGGTTTGCGAGAATGAATGGATCGTATCCTTTAAGTCTGGAAGTGTGCTTTACCTCAACTAAGCCAATGTCATGTTTACGTCGGACGCCATCATGTGGATCAAACCACAGACAACGAAATAGAACTACTGAGAGCTCTTTACTTCCTTCGAATACCAGTTCGATTATCTCTTCGATTATACCGTAATAGTCAACCCTATCCTCCCCCTGGCATAAAACACAGCTGTTTACCGATCGCAATTCAGGTTTTGACTGCTCATGTGTGGAGGAACGGAATCGAAAACCGTTTATATCGTAACGGTTATGAACTTTCACAGATCTCATGCATCTACGTGACATTTGACGAAGATCATTATGTAAACTAGCATCAATAGCAGCTTGTTTTCAAAACCATGCTAAGAAATTCGGCCGCCCATGTCCAGCACCGTTCGCAAGAGTTGGGTTCTATCACGGCAGATTGGTCAGACTTCCTTTCCATTCGACTCGGACAAATTAGTCTCAGACAGTTGCCAACTCTTGATGTTGTCGAATATATATAACAATCGACAATTCGTTCATCCCGAGATAAGTCTCGGTCGATGCTTACCTATCGCCTGCCTTGCACCTGAAAAATTCTTAACTCGATCGGCTGTTACGCTCATTGGCGGTACCTCGGTATCTGAATATTCACATTTTTCTCTATTGCCAAGTATTTGTTGGTGAAATTAGTAATCTCCTGTACATGGTATGCCTCGGCTATTGAGCCTTCAACTCGTGCTTTGTTTTTCACACTTGCTATAACATTTTTTAGTTGCCATTCTATATGATACATCCACCTATATTGTACTGGTCCTCCAAGTTGAGCTTCATAAGGTAGATGCACAAGGAGATGTTGTATTGGATTGAAAAACCCAGGAACATAAATCTTTTCTAACTTGCATACGAGCACGGCGATATCATCCCCAAGTTTCATCATATCATCCTTATTAATCTCCTTAGCACATAACTTTCTGTAAAAGAAACTCAGTTCACTAAGCGCTAAATAAACAACTCTGCAAATTATGAAAAGTATTTACGAAATGAAAAAATTCAATGGGCCAGCCCACCAGTAGAGCATGAACCATTATCGACGGCCGAATTCTGGCCGTCGAGATTGATTCATTCTGATGGGCCGGCCTACACACTATTCACGACGGCTGAGTCTGAGCCGTCAAGATAGAGTCTTCCCGCCTTCGTGAAAAAACAAAGAAAAACAGCGCGCGGGACTGGACGACCTTATCTCGACGGCTTTTGTTTGGCCGTCGAGATTACGTACACTGTTGCGATGGCAGAACCTCGGCCGTCAAGATTACCTTGGCTGTGTCGACGGCTTAGCTTTGGCCGTCGAGAATAATTTTGGCCGTCGAGATTTCACGCGATTCCTGTAATGTTCCCCTAGGGGGCTTGTACAAAAATTAATCTATTACAAAATTGGCGCCCGCAGCTCCCCAAAAACGCAGGTCATCTAGAAGGTGGTCGAAGAAGAGAGCTCTAGTAACATGTTAGAGTTACGTGCAGCCAACTAATACATGTAACTGAACTAAAAACTGCATGCAACTAAATAGCTATTTCATGTGGTCTTTAAGCGCTAGAAACTGCAGCCATGCAGCACTAGTAACAACCGGATCCAAATTGTCATGACATCACTGTAGAACACGATATAAGTGTTTGTTCCAAACCATTGTCAATGCTGGTTTTTCAAATAGGGACAAAAACAATTAGCACATATGACCAATTTTCTACTAGTGGCACATATACATTTTTAAATATTTTAAAACTAGCATAGCTAGCATCACATCTTCTTTAACTATGCAACTATTGTTACCTACGTACTATCGTACAACCCTAACTAATCCTAGTCATATAAATGAAGGTTTTATTGTTGTTGCCATTGCCGCTCGCAGACTCGAAGCCGTCGTAGCTGCAGACGTCGATGTTTCTCACCATCGTCTCCACACTGTTGCTTCTGGGGGAGGCATCCTCAGTGTTCAACCCACAAGTGACAGCACTGGCTATCTCCTAAAGCTCCTAAATCGGGGGAGGCTGGGAGGTATCGTTGTCCATCAATGACTCCTTTTTGTTGTTGTTCTCGGCTCTAGAAAACCAAATGGCCTCTTACTGATGGTTACGAAGATGGATCAATGTTATTAATCGGTGTTGATCAATGTTTTAAATAACCGGCTATAGCTGCCGCTATAGCCGGCTATAGCCGATAGCCGGCTATAGCCGCTGGAGAGGTAACAACGCTAGGAATTGCCAGTTTTCACGCTATGAGAACCTAGGCGCTAATAGCCGTATTTATCCCGCTATAGCCGCTAAATGCTTGATTATTTAGCGCCGCTAAATGAAGTGGGCTGCCCAAAACTACCCCCACAATTCCCTGGCCCAACCCAAAACGAGCCAACCGGACATTGGGGAAATTTAACTCCATACCAGGATGAGAGATCTTGTGTTTGTGAAATTTAACTCCAAACTAAAGGAGAAGAGAGAGAACAAAAGCAGAGATCCCATAGAGAAAGAAGTAGATGATGTTCTCTGTGATGATGACAATGAGTTCATTACTGGAGCTGTACCTGTACCAATTCCAATTGTTGAAGAAGATCAAGATCATGAATGTGCCCAAGATGGAATATCATCACAGAGGAAATCAACATCACAAGGTAAAAGGAAGAGGACTGTGCGCACAAGGAAGGAGAAAATCAAGAGCCTAGAAGCTTTGATGCGTGTTGTGCAACCTGCTTCTGCTTCATCTTCTGAATCAGATTCTTTTGATGGTGATAAGTCTCCTTGTGTGTCTGATGATTCCGGAAATGATTAGATGAGTAAAATGCACTATTGTCTCCATGGTTCTAGTTCCTGTTTGAGTGTCTTTGATGCAATTCAGTCAGTTCACTATGGCTTCACTGCATATTTTAGACTTTAGTTCATGCTTTAGACTTTCAGTCCCATTTCAGTCTTTTCAGTCCATGTTTCATGTTTCAGAAATCATACTTTCAGTTGACTATGGTTTCAGTAATCAGTATGCTGGACTTGTACTGTCCAGATGACATGTTCTATCTGTATGACGTATGGTATTATGGCTTGGATGAAAGCAGTGCGTGCTGCATGCTAATTGCTTAGTGATTAAAAGTTTTGCACTTTTGCTTGACATGTTTTATACTTTTATGTGTATGGTCCTGGACCAGTTGATAACTTGATATGTTTTGTTAATTGTTATGCACTTATGCAAAGTAATGGTCCTGGATGCTCTTGTTTTTTCGTGTATAACAGATTGTATATATATACTACATCACTGCTTTTTGCCATTTTTTTTCCAAAACCGCTAAAGGTCTTAGCAGGGGCTATAGCTGGCTATAGCCTTCCTTAGCTGCTGGATGGGGCAACCGCTAAATCCCATATCCGGTTATTTAAAACATTGGTGTTGATGCAGACTGTTGCTACTTGGGTGTCGATGTCTCCTCCGTGTAGTTCTCATCACTGACGGCCAGTGTTTCCTCCTATTCCACCTTCGTCTCCTTGTTGGTGGTCGATCGACACATTCTCCTTTGCACGGAGATCCTCACTAGCGGTCGGTGCCTTGTCCTCACGACACAGACATGGTAGCGCCAGCGAGGCCCGTGGAGAGGGTAGCGATGACAACGAAGAGAAAGGAGATACCATGGTGTGTAGGTGTGGGATGACAATTCCCTCATGCTTTGTATTCATAAGCATCGGACAGACACATGTAGCTTTTTGTCTCTCGAGGTGCCGACTAGCCAAGATTGATCTAGTCACCAAGAGATTGAAGGGATTGGTGAAGTAGTACTAGAGTGGAGGGATAGGAGAATGGGTGGGCAAACATAGATATGGCAGGGTTAAAAATGTCGTCACCTCGAGAGACAAAACGCTACATGTGTCGGTCCGACGCGTATGAATACAAAGCATGAGGGAATTGTTTATGCCTATTGGTTGTACCAACTGCCACATATAAACAGATATTATGTGGCTCCCTACATGGCGTTTGAAAATATAATGCGTGCATCTATTAAAAAAATCAACATTTGTAACTTTTAACTAATAATTAAGCTACAAACATATCTCTATATGATTAGTGTTATGCATGTGATATAATCAGATTCGTAATTCAAAATATTTTCATTTTCATATTATGTTAATTTTGTAATTGTTGATATTTTCTGAAAGAAACTAATAGTCAAAGTTCTTCATTGGAGACCATATCAAAAAATTTTACGTAATATTTTGAAACGTGGGAGTATATATTCGTGCCAGTTCGATCGTAATCCAAAACGTACAACATATAATCGATTATATGTGTCGGTGTTTACTAGTATTAAGCACCGGTACATTTATAATTTTGTCGCTTGTCTGTATAGAACAAAAGCACTACTAACCTCATGGTGTTAGTTCTGTACTATATGAACTGAACTGGTATTAATGTATGGGAGACACTATTTGGCAGGCCTGCAATTTCAGCATTTGTGCAGACACATGCCGTGTACATGCGTGCAGATCACCTCGCACAAAAAAATTCAATTATTGCAAAACATTTTTTTTCAATATTGGAAATGTGGAAAAACAGTAGAAAATTAGTGGATTTTTTTGCGCCTGCACGATTTCGGAAATTATATGAACAAAAAATCTCTTGACTTGAAAAACATAAAACAAAATAAAATTTATAATATACAGAAAATAAAAGAAATCTATAATAAACAGAAAACAAAATAAATCTATAATAAACATATAACAAAATATATCTATACAAAAATCGACCTCGCGTAAAAAATTCCACTATCGCGAAGCGTTTCTTCCATAAATGCAAATGTGGAAAAACAGTAGAAAGAAAGTGAAATTTTTTGCGCATGCACGTTTTGGCTAATTGCAGACGCCTGTAAAATAGCAATTGCGTTAATGTATCGGTTTACATGATTTGTTATCCTGTAATGCATGGACGTGCAGTTATCCACGCACCAGTACGGGTACCGTAGGATGTTCTTGACCTTCATGGTTCAGAACAGCAGCGGCCGCCTGTCACGGCCGCCCTCCAGGTCCGATGGTTCCGGGCTTCCGGCTGGGGGACGTCCTCCCAGCACCTGTCCTTCACAGCCACGGCGCCCTTTTTCTTGGCGTCAGGCTCGTCGCCGCCGTGGCCGTACGCCACGGCCACTGTCGCTCCGGCGTGAACGCCGTTGCGGCCGGTGAAGTTCGCGAGCAACACGGCTCGCTGAGGCCGGCGGCGGCGTCGCTCTCGCCGGCAGCATCCGCGCCGGCGCCGGTCACCGGCGAAGACATGGCCTGCATGCCTTGCACGCGTGCGCGCACACACAAAGCCATATGTTACGAGGATTGAGAGCACGAACGAATCAATTCACGAGTGCTACACTGTATGCATGTTAATGCAGTTATATGGCGCCATTGTTACCATGATCCGACATAGTATACTATACTTGAAGCCTGATGTTCGAATGTTCGCATGTACGTCTAAAGGTTCGAATGTTCGCATGTACGTCTAAAGGCAACACTACTGCATAAGATGGGTAGACGCCACCATGGAATCAAAATCAACAAGAGAATAATTAAGAACTAGCAAGGTGACCCACGTGTTTGTGCAGCTAGATTTGTCTCAAAGTTAGGCCTTGTTTTATATGCCTTTAAATATTAGTTTTTACTAATTTACCCTTGGGCATGCGGGAAAATATTCAGTGCACAAGACTTCTTAGTGCACAAATGCAAAAAACGAATCTCAACCCTTCATCTTTAATCCAACGAATCCCAGTGCACAAGACTTGGGTGTATAAAGTTGGATGCAAAAAACGAAGCAGGCAGTTGGGTGTATAAAGTATAAAGTAGGAAAAGTCTCGTGCACTGAGATTCGTTGGATTTAAGATGAAGGGCTGAGATTCGTTTTTTACACTTGTGCACTGAGAAGTCTTGTGCACTGAATATTTTCCCCGGGCATGCCTATATAAAGGCCCCCCTTGTACCCTATACATCTTGCCGTGATTGTTTTCTCACTACAGGAAACGAACTCTACGTGGGCGGCCAGAAAACTTAGTGTCGGCGGCCAGGAAGCCACCGACCAACCAATTTCGATGGCACAACCTTAACCGCCGACACAGCAAGAGTAATATCGGTGGCCCAATCGAGTTTGCCGACAAAGGATCAGCCCCCTCCCGCCCCCAGGATGAAAATTCAAATTTGGAGCCCCATTAATCTATGTCAGCGGCCAAACCAAAGTCCCCGACATTGCCCCTCCCCCAGACGGAAGAATAACTGGTTGAACGGGACGACGTTAAAGCGGTCTCACACGTTAGTAAGGCGATCTCCGTGGTTTTTTCCTCTCCACATTGGAGAGGTTTTTTCCATGTTAAATCATATTTTTGTACCTTCTATTCCTAAGTATGGGATACAAGTATACCGGTGACAATGGTATTCTTAAGATTTCTCTTGACAACCGTGTTGTTTTAAAGGCCAACACTACAGGAAACGAAACTTTTGTGGTCGGCCAAAAAACTTTTGTGGTCGGCCAAAACACCGACGACAATGTTTTTCGCTCTATGTCGACGGCAAAAAGAAAGTCCGACCACAAAAGTCACCAATGTGGTCGGCCAAAAAAAGGCCGACCACAATAGTCCCGGCAAGTCTCCCGCCACCATGAAAATTTGAAATTTGGACCGCTCCTCTAAACATTATCGGCGGCAGAGTTTATGCCGTTGACACAGAGGCACCCAGGTCACGGCAGCTTAACAGACTAACGAAACCACGTCAAGGCGGGCCCACAACGCAGACGTCTGAGAAGGTCCTACCAACGTCGTCGGCCTTTTAAAATACCGACCACAAAAGTAACTTTTGTGGTCGGCCTAGAATTTGGCCGACCACAATACTCCACTTTTGTGGTCGGCTTAACTTCAGGCCGACCACAATACTCCCACTTTGTGGTCGGCAATTCTTAAGGCCAACCACAAAGACCCCCCTCCCCTCGGCTCTAATTTTCGGCCGTCTCGTCCCTCGGTCAACACTGTCCTATTCGTCATCTAATGTTTTATGGCATCGACAACACATTATAATTTCTTTTCAAGCTTCTACATTCGCCTGCGTCGCATTTCTGTAACTTTGAATTCGACTTTAAACGTTCGTGGACCGAAAGATGACGCTAAAGTCTCGGCAAGCAGGGAGAATGCGCCGACCGTGCAACTCAGAATGATATAGCCCGTGGCTCGACTTTGAATGTGTTGGGAATGCCCTAGAACCTCACGTAGTTCATACGACAGCGTAGATCGAGGGGCGGCCATGTGCGGCCGATGGGGGCCGGGGGGGTATTGTGGTCGGCCTGATGTGAGGCCGACCACAAAAGTGACTTTTGTGGTTGGCCTAGGATTTGGCCGACCACAATACTCCACTTTTGTGGTCAGCCTAAATTCAGGCCGACCACAATACTCAACCTTTGTGGTCAGCATTTGTTAAGGCCGACCACAAAGACCACCCTCCCCACGGCCCTAATTTTGGCGGTCCGTCCCTCGACGACCTTTGTCCTATTCGTCATCTAATGTTTTAGGGCATCGGCGACACATTGTAATTTCTTTTCAAGTGTCTACATTGGCTGCGTCGTATTTCCGTAACTTTGAGTTCGACCCTAGCGTTAGTGGACGAAAGATGGCGCTAAAGTCTCGACAGCGGGGAGAATCGTCGACCGTGCAACTCGAGGTGATATAGCCCGTGGCTCGACTTTGGATGTGTTGGGAATGCCCTAGAACCTCACGTAGAGCATAAGACAGCGTAGAACGAGGGGCGGCCGTGTGCGGCCGGTGAGCGGCCTATGGGGGCCGGGGGGTATTGTGGTCGGCCTGATGTGAGGCCGACCACAAAAGTGACATTTGTGGTCGGCCTAGGATTTGGCCGACCACAATACTCCCCTTTTGTGGTCGGCCTACATTCAGGCCGACCACAATACTCAACTTTTGTGGTCGGCATTTGTTAACGCCGACCACAAAGACCCCTCTGTCCCACGGCTCTAATTTTCAGCCGTCCCGCCCCTCGGTCGACACTGTCCTATTCGTCATCTAATGTTTTAGGGCATCGACGACAGATTGTAATTTCTTTTCAAGCGTCTACATTGGCCTGCGTCGCATTTCCGTAACTTCGAGTTCGACCCTAAACGTTCTTGGACCGAAAGATGACGCTAAAGTCTCGGCAAGAAGGTAGAATGCGCCGACCGTGCAACTCACGACGATATAGCCCCGTCAATCGACTTTGGATGTGTTGGGAATGCCCTAGAACCTCACGTAGCGCATAGGACAGCGTAGATCGAGGGGCGGCCGTGTGCGGCCGGTAAGCGGCCGATGGTGGCTGGGGGGTATTATGGTCGGCATGATGTGAGGCCGACCAAAAAAGTGACTTTTGTGGTCGGCCTAGGATTTGGCCGACCACAATACTCCACTTTTGTGCTCGGCCTACATTCAGGCCGACCACAATACTCAACCTTTGTGGTCGGCATTTGTTAACGCCGACCACAAAGACCCCTCTCTCCCACGGCTCTAATTTTCGGCCGTTCCGCCCCTCGATCGTCACTGTCCTATTCGTCATCTAATGTTTTAGGGCGTCGACGACACATTGTAATTTCTTTTCAAGCGTCTACATTGGTGCGTCGCATTTCCGTAACCGAGTTCGACCTAGCGTTCGTGGACGAAAGATGGCGCTAAAGTCTCGACAGCGGGTAGAATCGTCGACCGTGCAACTCACGACGATATAGCCCGTCGATCGACTTTGGATGTGTTAGGAATGCCCTAGAACCTCACGTAAGCGCATAGGACAACAGAGATCGGTGGCCGTGTCTTGACGATGGCGGCCCATGGTGGTGGGGGTATTATGGTTGACTGATGTGAGGCCGACCACAAAAAGTGACTTTTGTGGTCGGCCTAGGATTTGGCCAACCACAATACTCCACTTTTGTGGTCGGCCTAAATTCAGGCCGACCACAATACTCAACATTTGTGTTCGGCATTTGTTAACGCCGACCACAAAGACCCCCCTCCTCCACGGCTCTAATTTTCGGCCGTCCCGCCCCTCGGTCCTCACTGTCCTATTCGTCATCTAATGTTTTAGGGCATCGACGACACATTGTAATTTCTTTCAAGTGTCTACATTGGCCTGCGTCGCATTTCCGTAACTTTGAGTTCGACCCTAAGCGTTCGTGGACCGAAAGATGACGCTAAAGTCTCGGCAAGCAGGGAGAATGCGCCGACCGTGCAACTCTTGACGATATAGCCCGTGGATCGACTTTGGATTTGTTGGGAATGCCCTAGAACCTCACGTAGCGCATAGGACAGCGTAGATCGAGGGGCGGCCGTGTGCGGCCAGTAAGCGGCCGATGAGGGCCGGGGGGTATTGTGGTCGGCCTAGGATTTGGCCGACCACAATACTCCACTTTTGTGGTCGGTCTAATTACAGGCCGACCACAATACTCAACCTTTGTGGTCGATATTTGTTAAGGCCGACCACAAAGACCCCCTCCCCCCCCCCCCGGCTCAAATTTTCGGCCGTCTCGCCCCTCGGTCGACACTGTCCTATTCATCATCTAATGTTTTATGGCATCGACAACACATTGTAATTTCTTTTCAAGTGTCTACATTGGCCTGTGTCGTATTTTCCGTAACTTTGAGTTCGACCCTAAGCGTTCGTGGACCGAAAGATGATGTTAAAGTCTCGGCAAGCAGGGAGAATGCGCCGACCGTGCAACTCAGGATGATATAGCCCGTGGCTCGACTTTGGATGTGTTGGGAATGCCCTAGAACCTCACGTAGCGCATAAGACAGCGTAGATCGAGGGGCTGCCGTGTGCGGCCGGTGAGCCGCCTATAGGGGCCGGGGGGTATTGTGGTCAGCCTGATGTGAGGCCGACCACAAAAGTGACTTTTGTGGTCGGCCTAGGATTTGGCCGACCACAATACTCAACCTTTGTGGTTGGCATTTGTTAATGCCGACCACAAAGACCCCTCTCTCCCACGGCTCTAATTTTCGGCCGTCCTGCCCCTCGGTCGACACTGTCCTATTCGTCATCTAATGTTTTAGGGCATCGACGACACATTGTAATTTCTTTTCAAGCGTCTACATTGGCCTGCGTCGCATTTTCATAACTTCGAGTTCGACCCTAAGCGTTCGTGGACCGAAAGATGACGCTAAAGTCTCGGCAAGCAGGTAGAATGCGCTGACCGTGCAACTCACGACGATATAGCCCCGTCGATCGACTTTGGATGTGTTGGGAATGCCCTAGAACCTCACGTAGCGCATAGGACAGCGTAGATCGATGGGAGGCCGTGTGCGGCCGGTAAGCGGCCGATGGTGGCTGGGGGGTATTGTGGTCGGCCTAGGATTTGGCCGACCACAATACTCCACTTTTGTGGTCGGCCTAAATTCAGGCCGACCACAATACTCAACATTTGTGGTCGGCATTTGTTAACGCCGACCACAAAGACCCCCCTTCCCCACGGCTCTAATTTTGGTAGTCCGCCCCTCGATCGACAACATCTGTTCGTCATCTAATGTTTTAGGGCATCGACGACACATTATAATTTCTTTTCCAGCGTCTACATTGGCTTGCGTCGCATTTCCGTAACTTTGAGTTCGACCCTAAGCGTTCGTGGACCGAAAGATGACGCTAAAGTCTCGGCAAGCAGGGAGAATGTGCCGACCGTACAACTCTTGACGATATAGCCCGTGGATCGACTTTGGATGAGTTGGAAATGCCCTAGAACCTCACGTAGCGCATAGGACAGCGTAGATCGAGTGGCGGCCGTGTGCGGCCGGTAAGCGGCCGATGGGGGCCGGGGGGTATTGTGGTCGCCCTGATGTGAGGCCGACCACAAATGTGACTTTTGTGGTCGGCCTAGGATTTGGCCGACCACAATACTCCACTTTTGTGGTCGGCCAAATTACAGGCCGACCACAATACTCAACCTTTGTGGTCGGTATTTGTTAAGGCCGACAACAAAGACCCTCACACGGCTCCAATTTTGGTAGTCTCGCCCCTCGGTCGATTAATCGTCCTATTCGTCATCTAATGTTTTATGGTATCGACAACACATTGTAATTTCATTTCAAGCGTCTACAATGGCCTGCGTCGCATTTTCCGTAACTTTGAGTTCGACCCTAAGCGTTCGTGGACCGAAAGATGACGTTAATGTCTCGACAAGCAGGGAGAATGCGCCGACCGTGCAACTCAGGATGATATAGCCCGTGGCTCGACTTTGAATGTGTTGGGAATGCCCTAGAACCTCGCGTAGCGCATACGATAGCGTAGATCGAGGGGCGGCCGTGTGCGGCCGTTGAGCGGCCGATAGGGGCCGGGGGGTATTGTGGTCGGCCTGATGTGAGGCCGACCACAAAAGTGACTTTTGTGGTCGGCCTAGGATTTGGCCGACCACAATCTCACTTTTGTGGTCGGCCTAATTACATGCCGACCACAATACTCAACCTTTGTGGTCGGTATTTGTTAAGGCCGACCACAAAGACCCCTCCCCGCCTCCCTCCCCCATGGCTCTAATTTTGGTTGTCTCGCCTCATTTATTAATTGTCCTATTCGTCATTTAATGTTTTATGGCATCGACAACACATTGTAATTTCTTTTCAAGCGTCTACATTGGCCTACGTCGCATTTCCGTAACTTTGAGTTCGACCCTAAGCGTTTGTGGACCGAAAGATGACGTTAAAGTCTCGGCAAGCAGGAAGAAAGCGTCGACCGTGCAACTCAGGATGATATAGCCCGTGGCTCGACTTTGGATGTGTTGGGAATGCCCTAGAACCTCACGTAGCGCATACGACAGCGTAGATCGAGGGGCGGCCGTGTGCGGCGATGAGCGCCGATAGGGGCGGGGGTATTGTGGTCGGACGATGTGAGGCCGACCACAAAGTGATGTTTTTGTGGTCGGCATAGGATTTGGCCGACCACAATACTCCACTTGTGTGGTCGGCCTAAATTCAGGCCGACCACAATACTCAACCTTTAATGCCGACCACAAAGACCCCCCTTCCCCACGGCTCTAATTTTGGTAGTCCGCCCTCGATATTAATTGTCCTATTCGTCATCTAATGTTTTAGGGCATCGACGACACATTGTAATTTCTTTTCAAGCGTCTACATTGGCCTACGTTGTATTTCCGTAACTTTGAGTTCGACCTTAAACGTTCGTGGACCGAATGATGACGTTAAAGTCTCGGCAAGCGGAGAGAATGCGCCGACCGTGCAACTCATGACGATATAGCCTCGTGGCTCCACTTTGGATGTGTTGGGAATGTCCTAGAACCTCACGTAGCGCATAGACGGCGAGATCGGTGGCGTGTCTGCGGCGGTGGCGACCGATGGTGGCCGGGGGGTAGTGTGGTCGGCCTGATGTGATGCTGACCACAAAAGTACTTTTGTGGTCGGCCTAGAATTTGGCCGACCAGAATACTCAACTTTTGTGGTCGGCCTAACTCTAGGCCGACCATAATACTGAACCTTTGTGGTCGGCCAAAGGTACCCTTTTTTTTTTGAAATTTTGGTGCGCGTGCTAAGTCCTTTTTAGGGTAGTTTCTTCCTCTCTCTCACACACACACTCACTCACAACCTCCTTGTGCCCTTCTCTCAGCCACCCTAACGCCGCTGCTGCCTCCACGCCGCGAGCCCCTCCACGCCCTTGTGCTTCCACGCCGCGCCTCCTTGCCGCCGCCCCTTACCACGCTGCCGCCGCCTTCGCCACGCCGCCGCTTCCCACGCCGCGCTTCCCACGTCGCCGCTTGCCGCCTTGTGCGCTTCTGCCCTGTTGCCGCTGCTGCTGCCAGCAGCCCTCTGCCGCCGCCGCCCCACGCCGCCGCCAAGGCTTCCCACGCACCGCCACCACGCGTCGCCGCGCTTCGTCCGCCGCCGCCCTTTCCACGCGCCGCCCCGCACGCCGCCACGCCCACGCGCCGCCACGCGCCCCATAGCGTTTTACACGCCGCTACGCCGCACGCAGCCGCAGCGCCCGGCAGCAGCCCCTTGCCAGCGACGGCGAGGCCGCTGCAACTGGCGATCAGTGGCGGCGGCGTGGTCGCGTGGTGACGGCGCCGCACACTGGCCGTGAAGGCTCGAGCGCGCCACTCTTGCCGTCGTCTTTGCTTTGCCTTGTTGGGCGTCCGGACGGCGCAGACAATGACGACAAGCCGCCAAGCCGACAAGGCGCCATCGATGGAGGCTGAGCAGCTAGCTTACTAGCTAAGCTGGATTTTGGAGCACCGAGTCGGTGATTAACTTTGACTGATTGCTTTTGCTTGATTACTTAATTGCTTGCACTTGTTACGATGGTTGATGCCGTCACGGACATGCAAGTGATGCTTGTAATTTATTCTAGGATTAACAAATGAGTAATTAGTAAATATGCCCATTTAGTGTGTACAAGTAGACTTTGTCACTTTGATTTTTATTTGTTGTTTGTTAATTAATACTTGATAGTATGTTAAAACTCGTAATTCAGTTCACTTGCTTATTTATACATGAATTTGGATTGTACTAGTAACTAAAACCTATATTTAATATTATTTTGCTTTGTTTTCGGTGGTTGAAATGTTAAGCCTAGCCCCCCCTCGAATTTGGTCCTGCGTAATTAGTGTACTAGTAACTAAAACCTATATTTAATATTATTTTGCTTTGTTTTCGGTGGTTGAAATGTTAAGCCTAGCCCCCCTCGAATTTGGATTGTTTAATTTATAGAATTAGCAACTAGCAAATGAGTAATTAGTAAATATGCCTAATTGGTGTGTAGACAGTAGACTTTGTCAGTTTGATTTTTATTTGTTGTTTCATTGTTTCATTATTGCCTCCAAATTCTACTCGTACCTAGAAGCTTTGCTATATGTGAGTATGTCACAAACTTCAAACTTGGAGTATGTCACAAAGTTCAAACTTGCAATTAGTGAGTTAATACCTATTCATTCCGTTTGTGAAATACATTTCATTTGTGTTGTTAACTGAGCCAGCGTCAAACCCGTTCGGGGCCAATGCATATTTTCGTAAAGAACTCGGACGGTGATTCGTTGTGTTCTATTACGAAAAGTGTTGCGGTCCCGAACTATCACGTTTTGGACAGTTTACGGATGTGCGTTTGAGTCGCGGTGCTCGTGGCATGGCGATGTATGGGTTGGAATTCCAGCGGCATAACGGCGTTCTTCTAGTGCAAAACATAAGCGATGCGCGTGCACTGCGTCGTTGCACTAGAGGCTATGAGGGTTATCTTTGCGAATTTCGACCCATGCACTCTCATAACGTGAGTACCGACTCAACGCACATCCGTAGTGGTAAGCCCTCCTATTTAGCTAGTATTAAGCCGTCTAAACCTAAATTTTGAATGCATGCATGGGCGTTAATTACGCAAGCAATGGAAGATCGGCGTTGGATGTCGATGGTTGGATGAAGTGCGGACAAGACACGGAAGAGTGGTTCGAAAAAGGCAACATGACCCGTGGAAGATGCATTCACAAAATTACCCAACCCTAACTTGGCGGTCGTGTGGTGTCCTGTCTTTGCATGCTCAAACACCGAGAAGAGGACCAAAAGGGATATTAGTGAACACCTCTGTAGGCATGGTTCCAAGCCAAATTATTTTGTATGGATAGCTCATGGTGAGAGAAAGCGACCGGCGGTTGTGTGTAGCCCTATGGATTTTGGTGAGGGTCATGATGAAGTCGAAGTCGACAGATTGGAGGAGCTCCCGATGATGTGGCTCGAGCTACGATCTCCCCGAGGAAGAGTCAGAGCCACTTGGCCAATAATTCGAGAAGCTACTTGATTCTGCCAAGTTGCCGCTGCATGAGTACACCGATATGACCGTGCTCTCTGCAATATCGCGTCTAATGGCAGTGAAGACCAAATACGACCTATCGGCAAATTGCTTCAATGACCTTTACAAACTGTTGGATAGCCTGCTTTCGAATGGACATAGGATGACTCCAAATCTGTACGAGTCAAAGAAACTTATCAGCGTGTTAGGTATGCCGGGCGAGAGGATAGACTATTGCCCAAATTTTTGTATGCTTTATTGGAAAGGCATTCGAGGTGACTCATTGTAAGCATTGCGACGAGAGTCGATGCGTGGAAGTTAAGGGCGAGATAGTGGCCGAGATGACGAAGGTGGCCATAAAACCTTCGTTTCTTCCAGATAACTCAACGCGCAGCGTCTTTACATGTCTAAGTCCACGACCACGACACATGAGATGGCACAAAGAGGGCAAGCAGCGAAAGGAGGCGTGATGATTCATCCATCGGATCACGAAGCACGAAGCACTTCGATCAACAACACCCTGAATTCGCCATTGAGCCTAGAAATATGCGAATCGGACTCTCCACCGACGGGTTCACGCCTTTCAATATGACCGCCCAACCGTACTCGTGATGGCCAGTTTTTGCTATCCCATACAACTTGCCGCCTCAAATCTGCATGAAAGAGGAGTATATGTTCCTTTCGGTTATCATACCTGGGCCTAAGTTTTCTGGAAAAAATTTAGACCTATTTATAAAACCACTGGTAGAAGAGCTAACCGATCTGTGGAACAAAGGAGTTTTGACATATGATAGCTATAAGGGACAGAACTTTAGGATGTGTGCTGCATATCTGTGGTTCATACACGATTTTTCGGCATATGGCATGTTCTCGGGGTGGAGCACACATGAAAAGTTGTCATGCCCAAAATGCCTGTGTAACATTGATGCATTCACGCTGAAAAAAGGTGCTAAGGCTTGTTGGTTTGATTGTCACCGTTGTTTCCTGGAGCCGAACCATCCATTTAGGAAGCAAAGAAATGCATTTCAATAAAATACGATTGTGATGAAGAAGGGCCACGAGCGGTTTGAAGTGCAAGACATAATCGAATGGCATGACGATCTCGAGGAGAAAGGGTATGACACAAACTATGGTAAGGAGCATCATTGGACTCATAGGTGCAGCATTTACAACCTTCCTTATGCAACAGATCTGAAGCAGCCTCACAATCTCGATCTGATGCACCAAGAGAAAAACATGTGCGAGGCGATCGTGAATACAAAGCTGGGACATCCCACAAAAGACTAGAGATAACAAAAATGCTCGAGGATGTGCTTTGATATGTAATCGGCCAAACATGAACCTCGGCGAGAATGGGTCTAAGCCTAGGGCAAAATCTTGTCTTCTGGCGTGGGCAAATAAGATGATTTTACTTTGGATTAAGGAAAATGTTAAATTCCCAGATGGGTATCTGGCGAGCATTAAATCATGCCGTTAGTATAGAGCAATGCAAGTTAAATGGAATGAAAACTCACGACTACAAAGTTTTCATAGGCGTCATTTCGGCCGTATGGCGTGGATATGTTGACGATGCTATTTGGATCACATTATCGAGCTTAGCTTTTTTATCGAGAGTGTGTGCAAAAGAGCTATCCACATCGAGAATGGAGGAATTGGAGAAGGAGATTATTGTGCTCGTGACAAAGCTCGAGAAGATCTATGTTCTGTTTTTCAAGCGCATGCAACATTTACTAGTGCATCGCCATATGAAGCTAAAGTTGGGGGCGACTGTCTGGTGGATGTATCTGTGGAGCATGATGAAAAGTCTTAGGCGAAGGTGAAAAACAAAGCACGAGTCGAAGGAAGTATTGCGAAGCTTGGTGACTCAGAGATCGCGTACTTCACGGATAAGTACTGCGACGAAGAACAAGGTTCATGTCTCACGACCAAGGTATAAGAAGGCACGTCGTAGAATTATTTCCACTCTTGAGGTATTTCTTGACCAAGCCGGATGCAATGTTGGTAAAAGCACCACACGTGACTTGGATGCGAGAGGAAAAGATTGTGATTGAGTTATCGTAATGCGACAACATGGAAGAAGTGAAGGTGTACATCGAGTAAGTTAGTAAATGTCTTAACTAAATTATAAATATATACTTTTGCTATAAATAATTGAAGAAAATATTGTAGTCAATTCATTCAAGAAGAGTGGAGAAGACCAGGTGATCCTTCGGGCGAACAAATTATGAAGCTGAAACGACGAGGTGGCGGACAAAACCGTCCGAACTTTCTAACCTGGTTCCATTGCTACGTAAGTTTCTTCCTCTTATATAAGGTAAAGTTTCATTAGCATTTCAAATCCTTAAAGAATCTTGTTGCGTATGATTGTGCAGTGTCAAAAACATTCCAGCGTGCACAACGATCTCCGACAAATGTCACGTGGGTACAGCCGTAGAATTAAGGTGCATGGATGCTATGATTGCCATGGTTATCGATTTCGGTCCGAAGCGGCTGAGGCTGCTCGCCCAAATGCAACTACGGTAAATAGTGGCGTTGTGAGTTATGTCACATACGACCTTGGTGGTCCAGACATAGAATATTATGGAATCATTGAGAAGATTATAGAAATATCTTACAAAGGCAACAACGATCTCTCGCTAGTGCTATTTCGGTGTAGATGGTTTGATCCTGAAAGTGGGGTGCGGACTACTCCTGAACTTGGACTAGTTGAGATCAATCATAAGAAACTGTATCAGAAGCCCGACGTGTTCATTCTCCCGAACAGTTGGTGGTGTTTTATCGCCATCGCCACCCGGATTACAAAAATTGATGGATTGTCCATAAATGTCATCTGTTGGTGGATTGCGGCCTCACGGAAGAAGATTACGAGCCTCGTCTAGACATGGAGCCATTCAAGAAAAAGATTTAACAGAGAGCTACGTCGATATTGGTGATGTTCAAGAGATATCGAGAAGAAGAAAACGAAGAGGAGGAAGAAGAGGAAGAGGAAGAAAACGAGGAGGAAGATGAGGAAGAGGAAGCTGAAGATTTTTAAGCTATTCAAATCTATAGGTTTATACTTATATATATCTAATTTCTTTCATTTAAGATATTTATTTATTTTATATTATTTGATTTCATTCGATTCATATACTTCTAATTCATGTCATTTAATTCGATTTTTGCGGGATATTTGGATCTTTGAAGAGGTTGGCTAAAAGGCCCCTGGAAGGTGCAGGGGAAAGGCGGCGTAGTGCACCAGAGCACCAGGGCGACGAGGTGGTGGCCACCAACCCCCAGTTGGGGGAGGGCGACGAGGTGGTGGCCATCGACCCCGAGGTGGTGGCCCTCCACTCCCAGGTGGTGGCCCCCCACTCCCAGGTGGGGTCCGTGGAGGTCGACGATGAGGAGAGGTGGGGCCGATGACTCTGGGTGGGCCGAGGCGTTGGAGGGCTACGAGGAGGAGTTTGAGGTGGAGGAGACCGACGAGGACGAGGGAGGGGAGGAGGTCTATGAGGAGGATTGGAGGAGGATTTCGTACTGGCAAGCCGATGTGGAAGAGGAGGTGGGGGACGACAATTGGGAGCCACCCTCGTCCTCTGGAGCTGAGTCCTCCTCGAGCTCCAAGAGAGGTTGCGGGCACAATAAATTACAAAAAGCTCCCACAGATCCAAGCGAGAGGATAGTGGTACAGGTTGTGGTGAGAGGTATTTGATAACTACTTTTTCTCGAGCCGATTCCTCGATGTCTCTTATTGCTAACCACAAACTTGATAAATACTTTTTGAATTTGATGTCACGGGGGGCTTGGTTTGCGTCAACAAGGGTCCGCTTGAGGCAGGCCACTTGTTAGAGGTTTGCTCAAACAGCTCTACCCGGCGTAGTAGGCAAGGGCGATGATCGGCGCCAGTGCTCAATTGGAGCGACTACTCGCTCGTGGAGGACGATGAGGGAGGAAGTATCGTCGATCACGTCATCAACGAGTTCTGAGTAACATTCCAAATTTCATTTACTTATGGTTTTGTGTTTATAGCTTTATGAATTTGGTCATGTGTTCCTTTCATTTCAGGAGAGATATCAGCTTTTTCCTGGGGCAACCTAGGAGGACTACGAGGCTTGCCGCCATGTGCTCGACACAATGGCGACAAGGAAGGTTAGGGACGCCATCAGGTTGTCTCGTTTGGATGCGGTGTTGAAGCATCATGGCAAGAGGGGGATTAGAAAGATGTCGAGGGCAAGGGCGGCTCTAGAGTATATAAAGGCTCAAGAGTACAAGCCTTGGTGTCCAGACTGGATGGATAAGTGTCCACGCGCCTGGAGAGACCTCTGCCGGATGTGGGCCTCTAAGGACTGGATTGAGAGGTCGAGGAGGAACAGAGGCAATAGGGATTCTAACCCCGACATCTGCGCCACCTACCTAGGAGGACGAGGCATGGGTCACGTCGCGCGGGATATCGTAAGTCCACTTATCTTTTATAATTACAATTAACTTTATGATCATTTCACATTGCGTATTAACCCACAGGAGTCGGAGACGGGACTTGAGCCCTCTGGGCTCACCTTGTGGAGGGTTGCACACACGCCCCGTGTCCAACTTGACGGCACATGGTCACCGATGCCACCGGCTGCGCAGGAGAAGCTTGTAAGTGACTAGCTCTTTTCTCTTCTCTACACCATTTCGATCGTTTTCAAACTAATCTACTTAATATTTCATTTGTTCGTAGGACATATATACAACAGCCATGAAAAAGAAGCACGGTGTCGACTGTGACCCCATCGACATGCCGGTCGACCACGTGGTCATATCGACCGGCTCGGTGGGAGGAGTCACAGTGAATCTACTTCATGGACTCGTGGTGCCGTCAGAGCTCCTACAAGGTCTGATATCGAACACGTCGACATCGGGCCTCCTCTTCCTCCGTGCTCGACTAGAAGCCCGAACAAGCTTATCGCGGAGATCACGAACAGAGGGTGGCGGATGAGCGGCGTTGGCGGTGAGCGAGAGGAAAACAACGAGGTGGTGGCAAAGTGGGCGAGAGGAGAACACTAGGCGGATGCACGAGGCCATCAGGATCGTAACCTCTTCATGATGCAGTATATGCAACAGGTAATTATGATCGTACACGTAGTTAATAAGGCACACACACGCTATTCTAATATGCATGCAAAGGTGAATTACGAAAAGTAAATACGATTAAGCTCCTTCCGTCTAAAGACTATTGCCCTAAATTATAGTCAAGAGAGCACCTGCTTTTGGGCGGGCAGAGATATTAAAACATAGGACAGGAATATGCAAACAACTAGTGCTTGCCTGGCAGCGATCGGCCTCGCAAGGAATCATCGACGTTCTCGGTTAACATTGTTCGCGGTGACGTCTCGCTCCGAAGTCCACGTCCTTCTAGAAGTTGTCGGCATCCACGACTCCAACGTCACCGACGGCGACGCCCTTGTGCATCTCGGGGTCTCGATAATTTTCCGGGAACCGATCGACACTCGCGACTCCGGCAAAAATGTCGGAACGGCCTACGCACAAACCGAGACAACAAATAAACAACAACACAGAACAATCGTAAAATCATGAAATAAATACGGTAGATAGTATAGAATATTACGAGACTAGGAAAATTGGTTTGGAGCGAATCGGGCTTACGGTTTGGGAAAGAGAATTTGGGGAATGACTACTGTTCACTGTGAACAGTATGGGGCTGCCCAAATTAACCCAGCCGAGAGGGTACAAAGGGATTAGTTGGCCTCTGTTCCTCAATCTTCAACCTCTCACGCACTGAAGAAAGAGAGAGAGAGAGAGAGAGATGGCCACGGGAGAGAGAGGGGAGAGGCGGCGGCGGCTCTAGCGAGGGGCGGCTCGGTCGTGGCAAGGGGCGGCGCGGTGGCGGTGTGGCAGCGGCAGGGCAGGGGCGCAGGGGCGCAGGGGCGGCGGTGCTCATGGCGGCGGCGGCAACGGCCGGGTGGCGCTGGCTCCGGGTGCAGGGCGGCGGCACAGGGGCGGTGGCGCGGGACCGGCGTTGGGGACGGCGTTCCCTGGTGGTGCGGCGGCGCAAGGTGGCGGCGCGGCTCGGTGTGGCGGCGGCAAGGCGTCGGCAGCAGCATCCCGAGGCGGGGCGGCGTGGTCCCGGCGGCGGGTTGGCACGGGCCGAGCCGAGCCGGCGACTCGGCAACAGCGAGGTGGGGCGGCGCGGCCATGGGTGGACACCGGTGAAGGGCAGCGTGGAGATGATGACGGCTGTGATGGGATCGGGTTTAGGTTAAACTCATCTGGGGTTTTATAGTGTTGGGAGATGGGCTTTGGACTTGAGTTCAATTGGGCTTGATTCGGGTACAAGTCGAATTGGGCATAGACTCGCCTGAGCCGGCATGGTCGGCCAGGGAGATGGAGGGACGACTGGCTCAACAAGGGTCGAGAGCAAGGGTCGGTCGGAGGGTTGTAAGGGATTGTTAGCTCGACTGAGAGATACGGAGGTTTGGCTAGGTTAGGGTTTCGGTCGAGAGAGTTACAAAGGAAATCGACCGGGTTAGGGTCTTTGACCAAGGAAGGATTGAGAGGAAAACGATGAGAGGAAAGAGCTAGAGCTCCGGTCGAGGACAACCGAAAGAGTGAAGGATACAAAAGAGAGGCAGAGAATGGAATTGGCTTTATAATTTATAAATCCCAATTGTAAAATAAATGTTAGTAAAGTATATTTTTTTTGAAAATTTAGGGATTTCCATATAGAAAAACAAATAGAAATTATTTTACCTAGTTTTTTTCTTTTTAAATAAAACTTGGGACATTCTAATATTTATTAGGATGTCACAATGCCTAGCTAATTATAGCATTTGCCTCTTGATGTTGGCCAATGGGAGATGAATCTCTTGCAGTCAACATGGCCCTGCTCATGTTTTGGCTAGGCCAGTGGGCAGGTAGGGGCTAAACCTACATGGTCCACTAAGCATGCTTTAGAAATCTAGTTACCCTGCACTGTGTTCACAACGAGCTTCCCCATTCCTAATCTCCCGACTCCGAAACTTCAAATGCCAGCACCACTTACTGCCTCCCTCTCTCTCTCCTTCGACAGCCTCGCAGGAAGCAAGATGGAGAGGTCCCTAGGCCTCCCACTTCTCTATTCTCCATTCTCCTCTTTTCCTCCCCTCCCTCTGTCCTTCCCTCCTCCTTCTCCCCTCCCTTTGCCTCTCACTAGTTCCCGCCTTCTCTAGCACCAGCGGTCATCCCGGCGATGAGGAGGTGGAATGCTCTATGTGCCAGTTGTGTAGCTAAAATATAAAATTTAGGGGCGGTTATCGTTTTCTTACTGGTGGCTTATACGATCCAGCAAAGGCTTTTATCCTCAATACATGTTTCTATGTTAGCAACATCGTCATTGACTTGGTGGCGGCTATCGAAAGTTTGTGTTTCTCACCTTGTTGGCCTCCATAGAGGCGTCATAATGGGGATTTGGTTTGCAAAGTAGAGGAATCAAGTCGCTCCCCTAGGTTGTTGCTCTTGTGGTGCGGCCTACTCAGTGCGATATGGATCAGATCGGTTGTCTGCAACATGCTCAGGGTGGAGGCATTGATAATGTCTCTAGCGGCCACGGTTGAGGTTCTCATGTTCCACGGATCTTTCAGAAGAAAAACAGTTCAGTGCCATCGCATCATACGTCGTCGCTAGAACCTCACCACTTTAAAACCTATTGTGGGTATGGCCGAAGGAGCTTGTTTGTGGCGGTGATATATAGGTCCGGCTTGCTACGATTTCATTCCTAGTGGTCGGGGGCAGCGTTCCAGAGCAGGGTAAGGTTACATATGCATGTGGACTCAAGAAAGGATGGTCTTTGGCCCTTGTGAATGAAAATGGCATTTGCTTCCAAAAAAGTGTATGGTCCACTATTGCGCGCAATCCTGCATGATCTTTCGAGGATTTCTTGCTCTTGTGCGTTAGCTGATCAAAACTCGGCATCACTTCTCTCTCACACAACAAGTATTCATGTGAGACAAATGGAATCTCACATTCGATGGAATGAACATATCAGTATAACTAATTAATTAAGTTGCAGCGCTGGTGCACAACTGGTTGTATGGATAGTATATGGCAATCTTATCCTGATGGGCTTCAGGCCAGGGACCAAGCCATAAATTTTACTTGAAAGGGGCGTTCAAAACACACGTTATATTTCAAGCAAAACTTCTATGCACAGATGGAACCATCTTTAAAAAACACACAATTTAATTAATAACTGCTAGCAAACATTTTTTTGACATATACCATTTTAACTTAGATGTTGGCATTAATTATGACATAGAAGAAAATAATGTAATAATTTGTTAATTTTGAGTTATGAAGAGATCTCAAAAAAGAAACAACAAAGGAACAATATAGAGACGAATAGAAGAAGACATGACAATAAGGAAGAAGTGGTGGCCTCTTGCTTATGGACCAGAGGAGATGAGAAAAATTAAGGACGACAAAAAGGAAAAAAAAAACTCCACATCATACAGTTGTATCATTTGTCTTTTGGTACATGTGCGGATTAAAAAGCAAGATATTTACTCAGGTCCGGAGGTCCCCGAGTGAGCGCCCTCCGCTCGGCGGCGGCGCGCCCTCCGCCTCGCCTCGCGCCGCCCGGCCGGTCACGACCACCCGCACCATGGCTCGCCCGTCCTCTCCGAGAGCCGCCGGCGCCCAACCTCCTCGTCCTCTCCCAGCGCCATTACTCCCGCTTCCCCAACCTCCAGCGCCCGCGCCGCTCCTACGCGGAGGTAGTGAATCGCGCGCCTCCAGCCATTACTCCGCCTGGCACTCCTCCTGCTCTGTTTCCCCTTCGGTAAGCTCCACCTCCTCTCCGGTGACCTCGGCGCCAGAGCAGCGCGCTCCATCATTCTACCCATAAGTTCCCCTCTTGGCAGCGTCCTTCAAGCGTCGCCGAGCTTCATGTGGTTTACCCGCTTAATCGCCGCCCCGCTCCCAGCTCCACCACCTTTGATGGCGCCTTCGCCGCGCGGGGATTTAAGAAGGGCTGCGCCCGTTGTTTTGCCCGTGACCACCGCGCCGCCGCTTGCCGTGACCCCATCCGGTGCCTCCGGTGCCGGCGCTCAGGCCACACTGCCCGGCATTGCCGGTGGCTTCGCCCAACCCCTGCCACTCTCCACCACCTTCCGCCGACCGGCATGGCCCCGTGCCGCCGCTTCGCCATCGCCGCAAGACCGCCCGCCGTCGGCCCGCGGTTGCCGTTGAGGTTTCGATGGGATGCGCTCCGATGCCGGCGTGCTCGTCGCCATGCCGTCCTCGTCGCCAGTATCCGTGGGCCTCACCCCGAAACTGGTTTAATCGCCTCTTTGATCTCCATCCACGAGCGTGCCTCTCATGGACATCACCGTCCTCGCGTCTCCAACCTCCGCTTTCTTTTCGTTTTGCCGTCCGAACAAGCCCGTCACGCCAGCGGCCTTCCTTCCATGCCAATGGGCGGGACTTTCGCCCGGCAGCTTTCCGGACGACATCCACGCGCGGTGGCGCCGAGCCGCCCGCTTCCGGCTTTGATCTTCGTCGAAGGCTGCGCCGCAAGCTTGGTCCGCGGCCGTCGTCGGCCGAATCTTTCGGAGTCGGCCGCATCGGCGTTGTCGGCCGAAACTTCGCCTCCGCCAAGACACGGCCGCCTTTCGCGTTTGGGTTTGGACCAGAGACCCGGCCTGCATCCCTTTGGAGGTCGACCTTGAGCTCTTGGATTCGTCGCCTTACATGGAGCCCAATCGCGGCGGCACTGGTGGTCCTGCTCGCCTCGCCGGCGCCCCTCGTCCATACCGCCGACAGTCTCCGTCCATCACCTCCTCCTCCACCTCCATTCGTTCGAGATTACTCGCCGTCACATTTCGCGTCGGCGGTGGTGCTCGATAATCCACCCACGATCTGGCGCTGGGACGGCTCGACTTCGCTCCGGTGCCTCCTCCCACCGCGCCCCGCGAAACTGCGCTCCTGTTCCGTCCTCGGCGCCGCCGCGCAAGCGGCGGCGGCGATGATGAGGTTGAGTCAGCGCCGCCTCGGAATCGCCGGCTGGTAAAGCCCGTGGCCCTCGCCCGTCGCGCTCCCCTCCAGGCGGCTCCTCCTCGAACAGCCCCCCCTTGGCCGTCGAGCTCGCTCCACCCACCTCTCCAGGCTCCACCCGCGCTCTCCAGCCGCCACCGTCGTGCGCGCTCCACCACGCGCTCGCCCGCCCCTCTCCGTCACACAGATCCTCTCGGTAGGCGTCTCGCCATTGCCCCTTCTCGCCGGTGATGCCTCGCCGGCCGCGCTCATTGGCTCCGCCTCGGGAAGCCGCCGCCTCGCCCGCCCGCTTGGGAACCCCGTCTCGAGAAGCCCCAGCCCGTGACCTGACTTCATCATGCGCAGACGCGCCGCCGCCCGCCTCGACCTCAGCGCGACCACGGGTCAAACCGAGGCGGTCGCGGCTCACCGCCAAGAACGGCCATTCCGCCCGGGCGCTGCTCAAGGAGGGGCCCGCGGTCAATCCAAGCTTGGACGAGCCACTACCGCTTCCTTGGTGGCGGACTTCCCGTTTAGTTCGCGGCCAGCGGCTCGCCTCGCCTCCGCCTGGCTCGCCCTCGCGCTGTCTTGCCGCCCGCCTCAACCGCCTCGGCCCTCCAGGCCTTTTCACGGCTTCACCTCGCGGGCCTTTCCCCAGCTCGGCCTCGCCTCGGCCCAGAGCCTTGCCCACCACCTCGGCCTCGCGGGCCTAGCGCCACTCGGCTCCCAGGCGCTGCCCACCAGACATCCTCTTCGGGACTGGACCGTCTCAGCATTTTCACCCCACCCAAGATTCACTCCGTCCCTCGACCCAATGCTCCTCGAGGCCACCCTCTCCACCCCTCCACCACCTTCCTCGGCCCTTGGCCTAATTGCCTTGGCCACGCCCACCTCCCCACCTCCACTCTTGACTTCCACACCTATCGGCGGCCTAAGCCCACTTTTGTTCGCGCGATTCCAGCCTCGCCGCCGCTTCGCCCAGCCCTAGCGCGGTTGGCTCCTCCTCAGGTACTGCGATTCGCAAGGCCTGAGAACCTTCTCGCACGACGCCTCGGGATCCACTCTTCCGTTGTTGCCGATGACTTGACTCGCCACTCCAAACGCTTCTCTCCGCGCTTGACCTCGATCGTTCCACCATCTCTTTGATGGCGGACCTTTAGGCCTTGGCGCCGCCTCGGTGAACTGAGCGCGCTCGGCCATGACGTCGTTGAGGCCTCGGCCTAGCCTCCTCCCACGCCCGCGCCGCCTTGAGTGACCCCATGTTAGATGATTGACACTATCCACACCCCGCCCTCCGTCGTGTGGGCTTGTATCATAACTCTTTTTAGCTTGTGCCTTAGTATGTGTGCGGGTGCCACTGCGTGTGGTGCGTCCATTGTAAACCACTGCGTGTGGTCCTTGATCTTAGCTTTGCCACTGCAGCGTGGCCGTCTTGCTTGTGAGCCGCCCTTGCGTCGCCACCTGCGTGTGGTCCAGCGTCGCCTTCTTCGTATGGCTCCCTGGGTACCTTTAGCGTTGCCACTGCGTGTGGGCCTCGTCGCCACTGCGTGTGGACTTTGTTTTCGCTTTTCGCCAAACTTGTATTTTCCGCTTCAGGGACTCCTTTGGTTTATCTAAGTCGTATGTCATTTGGTGTCCCCATGAAGATCCTGAGTTGGAATGTGCGCGGTCTCAACACGGCGCTAAGCGGGACATCGTCGCCTCCCTAGTCCGCTCCCACAACCCCACAATCCTAGCAATTCAGGAATCAAAGTTAGCAAACCCTTCCACTCAAATCCTAATGGAGATTTGCGGACATAGACTCGAGGACACTTGCAACTCCGGCCTCGGGCACGAGGAGGTTTGCTCCTTTGCAGGGCGACTCCACGTTTCAAGTCTCGACACTCTCATTCTTCAACATTCACTTTCCTTGGGTTTTCCCTCGCAGCCGGTCAATCTATTGGATCCTTACTAACGTCTACGGACCAACCTCGGAGATTGACAAAACCCTTTTCCTCCGGGAGTTGCGAACCATTGCCTCCCACTATTGACCCACAGCTCGTCGTCGGCGACTTCAACTTAATTTATAAGGCCTCGGACAAGAGTAACTCCAACCTTAACCGCCGGCTCATGACTCGCGTGCAGCTTGACGATTCTGCGCGCTTCGTGAAGTGCACCTCTCAGGCGGCGATTCACTGGAGCAATGAGCGAGCCAACCCTACTTTGGTCCGCTTAGACGGGCCTTTGCCACTTCAAACCTAGGAGCTCCTTTTTCCATCTTGTTGCCTTTTGCCACTCTCCTCGTCCAGCTCGGACCACTTCGCCTCCCGCCACCGCTGAAAAATCCCCATCCGCCGAGGCGTTTCCGCCGAGAACTATTGGCTTAAAATCCCGGCTTCTGGAAGTCGCAGCAAGCTTGGTGTTCTCATCCCCCAAGAATCCTTCACCCTTGATCGCCTAAACTCCAAGCTCAAGCGAACCGCCTCAACTCTTCGTGCATGGTGCGGCTCCCGGATCGGGGACATCAAACTCCAGCTCGCCTTGGCCTCTGAAATCATCCGTTTATTGGATGTGACAATGGAATCGCGGTCACTCTACTTTGAGGAGCTTATTCTTCGTCGCATGACTTAAAACCAGTGTTAGGTCTAAGCGTCATTGAAAAAATGAAGTGGAAGCGGCGATCTACTTTGTCTTGGTTAAGACTCGGCGATGCCAATACCAAATATTTTCACCTCGGGCGAATGGCAAAGGCCGGAAAAACTTCATTCACTCCTCCGGTCCCATCAAGCTGCACACGAATTTCAAGACATAGCGGATCGTCTGCACCACCATTTCAACTCTATTTTGGCCAAAATTCCACTCTCAACCGTCCTCCCGCCACTAGGTGTTTCATTGGGACTACAGGCCTCCTTGCATCGACCTTTCCTCCTGGAAGAACCACTGACCTTGGAGGAACTCAAGCTAGTAGTCATGTCCTCCCAGCGACAAAGCTCCAGGGCAGACGGTTTCACAGGATTTCTTCAAATCCATTGGGACTTCATCTGCGGGGACCTCCTAGCAGCCCTCCAATGTTTGTTTAATCTCGATAGGACCGGCTTGCAGGAAGCAAACAATGCCCACATCATCTTGCTCCCAAGAAAGAAAGCCCGATCTCGCTTGACTACCGCCCCATCGGTCTCATCCATAGCGTGGGTAAAACATTCACCAAAATCTGTCCTCCCGCTTAGCCCTTTCATGGCGAGCTCATCTCGCCTCGCCAGAGCGCCTTCATTAAGAATAGGCGCATTCAAGACAACTTCCTCCTCGTCCAAAACATGGCCAAAACCCTACACAGAGCTCGGATCCCTGCCCTCCTCTTTAAGCTTGACCTCGAAAAGGCCTTCGACTCAGTTTCCTGGCCGTACCTCCTAGACAACCTCCGCGCCCGCGGCTTTGGAACCCGGTGGCGTGATTGGATATCCCTTTCCCTTTCCACCGCTTCTTCTAGGGTGCTCCTAAACGGCCGGACCACTGACACAATCTTCCACGGCAGGGGTTTGCGCCAGGGAGACTCTCTCTCCCCCCTGCTCTTTAACATTGCCATTGAACCGCTCATCACCCTGCTCCGTCGGGCTACTGAGGCTGGCGCCTTATCCCAAATCCGGGGATCCAGCAACACTAGCAATCCCAGAATCTCGCTCTTTGCTGACGACGCCGCAATCTTCTTGCACCCTTCCAAACAAGATGTCTCCACCCTCGCCACCATCCTTCAGGAATTTGGAGCTATCACAGGCCTCCGCACAAACTTCTCTAAAAGCCAAGTCGTGCCGATCAGATGTAGCGAGCTCAACCTCGATGCCATCCTGCATGACTTTCCTGCCGAAAGAACCACCTTTCCTATCAAATACCTAGGGATCCCACTATCCACCAAGAGACTACGCCACGCCCACTTCCACCACTCCTTGACAAGGTCGCCTCTAGGTTGGCGGTGGCGAGACCGCTATTGTCGAAGGGGTCGCCTCGCCCTCCTCAAGGCGATCCTATCGGCGCCGCTAACTTACGCCCCATCGGTGCATTCAACCGCCTCCGTCCGTCTTGAAGAAAATCGACTCTATCCGCAGATCTTGGTTGTGGAAAGGGCAGACTCGATAGCAGTGGGGCGAGGTGAATCGGACCACGATCCGCTTCCCCACCTCACAGGGGCCTCGGCGTTCTAGATCTTCACCGCTTCGCCGGGCTCTCAGTGCGATGGCTCTGGATAAACAAGTCCTCTCAACCGCTAACTGGGATGGTCGCAGATTCGACACCGATCAGCCCTCCTTCGGGCGAGGTTGCTCGCGATCCTACGTAATGGCGCCTCCTCTCCTTTTGGGAGGATAAATGGCTCTCCGGATGCGCACCAAATCATCTAGCCCTAACGCTACCGCAAAGCAACCAAACAAACATAGATCCGTGCTTGATGCCGTCACAAACAACAAGCTGGATTTTGGACCTAAAGCGCAACCTTTCCCGGACATGATCCATGAATCGATTGACCTTCTCGGGACGGGTTACCCAAGCCGCCTGTCCCGCTTGAGGCCGATCGGTGTCTTGGAACTTCACTTGCTAATGGGCGGTTCTCGGTCAAGTCGGCCTATTTACTTCAATTTGTGGGCGGGTCGCCACACCAACTATTTTCAAGGTCCGAAGTTTTGGGCACCTTCCAAATGCAAGTTCTTCCTCCGTTCTTTGCTTTGACAAACGGGTTTTCACAATGGACGCCCTACTCCGCCGACAACTCCCAAACAACTATTTTTGCCCCTTTGTTCCCGCAATCTCAAACCCCGAGCATCTTCTCATTCAAGCGCCCGGTTCACACATATGGGGTCGTCATCGGGAGTGCTACAAACGCGACAACCGAACCCCGGGCTGGAACCGCCAACGAATTCAAGTTGTGGTGGCGAACGACATCTGCGGTGGGGCATCGAGGGCATGCTATCGGTAATCCCGGCAACCGTCGGCACCTCGGCTTGAGCGAAACAACCGGATTTTTCGCCGGATCGGCGGCCGTCGCCTATCTTCTTGACCACCTTCTAGATGACCTGCGCCTTTGGGGGGCATGCGCCGATTGTGTAATAGATTAGCTTGTTTTAAAGGCCCTAGGGGGGAGGGGCCGTTGTCTCCCCCCGCTCTGTAAACCCCTCTTTCTTTAAATCAATGCAAGGCAGCTCTCCTGCCACTTTGCTTCAAAAAAAAAATTTGTCTTTTGGTGGGAGCTAGAGGTGGGAAGCTTTTGGAATTAGTACAAAATGACTGGTATTAAAAAGTAAAAACCATTAATCTTCTACTGTTCGAATTAATAATTCATACGCTTACATGGTAAAAAAAAAGGAGAAACAAAAAGCATATATTATACTACCTTCGTCCCAAAATAAGTGTCCGTTAAGGTTGTTTTGGTGAAACTAAGAATAATTGTATGTAGGTGGAAATCTATAGTATTTATAGTGGTGGAAAGAGAATCTAGGAGTATTTTATAGTGGTGGGAGGAGAATATAGGGATACTTAATTTATAGTGGAGGGAGGGGAATATAGGGTACTGTGCAGCTAGAAAAGCACTTATTTTAAGACAAATTTGAATCCTAGAAGAGCACTTATTTTGAGACGGAGGTAGTACCTAAGAAAAACCCACATAAGATAGGGGTCACCGAATTTTTTCAAACCCACCTTGGCCCCGGGGTCTCTGTCCACGCTTCTGGCGGCTTACAATGGACAAAGAAATTAATGTTTGCGCTATGCACGTACGACAGATCACTGGTTGTCTTGGATGGGCAGCTAGCTTAATTCCTCACTTTGCTGTCGGTTTTCTGTTTATGATGGTGTGCGTATACAGATTAAAGCACACGTTTAATTTATGAATTCTGATGTCATCTGCACTACGTCGACGTCCATGGCCACAAGTAAAATCATTGTGGCACACAACAGAGGAGCTAAAACCACTTGCCAAATGGATGAACTCTCTCTCTCTCTATCTCACCGTTCGCGCCAGGGGCGGAGCTTTGTTAGGGCCAAGCTGGGCCGTGGCCCCTTAGCAAAAATTTTTTTTAAAGACCCCCAGGTATTATTATGGCTCAAAACATAGCAAGCATGTTCATTGGCCCCCCTGCAATCAGCTCGTTGGAGTCTTGAAGAATTGGGCCTTGCCAATGCCAATGAATCATAATCATCTTTTATATAAAATTTGGAGTTTGAAGTTTGGACTTTTGTGCTTTGGTAGTTTGGCCCCCCCCTAAATTTTGGGTCAAGCTCCGTCACTGGTTCGCGCGCACCACCCAAGCATGCATGGCCAAAAGGACAGAAAGCAACAGAGAAGGTAGAGCCAATCGGATAGAATTCATCCATTTGCCACGAACTGACGGAGAGACACCACACACGTATCGATCGATCCAACTCCAAGGCGAGAGCATTATGGCATGCATGCCTGCATGCATATATGGGTTATTTTGCCATGTAAAAATTGCCGAGCGTGTGGGTCGCCCTGGCTGGCGCTGTAGCCTGTAGGATGTATGTGTATCAGATGCCATATTTGCGCCCCATAGCTTCCTGTGGCAAGCAGCCAAGGATTGTCTGAGAGACGTACGTGGACGTCTCCGGCGTCTTGGAGCGAATTGAAAGGGCACGGCCACGACCTATCTGTCCTTAATTGGATGCATGCCGACCGCCGGTGAGTGCACGTGATCGATGCAACTCAGTTGATTAGGACATTGGCCCGATTCGGAGCACGCGCGGTTTCTGAAGTTATTTTATGTGAAATTGATGGACATCATGTACAAACGCTAAATAGCAAGTTGTTATATATATCATCTATATATAGACAATTTAAAGGGGGCCTCGTACAACATCTCGAGGCTCTAAACACAACTGCTTGATTACTATACTAGTTGAGTAGACGGGCCTGTGGCCCGTCGACGCTAAGTTCAGTGAAGACCAAAAACGTCGAAAATTTTTATAACCATCAATACAATCAATGTGAATAGTAAAGTCTGCGAAGCTAGATTATTTCAAGCAATGAACAAACACACGAAGTCTGAGTTTAGCAAACAGGAAAAGATATGAATAGCTCCATATAACATAGACATAGCAAACAGGGAACTCAGCCATAGTGCGCAACATAAATTCCAGCTCGCCGTGGGGTTGGTCGGAATGCATCACTTGTTACGGAATGGAATCACATCTGGAGCATAACAGGAGCAGCAAAGAGTCTAAACAAAACTGTGGAATAATGTATTGGGCAATCATGAATCAGAACTAGACCTTTCTAAAAGAGTTGCTTTTTGTGGAATATCTGGATCGATGTATAGCCTTGTGAAGCTTGCACTCTGCAGATAGAGGTCGGTGCGAACTACACCAGAGGAAGCTGAAGAGATCCGGCACAGAAAATCAGATTATGCTTTGCAATAGCCAGTAAATCGATTAGCTATGTAATAAACACACCCAGTATTTAGGTGTTATAAGAAGAAGAGGGAACGCACGTCTGCGGCTTCTAGCGGTATGGGTTTTCACCACTATGCCAACTGCGGCAATGGGTGCGCGGCAATTTTCTTCAAGTACGGGAAGAATAATGTTGCTGAATTCGTCAACAGCAGCTCCCCATAAGTTGAATTGAAAAGTTTCCCTATTATTGCGCCCATGAAAAAAAATGAAAGACACAGCGCCTGCACATGAGACATATAACAAAAAAAATAATCTAGGAGTTATATTATGACAAACCTGCGAGACCGGGGGAAAAACCTGGAAAAAAAACCATCGTTTATCATGTTCAAATTATAGAATAAAATAAAGTCTATATTATGCAGCCAGAAGCAATCGTACCTTCTATTTAAATTGAACATATTTTAATATCCAAAGCAAAATACTTATATGTTTAGTTCTATAAAAACTACAATCTAAATAGGTGGGTTCAATTTGAGAAGTCTAAATCTCACATATACAATTCCAAATTTGCATATATTCAGTATGCTTATATAGGATCTGTTTTTATGAAACTCAAACAAATCATCATATAACATGAAACTCATTTTATACAATATGATTATTTGATTTAAGTCTCACTATGATTGCACAGAATGTTGATCTGTGCTGTTGCCAGCTTATGACCAGTTAAAGCCAAGTATTCCCGTACAAACGGTGAAGGGTGAAAATTAGTGGATCCTTATAGAATCTATCATGTAACAGAGAACATAGCGCAACAGTCAAGTATCATTGAAGACATCGTTAAATTTCTAGAAACGCAGGAGACTAACAGCAACACTGGACACCAACCAACATGACCAGCTAGATATGCCAAATAGAAGGAGGCAGCATGATCAGGATGGAAACCAATATAAACCTAGTTACAAACACCTAAAAACAACTTGGGTAAGTAAACCTATATTTATCATACCCAAATTCACATGCTCATAAATGTGTAGCCCGAAGGAAATATCCATACAAAAATACTACACAATGGCTAGGGATTCCTCAACAGGCAATAGCAACCCAATAGGAGGAAATCAAGCAAGAAATGGAGCTTTAACATACTGTTCTATCAGCGGGAAGGCGAAATGCTATAGGGATAGAAACTCGAACAGACCATCATATAATATGAAAATTCATTCCTCTAGCTTATGAAATCTGTTCATGCGTCCAAAGAATTAGGCAACAAAACAACATGCAAAAAATTTTCTATAGTCAATATACATGCACACAAAAAATTCAATTGAACACCTATGTACATTAAGCAGAGTAGATATGTCCGGATCCAATATCCCAAGCCAAACAGCAAGTACTAAACACGATGGAGTGGAGGCCTAAGAAGCTTAACAAATGTAAATTCCATTCCAGCGACGAAAGGTGAACAAATTGAACTGGCAAAGGCACAATCATATAGGGATGTAGCCTTGTAGGATCTTAAGTTGTTGGAAAACATATTTCTAATTGTTACCAACAACAGCAGAACCACACGGCTGATCAATACACAACACAGTTCTTCATAACTTGCAGCGAACATGAATTATTGAAGCAACATAGAACAATGCAAGTTTACCTATGCCGTCTTCGATTAGGACAAAGACGATTAAGCTCCTCAAGAACGGGCCTATAGCATTCCCGCGCTCCTTTTGACCTAGGATAGTATAAATAATTGAGTGGAAAAAATAGATAGACATTGCAGTATTAAATTGACCAGTAGAAAAAATAAATAGACATCACAGTATTAAACTGAGACAAATGATCAAAAGCATCCAGCCTACAGCAGCCAAAAAAATCATCTCCTGAGCTCAATCTCCTAAAGTATCTCGTACGATGCATGTTACCTACATAAATCAGGATAATAAACAAAAGCTACATGCTGCAAGGCATATAGGATTAAAACACAAAAGCTTTGCGAAGTGAAACATGACGCGATAAGCCAACATAATGCTTCAGGTTCAATGGAAAAGAAAAAAAGACAATCATCCAGCTATGCTCAACGGAGTAATGTATTAGGCATAGAAACGACTACGATATGAGATCCAATAAGGAAAAATCTATGGGAAACAAACAATTAATCTTTCATAACAATTTGTACTCCAATTGTTTTGTTGGATCTCAATTGGGAAAATCCGACACAATACATACCTTTGTGTGAGCCGGCTTCTTTCGTGCAAATTGCAATTATACAAATGACAAATAAGATGCAAAACCGTATCTATTAATTTCCTACTTAATTGATTCTTGCTAAGATTTCTGCATCCCACATAAGTCCAAAATGCCACAACTATATTACTGGACTGATTATCTTACCAAGATGGAGTAGTTCATCTATTCCGGCCAGCTATATAAGAAAAGACATATGACTCATGATATAGCAGAGAGTTAGATACATTATATCGACAATAAATAAATAACTGCATGTTGGGAGAAAATAATGTCAAACTCACTATACATCTGCAATAAATCTGCACAGTAGGGAAAACAAAGATTTCAACTCATGATACAACAACCATCTTCCTCTTGGAAAAATGGCTCACTCTTTAGGCATAGCATGACCTGAGAAGTGAGAAATACATTCAATGATCTCAGGTTGTTTTTGAGATGAGATAGAAGAGAGCACCAAGCATTTGTTCTTTCTATGCCAAATCAGTACATTCATTTAGACTTCAGCGAGCTATTATTTTAGATTTCAGTACGCACATGCTGATTTTAAGCAACTATTCGAGAATTGGAAGTAGAAAGATTTCTTTGCAGGAGGTTAGCGTGAGGAGAATAACCACCTATCGATGAGGCAAAAACACAAACAGCTAGGCTTCAATATAGACCAGGCACCTTGTTGGTTGAAAATTAACTGCCGATCCCACAGCTAGGATTCCTGTTGCTGCCTGCAACAATGCAAAGGATGCATCTATAAACTATCAAGAACAACAACGTGAACTTCAGATTTCGCAGAAAAATGTTAACAGAAAGAAGGGGAAAAAAAAGGGATTTTGAGGGCATGAGCTCATGCGAGAGTCGCGGCCTCCTTGGGGTCTGCCTTCGCTCGATCCGGCCATTACGATGGATTGAAGGGCGCCATCGTAATGGTTTTTGACCCGGGGAAAGAGGCGGCGGCAGCCACAGTGTCAGTGGGGATTAGGGTTACTGACTGGCGTCTGTGAGGGTTGAGGAGAAGCAGCAGACACGGGGTGGATCCAGCTGCTCCGGTGGGCGCCGTCGCCGGAGCCGGCAATTCCATGGCCCACGGTGTGCGGATCCGGCCGCCCTAGAGCCGCTGCAACCGGATCCAGTAGCCGGAGGGGCCGGTGCGGCGGCCATCGTCGGGAGAGCGAGCGGCAGCGGCGCAGCGGTGGCCGGGGGCCCGAGACGGCGGCGCGCAGGTGGCGACAGAGCGCGGGCGGAGCAAGGTTGGTAAGAGGCGGCGAAGGACGGGGGCAGGCGTCGGTGAGAGAGGCGGAGCCGCGGAGGAAGTGGCGCGAGTGGCGGAGGGGGCGAGTGGCTGAGCAGAGGGGCAGCGCGAGTGGCGGAGGGGTCGAGGCGATCGGCTACCGCTTAATCAGGACCAGCGAAGCATGATCGGATGGCTGTGCGGAATCGGGGCGACGTGGCCGAAACAGGCAGGAAAATGGGCCACGTGGCAGCGAGGGGGCATCTAAACCTACGCTTGTACTATAGATGATGATGATATGATATGCACATGGGAGGACCGGAGTCACGGACCGAGCAGTAGCGGGCCGGTTACCAGAAGCCGGCGTGTATATATGGCCAAATGGAATTGATCGATAGAATAAGAGCATTCGTGGTAAATACTTCAAAATACTCAATAGAGTACTAGCCGATAGAGAAAGAAATCTTTTAAATTATAATGTAAAATATGAATGAAATTTTTTAAAAATAGACTGAGTAGATAATATTAAAATGAAGTATTGGGACAAAAGAGCAGACGTGGATAAGTAGCTGTACTTCTTTGCCTACGGTATGTTTCTTCGCGGTGGCAGGATGCATCAATTGTTAGATTAAATTGGGTTGACCCGTTTAATTTAATTAATTAAAATTTCAAAGGCCCATGTGAAAATACTAGGAGTAATAAAGGTATTAGTACCATATGGGAAATTGAGAGAGGGATTGATCAATTTAAATAGTTGGGTCATGTGTCTCTCAATTGCGAGGTTAGAAAAGGAAAAGGGCCTGCCACGCGCGCGCGCTGAGCCGAGTCGTGTCGTGTCATGACTAGACGTGACTTGCGCACGCGCGCGAACGCGAGCGTTTACCGCTTTCGTAATTGTTTGGCCGTTTTAGTACCGAAGAATCGACGTGGTTGATGATCGGTAGTAAATGGTGTCCGTTACGTAACCGACGACTTAATGGTCGGATTGATGACGTCGATTCACGTAACCGACGCACTTAATGGTCGATTAATGACGTCCGTTACGGTGCTTGATGGTGTCGTGTTCAACGAACCTTCTTCATGGCGCTTATAAAAGCATGCGTACCTCGCTCTTCAGGATGAACATCTTCTCCTTCGAGAAATTCCATCTGTAGCGCTGCGTTCCTGCCTTCCCCACCTCTGTTTCCTTGCGCGCACAAGGAGCCGAGGGAGCAGGCCTACCGACGACTTAATGGCTGGATTGATGACGTCCGTTACGTAACCGACGACTTAATGGTCAGATTAATGACGTCCGTTACCAGTGCTTGATGGTGTCCAGGTTCAACGAACCTTCTCTTCATGGCGCCTATAAAAGCATGCGTACCTCGCTCTTCAGGATGAACATCTTCTCCTTCGAGAAATTCCATCTGTAGCGCTGCGTTCCTGCCTTCCCCACCTCTGTTTCCTTGCGCGCACAAGGAGCCGAGGGAGCAGGCCTCCGGAACCTCGTCCTTCTCGTGGTCCTGCTCGGGACAGAAGGCCGATAAGGTTTTTGGGTAGCGTTCTCACGGGACTGCTCGAGTTCTTCGTCCCTGGATCGTTGAGAGAAGGCGCATGTACATCTACACGGCATCGACGTTCAACTGCATCGACCTCTACACTGCATCACGCTTCTTGGCAACAACTTGTGATCGTCTACATCAACCGTCATGGCGGCTGAGAATGTGCAAGTCATTCCTCCGCCGGCGCCGGCGCCTGCGTCTGTAGTGGCTACGGCTCCGGCTCAAGGGTATATTTGTTTATACCGTGCTTTTGTCTCTTTGTTTTCCTGTTCATTAGCCTTTGCGTATGAGATAGATATTTTTATATCTAGTACCTTTGGTCTTGAACTGGAAACTGGCAATTGTTTAATTATGATTTACATAATTTTGTGGATTAAAATATTGAGAAAATTTCTAATATTTTCAACAATTCAAAAACCTTATCCTAGGAATTTTACAACTATCGGTTTCATTGCAAGACTTAAGCCAATCAGATTTGTGATTGCAAATTACAAGCGTTAGCGCCAAGATGATTTTATGGTTGATCGCCATGAACGTCTATCATGTTGCAAGGCAAGCCACGACTGAGGAGGTCTCTCTCCGAAAGCAGAGAGTGCCTTCTTGTCATGCGGATAACTTGTTTAGAGGCGCCGTAATTAGCGTTCTTGGGGAAAATCTTGTTGATGTGTATATGATTTTGCCTAGTGGTAAAGAAATATGGGATGCACTTGAGGCAAAATTTGGAGTTTCTGACGCGGGTAGCGATCTCTATGTCATGGAGCAGTTTCATGACTACAAGATGGTCGATGACCATTCTGTAGTAGAACAAGCTCATGAGGAGCAAGCTCTCGCAAAAGAACTTGAAAATTTTACATGTGCATTGCCCGACAAGTTTGTGGCGGGATGCATTATTGCAAAGCTGCCATCTTCTTGGAGGGATTTTGCCACTACTCTAAAACACAAGAGACAAGAGTTCAGCGTTGCTGGTCTCATTGGGTCTCTAGATGTTGAGGAGAAAGCGAGAGCAAAAGATACACGTAGAAAAGGAAATGGAAGTTCTAGTGCCAATTTGGTACAAAACAAAAATTTCCAATTCAACAAGAATAAGAACAAGTCTGAAAAGCCTGACAACAAGAACAAAGCCAATCAAACTACTAGCTTCAAGAAGAAGAAGAATAAAGGGAAGGGAAACTGTTTTGTCTGTAATGGTACTGATCACTGGGCTAAGGATTGCCCTGATCGTAAAGACAAGCAGAAAAAGTCCGCCAACGTTGTTATTGGCAATACTGAGACAGGAACATCCGGGTATGTAACAGTACCTATGTTCTTTCAGTATGTCGTTCATCTGATTGGTGGATTGACATATGGGCCAATATACATGTTTGTGCTGATAGATCCCTGTTTTCTTCTTACCAGGTCGCAGGGGCTGCCTCCGTGTTGATGGGAAATGGGTCGCAGGCATTTGTACGTGGAGTCGGCACTGTTGACTTGAAGTTTACTTCAGGCAAGGTCGTGCGACTGAGGAACGTACAACATGTACCCGCGATAAATAAGAACCTTGTCAGCGGATCTCTATTATGTAGAGATGGTTTTAAGTTAGTTTTTGAATCCAATAAATATGTTATTTCTAAGTTTGAAAATTTTATTGGAAAAGGCTATGAGAGCGGAGGCTTGTTCCGCTTATCTTTGATGGACATGAATAATGAGGTTAATCATGTTTGTAATCATGAGACTAATGTTTGGCATTCACGACTTTGTCATGTTAATCCTGGTTGTATGATGCGAATGGCCGGTATGGATTTAATCCCAAAATTTACCCAAGTCAAAAGTTCTAAGTGTCAAGTGTGTGTGCAATCTAAGCAACCTCGCAAGCCTCACAAAACAGCAGAAGCGAGAAACTTGTCACCTTTAGAACTAGTTCATACTGATTTGTGCGAGATGAACGGGGAGTTGACGAAGGGTGGTAAGAGGTATTTCATGACTTTGATTGATGATTCTACTAGATTTTGCTATGTGTATTTATTAAAGTCTAAAGATGAGGCTTTTCACTATTTTAAGATCTATAAAGTTGAAGCTGAGAACCAACTTGATAGGAAAATCAAACGGGTTAGGTCAGATCGTGGTGGAGAATATTTTTCTAGTGATTTTAATAAATTCTGCGAGGAATTTGAAATAATCCATGAGAGGATGCCTCCCTATTCTCCCCAGTCAAACGGGGTTGCCGAAAGAAAGAACCGTACTCTAACTGATATGGTTAACGCCATGTTAGAAACATCGGTACTTTCCTAGGAATGGTGGGGTGAGGCTATATTGACTGCTTGTCATGTCCTAAACAGGGTTCCTACAAAGAATAAAGAAATCACACCATTTGAGGAATGGGAGAGAAAAAGATTAAATCTCACTTATTTACGTACTTGGGGCTGTTTGGCTAAGGTTAATGTGTCTGTCCCAAAGAAGCGTAAACTTGGACCAAAAACCGTTGATTGTGTCTTTATTGGTTATACTTTTCACAGTGTTGGATATAGGTTCTTAATAGTGAAATCCGGAGTACCTGATATGTATGAAGGTACAATCTTAGAGTCCAATGATGCCATATTCTTTGAGGACATATTCCCTATGAAAGAGACACTTACCTCATCTGGCCAAGAATCTATCTTCTCTTCTAAATCTTCCACTCCTATACAAATTGAACCCACTTTTGAAGAAAATCCAATAGATGGAGACAATGAAGTAACTCGAAAGAGTAAGAGACAAAAGACCGCAAAGTCTTTTAGTGATGACTTCATTGTATATCTAGTGGATGATACTCCAAGAACCATTGAGGAGGCTTATTTATCTTAGAACGCTGACTATTGGAAGGAAGCGGTCCAGAGTGAGATGGATTCTATCTTGAGCAATGGAACTTGGGAAGTTATTGATCGTCCATATGGGTGTAAACCTGTAGGATGTAAGTGGGTGTTCAAGAAGAAGCTGAGGTCTGATAGTACAATTGAAAAGTACAAGGCAAGACTTGTGGCCAAGGGTTATACCTAGAAAGAAGGCGAGGAGTTCTTTGATACTTACTCACCTGTTGCCAGATTGATCACTATTAGAGTACTACTATCCATGGCTGCCTCCTACGGTCTGATCGTTCATCAGATGGACGTAAAGACGGCTTTCCTTAATGGAGAGTTGGAAGAGGAAATCTATATGGATCAGCCAGATGGATTTGTAGTAAAGGGTCATGAAGGAAAAGTGTGTAGGTTGTTGAAGTCTTTGTATGGTCTTAAGCAAGCACCTAAGCAGTGGTACGAGAAGTTCGACAGAACTTTAACATCTGCCGGCTTTGTTGTGAATGAAGCTGACAAATGTGTGTATTACCGCTATGGTGGGGGTGAAGGAGTGATTTTGTGTCTGTATGTTGATGACATACTGATCTTCGGGACGAACCTTAATGTGATTAAGGAAGTCAAGGACTTTCTGTCCGTGAATTTTGAAATGAAAGATTTGAGAGTAGCGGATTTCATCTTAAACATTAAGTTGTTAAGAGAAGATGACGGTGGGATAACTCTTGAGCAGTCCCATTATGTGGAAAAGGAGTTGAGTCGCTTTGACTTTAGCGATTGTAAACCTGCTCCAACGCCATATGATCCAAGTGTGCTATTACAAAAGAACCAACGTATAGCAAAGGATCAATTGAGATATTCCCAAATCATTGGTTCACTAATGTATTTAGCTAGTGCAACAAGACCTGATATCTCGTTTGCTGTAAGCAAACTTAGCCAGTTTGTTTCAAATCCGGGAGATGATCATTGGCATGCTCTTGAGAGAGTGATGCGCTATCTAAAGGGGACATCAAGTTATGGCATTCACTACACCAGGTACCCAAGGGTACTAGAGGGTTATAGTGATTCAAACTGGATATCCGATGCTGATGAGATAAAAGTCACAAGTGGATTTGTATTCACATTGGGTGGTGGTATTTGTTTTCGAAGTCTTGCAAGCGCACCATCTTAACGAGGTCTACAATGAAACCGAACTCACAAAGATTAGACATCGCCATTGTGGAAGCCGATTGGTGCGTGAGCTTGTGATGGACTTATCGGTGGTTGAAAAATCGGTGTTCGCTATCCTTTTGAACTGTGACAATCGACGGTGATTGCCAAGGTGAACAGTTCAAAGGATAACATGAAGTCATCAAGGCACGTTAAGAGACGATTGAAGTCGTCAGAAGATGAGAAACTCCGGAGTTATAGCATTGGACTATGTCCGACGGCTAAAAACTGGCGCAGATCCTTTACAAAGGGACTATCACGGAATGTGATAGATAAAGCATCAAGGAGATGGGCTTGAGACCCACGGGAAAGTCATGTCTTAGTGGTAACTCATCCTATTTGATCGGAGATCCCGTGAATTAGGATGTTGAGACAAGCTAGTGATCGAGAGGAGAGTACTTTTGTACTTAACCCAATCCGTTTGAGATGCACTACTCTCCTATTCTGTATGGCGGGTTGGTTATACCTTAATGTGTTCCAGTGGTTTTTAATAAAGCGAGATGTTGTCCTACGAACATCTTATGAGGAATACACCTATATGAGCTCGATTGCTAGTTACGCCTATGAGATTGGGTGATATCTAGAGGCTCATGAAAGGCGAAGGAGTATGACTTATACGCCCAAACCGGGGATGCATTTAGCGACCTAGTATCGATAAAGGACTTTGGTGAAACTCGCTCGCACAAAACTGTCAATTCAAAGCTTAGTCCATTGTTCAGTTGTGGATGAGTGTAACCTTTGTTCTAGGTGGAAGTTCAACTTAACAGTCTCCATCGAAACACTAGTATATCAAACTACAGTGGAACTGAAAGTATTTCACATTCGCCTTGGAATTTGGTGGGGATTGTTATATTAAATTGGGTTGACCCGTTTAATTTAATTAATTAAAATTCCAAAGGCCCATGTGAAAATACTAGGAGTAATAAAGGTATTAGTACCATATGGGAAATTGAGAGAGGGATTGATCAACTTAAATAGTTGGGTCATGTGTCTCTCAATTGCGAGGTTAGAAAAGGAAAAGGGCCTGCCACGCGCGCGCGCTGAGCCGAGTCGTGTCGTGTCATGACTAGACGTGACTTGCGCGCTGCGTGAATGCGGAGCGTTTTACCGTTTCTGGTAATTGTTTGGCCGTTTTTAGTACCAGTAACCGACGTGGTTGATGACTGGTAGTAAATGGTGTCCGTTACGTAACCGACGACTTAATGGTCAGATTAATGACGTCCGTTACCAGTGCTTGATGGCGTCCAGGTTCAACAAACCTTCTCTTCATGGCGCCTATAAAAGCGTGCGTACCTCGCTCTTCAGGATGAACATCTTCTCCTTCGAGAAATTCCATCTGTAGCGCTGCGTTCCTGCCTTCCCCACCTCTGTTTCCTTGCGCTCACAAGGAGCCGAGGGAGCTGGCCTCCGGAACCTCGTCCTTCTCGTGGTCCTGCTCGGGACAGAAGGCCGATAAGGTTTGAACCTCGTCCTTCTCGTGGTCCTGCTCGGGACAGAAGGCCGATAAGGTTTTTGGGGAGCGTTCTCACGCGACTGCTCGAGTTCTTCGTCCCTGGATCGTTGAGAGAAGGCGCATGTACATCTACACGGCATCGACGTTCGACTGCATCGACCTCTACACTGCATCAACGCTTCTCGGCAACAACTTGTGATCGTCTACATCAACCGTCATGGCGGCTGAGAATGTGCAAGTCATTCCTCCGCCGGCGCCGGCGCCTGCGCCTGTAGTAGCTACGGCTCCGGCTCAAGGGTATATTTGTTTATACCGTGCTTTTGTCTCTTTGTTTTCCTGTTCATTAGCGCTGCGTATGAGATAGATATTTTATATCTAAGACCTTTGGTCTTGAAGCTGAAGCTAAGAATTGTTTAATTATGATTTACATAATTTTGTGGATTAAAATATTAAAAAAATTCCTAATATTTCCAACATCAATTGTTCCTGCCAAGAGATGGAGCTTAACCAAAACTAGCTAGCAGGCAAAACTGACAGACAAAAAGTAGGCTCGGGGCCCCTTACTAGGAAAAATCAATATGCCAACTTCGTTTGACAAGGCCTACACAGATGATAGACAGAAAAATCATTGTCAGGCTTTGGAATCTCGATGATGATTGATGGATCGATAACGCGTCAAGCGGACACTTTACACATTAATTGCCGCATAGTAATATCGATCTAGAGCCACCGTAGCTTAAGAAGTAGCAAACCAAACATACTATATTGAGATACACTAGATGAATTGCACATAATTTCAACCGCCATTAATCTATATCGATGATGATCATGAGTCATGACAACCGCCGAGCTACACAGTACTCTCAATGGTTCCAATTAAGCCATTAATTAACACATATACACTCGACGGCTCACCAATGTCCGTACAGAACATGGTTGTTCCCAGCCCTGTGGTGATAGAGGAGCCACAACGTTAGCTGGTCTTTATAATTTGCTCGCCTCCACAGGATTTAAACAAATTTAACGCATGCGACACCATGCGAAAGGTCTCTCTTGATTGGTTTTCCATAGAGGTCAAGAGAATTACATTATGAAAAAGAGGGTGAGCTAGCGGACACGGGTCAAACATGGCAATCCTATGAGCGAGCATCAGCCTTGCTAACCACCACACTCTTTTTCATATCATCAATTTAAAAGGGTAAGAAACCCTTTTATGCTTGAGCTGTCCAAGGGTTCTTTCGATGGACTAAGAGCTTGCTAGGATAGGCTCGGGGGACATACTGCCCATGCCAATGGCTCATAGTTTGTACTCGTCGGCCACTCACGTAGTTTGTCAAGATACGTTATTTTCTTTACCAACTTGCTGCCTTCCTATAAATTTTAACCAACAATTAAATTTTGTAAAGTCTAGTTGAAATCAACCATTAATCAATGATGACATTATATTTTCCTAGTGCTATAAACAGGGGCCAATCCTCCACCTGGGCTGCCAAGACGGACGGCCCAGGCTTGAATCTGGACTCCCCCACTTATATCTTCCTTAGGGTATAGGGCCCAAGGTCACTTATATCTCTCTTGTCCTTCCTTTTTCTTTTGCAAATTGCATTTTTACAATTTAATTGGTATGGTTATGCACATCAACAATTTGAATTCTCTCATAAATATGTTTTTCTTATTTTGTCGTGCAATATTTTGGTAGATTTAACTCTCAATTTGTTGTAATGTTAGTAACTAGTAAAACCAGTGAATTGTTAGCTTGCAGTTAACATGTGTTATCTTAATTATAGTATTATTATTCAATATAAAATGAAAGACAATTTTAGCATTGCCCTGACATGATTTTTGTCCTGCATCCACCACTGGTTATGAAATATAATTTTCTATCATATATAATATTTTTTGAATGGCTTATAAATTATATAGTTTTCATAAAATAGGACAAATGTTCGGAAATGACGTGGTACATGGAGAATGATCTGCAACGATTCGTACATTGTATCGTGTTCGAATAAAATAAATTAGGTGCATTAAAAATGTGTGTTTAACACTTAAATAATAGAAAAATGTACACAAAATAATTTTAACAATCTTAAAATGATTTTTTTTATTTATATACAAGAACTAGAGAGTTCACTAGCGCAGTCGAATCTAGCTTATAGTACGTCTTCCATCCTTTTGACTGAAATATCTAAAAAATATGTAAAACCCAAGTCTCGAACCAACCCACCCACCCACACGTATTGATTAGGGTAGTATATGCATTTCTTTTAAAGTTTGCTGGAACGAGCCTTTAGTACCGGTTCATAATATGAACCGATACTGATGAGCCCATATCAGTATAGGTTCTGCATTACAAACCGTCTCGATGAGTTCGTCTTGCCACCGGCTCATATCGACCGCAAAAGGTATCTTCACTGTTGCCTCCAACCAGTACTGAAAGTTTAAAATTGCTATTGTTGCTATGAACCGGTACTATGCACTATCAGTACCGGTTTAAATCCAACCGGTACTGATGTGCCGATAAATTAGGCCATTTCTCTAGTAGTGTGTTCAAATAGATATGTGTTCAAGTAGTTTCGTTTTGACGAAAAGACGAATTCTACTTCTACTATAATAAAATGAACTTCAATTTCAATTTCTTGATTTCCTTTGTACATTTTATTGTATTTAAATAAAATAAATTAGGTGCATTAAAAAGGTGTGTTTAGAACTTAAATAATAGAAAAATTGACACAAAATAATTTTAACAATCTTAAAATGATGTGAAACGTCTGGTTATTTCTTAACACACCTTAAACTTATTTCAGGCATGTTTATAAGGGTAATACAACTAAGATCACAACATATGCTCATAGTATCATGTTATGTATCTTGAACGTTAAGATACACGTTCTACGGATACTGACACTTATATAGGAAATGCTAACTCGGAAGGAAAAGTAAATTTCCCAAATTTTATAAGTGCCATATGTCATGTTTGAAGCAACATCGCTTTGATGCCATATCATTATTGTCATTGGCAAAATTTATATTAAAAAGAAGGTTCCATTGATCATTTGTCAGGCCTCAAGGCAGAAACCATCGAGATAAAAAGTAATTTCTCAGTTGTATTGACTGTTGTCAACATGATCAACCATCTGGAGATGGTTCTCTTGGCGGTCACCAAAAATCATCAACAGGCTCCGCCTCTCGATGGTTTTGTGTACTACTGTCTAGAGATCATGCTGTAGGGCTTGATCCAACGGCCGAGGCATGGAGTGCCTCAACAGTTTCGTGAAGGTTGTCGAGAGAGGTGGGGCGCCAGAGTTGTTATAAACCTCTCTCTCAATAGCCTAATGCAAACCATTGAGAGGGGGTGTCTTAAATTGATCCCCAAGGCTTGAGACCGCCCAAATCTCAAACCACGACTTGCCCTTACTGCCACTGCGCACCACCGCACCATCGTCATCACCGCCACCCCGCGCCACCGCCCTCGGCCTCCCCATAGTGGTGCCACCGCCTGCACCGAGTAGCTAGCCAATCTCGTCGCTGCATCGCGACCACACCATCGCCCTCACCACTGTCGTCCTCAACCACAATACATTTTTATACCAAGTGTAACTTCATAGAAGTTTTGTTTCCTCTGGTTGGACCGATCACTCCTTTGTTGGTCCTTGGCACGTCTTCGCTATAGGCACGAGTCTTAGGAATGGGGTGTCTCTGAGTTTACTTGTCTAAAGAGTTCAATGATAGCATAATACACGCGCACGCATGGGACTCTAGTCTTATGTCTTTCCCATCCAACTTGCACCATGTTAAAGAATGAGCGAGCCGCTAAGTTGGTCTCTCCATCAAGCTCAATTAGCAATATAGCAGTAAAAGTTGCATGCTTTGGAATTTAAGTAGAAGTGAGCCATGCACTCCTCGTATATAAACTCAAAATAATAAAAAAAACTAATTTTACTTTAAGGCGGCGGCCAGAGTTCGGACGTCCATCAGGATACACGCGTCAGACCAACGGCGACCGTCCGATCAGCCATCCGTTCGGGCGGACGTTAGCTAGACGTGCAGTTGATAATTTTTCAATTAAACTTCTGATTTTTGTATAAAATTCAAACAGTGTTTAACATGCATGGAATAAATTTCATAATTCTTCTAAAATCGAGGGCAACCCATTTTAAATACCTTTTAATTTTTTTTAGTTTTTTCACTTTTTATTTTTTTTGATGTGAACCTAGGAGAATCCACTTATGAAACTTGGCAGGTATACTAGTGAAACTTGGCCGTGTGCTGATGAACCTTAGCCTACGTATTGATGAAGGCGAGCGCTAGATGAAACCTGATGAAACTTAGATGAAACCTGTTGAAACTTGATGAACTTGGATTAAGCCTGATGAAACTTAAAGAAATTTGGATGAAACCTATTGAAACTTGGATTAAACCTGATGAAACTTGACAGTTCGACAAGTTTAACGAGTATGAAATCTAAGTTTCAGTAGGCGAAACCCAAGTTTCATTACGCAAGATTGAAGTTTCAATAACTTGAGAACTGCTGATGAAACTTGAGAATTTATTGATGAAACTTGATGATCTACTAATGAAACTTGATGATCTACTAATGAAACTTGAGGAAACCTAGTCAAAATTTATATGGCAATGTACGTCTTGTTTTGTTCTAAAAATACGAGGAACGTGTTGATGCAAACGGTTGGTGGATTAGAGCACCCAGTCAAAATTTATGGATGCCGAAAGAAAAATATAAAACAGAATCTTAGCTGACGTCAACTTGCGTCACTGCATCCATAAGAGGAGAGAGCGCGCGCTGATTTTTCCTACCGCTGTGTACTCACATGCATGCGCCGCCTGGACCTAGGCTACGATGTTTCGCGAGGCCCACTTGGCTCGCGCGCGTCCGGACGTGCCGACCGACTGGTCTGTAGCCTTTTCGTTTAAGTAAAGTTACAATCTTTTTTTAGAGGGTAAGTAAAGGTACTATCTTGTAAAGGTACAAGAGGCTAGCATCCGCACAGCCGCCGGCGCGGCGAATGCATTTTGTTTAGGTTGTCTCCAATAGGCTCCCCTAAAGCACCCTCTACCCTAAAATAGGGGACGGATTCTTCCCCTATGTGCTTCAACAGCATTCCCTATTCCGTTCCCTAAAATAGAGTTTTTCTTTCCATTCTCTTATATATAAGGGTTCTCTCTCCTCCCCCTATACAATTCTTCATATAGGGAACGTTGTTGGAGATAGGAGAAATATAGCGAAAGATTTGTTTAAGGGAACCTGTATGTAAGGCTATAGCCTATAGGGGATAAATTTAGGTGTTTCTGTTGGAGATAGCAGTTTCTCATGCACTCCGCGGCGGATGGACGAGGACGACTTCAATTAGTGGGTATTTTTTGGGCTCAATTCATAATTGGGCCTCCCATGAGCTGAAGGCCTTATTTCACATGCCTCACGAAACGGCGCCCACAAGTCCACAACCCGCTAAGTTGCCCGTGCCGCTAGCGCCGTAGCGCGTTGGCGCTTCAGGTCACTACCCGGTAGGCGCCGCCGGTCTCGCCTTCGGCCGTCGCCATCGCCGGTTGAGTCCCCGTCGGCGACGGCAGCCGGACAACTCTTCTGCCCCTCCCGCCTATCGCCGGTCCAGCGGTATCGGCGTTAGCGGTTGCGCAGCGCCGCCGGCGGAGCGCATTGGTTTAGTTGGGGCCTGTCACTTCCTCCACCCAGCGCCACCGGCCTTCTCCCGCTCGCCGCTTCATCCCCAGGTGTCAAGGTTCGCCTTCCTTCACCAGTATTAACCAGTGTCGAGTGGATGCTGCAGCTCTAGGCGTTAGGCCATGGCCACCGACCGGTGATTGCATCCTGCTGGATTTTGTGCACCAATGTGGGTGAATTGGCTGCTGATTTGCCATACGAATTAGTGATAAGTGGTGACATGAAGTGGCAGTACATTGGAGGAATAATTGACTATGCAAATCCCGCAAAGTCGTCAACTACGCAATTAGTAACTTTAGGTGCTACTTCAAGGCACCCGGGATGTTCTTAGCATAGCATTTCCAATCGTAGACTCCCTGGTTTTGGATGGGTATCTTCTTCCTCTGTCTGATGTTTGATGTTTGGCTGTCCTTGGCACTTGTTGCTCTTATCGAAAAACTAGTTTTTTAACTTATTCTAGGAACATAACTGCTAGTCTATTATGGCAAAAATATGATTTCAAATAACAGAATGAAAGTGAATTACATGGTGGTAGATGAATACAGTAATAGCTTAGTGTTACTCCAGTATGTATTTCCCAGCTTAAACTATTGATAATTGCGATGCAATTTTCTATGCAGACTACAATTAGTTTGCAGTATTGGTAGATATAATCTTATCCATCCACTAGTTGTTGTAGAAATTTTGGTACTGGGGGCAAGGTAACATCTTGAATACCCTCCAATATTTGAACTATTTGTCGCATTGTTGGTCTATGAGCCTCATTGTCCTGAATGCACCAACTTGCAGCCTTGCATGCTCTCAACAGCTCTTGAAAGTTTGCATCATGCAGTCGGTCATCCAAGACTACAGAGATATCACCTTTCCTTATCCTCCTTGCAGCCCAAACTGGAAAGTAACTTATGGTTTTGTTCTCCATCAATTCTGTATTCCTTCTGCCTGAAATTATCTCAAATAGCATCACACCATAGCTGTACACATCTGCCTTCGCTGTTATCGGCACACCGTTGATCCATTCTGGTGCAAGATACCCTATTGTTCCTCTCATGGTTGTCAGTGCCCGGCTAAAATTTCGATCCATAAGCTTTGCCAGACCAAAGTCTGTCACTTTTGGTCTGAAATCTTCATCAAGAAGGACATTTCAGGCTTTATATCACAGTGTATTATGCAGTCATGGCATTCCTCGTGGAGATAATGCAATCCTTTTGCAACACCTAGAATAACTTGGAATCTTGTGCTCCAATCGAATACATTCGCATTTTTAAAGAGATGAGAATCTAGAGATCCATTTACCATAAGGTCATATACCAGAAGCCTTTCGGCTCCTCTCAAGCAGAACCCATTGAGGCGAACCAGATTAGTGTGCTGAATTTTTCCCAGGGACCTCACCTCAGCTAGGAATTGCTTCTCTCCTTGTCTCATGCCTTGAAGCTTCTTGACAGCTATTAATTTTGAGTTTGGAAGTAGTCCTTTAAACACTGAACCAAAGCCACCTTGTCCGAGTTTATCTGAGAAATTCTGTGTGCAGCGCTGTACAAAAGAATATTCATATAGGACAATAGTACCATTACTTGAGAAATCCTTTTGAGTTAAATTCCTTTTTCGAAACATCCAAAGTATCATACCAATAGCACATAGTACCATAGAAATACTACCAATCACTACAATCAGCACTGTAGTCCTAACGTTATATGCCTTTTTTAAGTTGTCTTGAACTAGAAGATCTGATGCTGCAAGACGTATGTAAACATCAATACCATCAATATTATCATCAGGTAATTGTTTAAGATCTCGAAGTTCACTATTCCAAATAATGCATCCCTGCTCATATGCATATGCAATACAAGTGCAATTGCTCAGGCACATAGATGTGCACTCATCCTTGCTTTGAACATTCAGTGGTACTGGATCACCGAAAACTTTGATGTTTGCAATCTTGAGAAATTTGTCCTCCTCTCTTTGATCTTTTGGTTTACTAGAGTTGGCACATGAGATATTTGTTTTCCTAACACATCCTTGACTCCATGCTCCAAGATCCCAACTCCTTGAGGAAGCTGGCTTGAAACCTGGTAAGCAGTAGCATTGCTCATCACTGCCTGTTTTGCAGACTCCAAAAGGCCCACATACTGAATATACATCACACAGAGCTGCAGGCAGAGACCATTGGACTATCCACTCCTCTGATTCATGGGACCATGTATGACGTTGGAGCTGACCATTAACATTAAGAACTACTCTTGTGATTATCGACACTTCCTTTGTGGTGTATATAAACCGTAGCTGGCGACTGTTGTTGATGAAAATATATCTGTAATTAGCATTTAGTGGCATTCCAGGGATCGATGTGAATGCTTGTCCTGTCCAATTCCCGGACTGCCAATAAATTTTAGATTGGTTCCAGAGTGAAACATACTGGTTTAATCTAATTAGGTCTACATGATTGGAGAAAAGACCTGATCCAGGATCTTCTGGATTCTTCCAAGAAACACGATTCTGATACTCTCTTGTGATCTTGTTTATTCCAAACCCTTGTCCACTCAGTATTGTGTCTGTTGGGTTATCAAAGCTCTGCCAAATTACATGAGAGGACTTCTCTTGGCCTGTCAGGATAAGGTTCCCATTGTCAAGAAGAGCTGCAATGGTAGAGCTCGTTAATTTTCTTTTGCTATTTGATGACCATTTTTGTGCTCCAAACTTGTCAAGGAGGACTAGATCTCCATCCTCGGATATTTTAAGCTCTGCAGATGAAGCACTTGAGACAGGGTTGTCTCGGTTGGCTACCCAGACAACTGCCTTCTTTGAAGTGTTTCGGAACCAGATGCCAACATAAAGATTTTGATTAGTACCTGGAGAGAAGAATCCCAGCTCAAAGTTTCCTCCTTTTGAGATAACAGATGTATACCCAGAAAGAGGCTGAACTTTGGAGATTGTATTGGTCACAGCAGATGTAATTGCTCAAAGATGGAAGAAAAAAAATGTGGGGGAAGAAATGGCAGAGCATGTCTTTCTGGGGAAGGCCATATTTTCAGATGCTATGCTGGGTCTGTGGTATTCTGCAAGTTTATACACTGGTGGCATCCCCTGGAGAGGAAAAGAGTGTTCTGATTTCTTTTCTCTATATTGTCAGCATTCACAGTTGACTTGAGAAATATGGATGTTGGAATTGTCTGCTTTCTCATTGTAATTGATTGGACCTGTGAAATTATGGGTCATGAGCACCTTATGTCCAGACACGAAATGTTCATTTGCTGTTTTTCCTGGTTCTGCTAAAATCTTCATTTTAGTGAAAGTGAAGTTTTCCCAACTCCCTTGACAACCTTGCATAGCTAGCATTCTAGCAAGAGGCCGAGAGTGAACTACACTTTTTTACTTGTATCCTATTACTTCATGAGCAACCTATGTTTTTAGCAACACGTAAGTATATAACGTATTTCAAAATAAATTATTTCATTGCAATTTTTTAGCAATCTATTTTTTTTTTTTGCAAAAGGGGTAACCCCGATTTCCATTTCAGCAGAAACGAAAACAACATCATTGTTCTTACACCGCAAAAGGTAACTAAGGTTCAAAGCAGAAGAGTCCTCTCTCCAGAACTACAGGACACCAATACAATCAAAATAACAAACAAGTCCAAGCCTAACATTCTGCAGATTACACAGAGAGCACTGTTTTTCCCCAATCAGCTTCCAGTTTTTCAGTCCTCTGTTTTATCCTCTTCTTTATCCCTTAATTCTTTCAAGGTGTCGAAGATCTTCTCCAACCCGAGCTTGACAAGTTCTTGATCACTGACCTTCATCATACCTGTCCAATATAAGAGGTTAGCACATACATCATATACAACCCTCACAGGGGACTTGATTTGTTTCTCCTCAAAACACACCGCGTTTCTATGTTTCCAGATAGCCCAGCAAATTGCTGCAAAGCCAACAAAACGAAAATTTTTGTATCTTCCAAAATTTTCCTCAAACCACATGAAATATGTTTGATTGTCCACAGGTCTGTTCTGAATATTCATGGTAATAGCAATGACCCCCCAGATCGATTTAGCCATTACACATGTGAAAAACAAATGTTCCACAGTTTCCATTTCATCACAGAAAAGGCATCTAGTATCTCCTAACCATCCTTTTTTCCTGAGGTTAACTTTAACCAACACAGCTTTTCGAATTACTAACCAACAAAACAGTTTAATCTTCAAAGGGATTTTGGCTTTCCACATTGTTCTGTACTCTGAGTCTCTCTCCTCACACCAAGCCAGATGATATAGAGAGGAAACTGAGTATTTTTCCTCTTTTTTTCAGGCTTCCAAATAGGCTGGTCATCCCTTTCGCATAGGTTCATCATATTTAGAGAATTACAGACATTCATCCATTTATCCATTTCCTCTGGAAGGATATCTCTTCTAAAAGACATACTCTTCCTAGCATACACTGTTTGGATCGTAACATTATGTTCATTCTGATTTCATACACCTTTTCCATTGGTCGAGACAATGGTACCATTTCCATCCAATTATCAAGCCAAAAACTAACCTTCTCCCGGAACCAACTATCATCCCCTATTTTTTATGTAATGGTCTTTAATTTTCATCAAATCTCTCCAAAATGCAGAATCATTGATTTTGAGTCTCACCAAAGACACAGGACCTTTTTTCACATATTTGTAATGCACAATTTGTTGCCAAATCCCCTTCTCTGTTTCTAGTTTCCAGAGCCACTTACAGAGGAGGCTAATATTCAAAGTCCTAAGGTTTTGAACCCCCAAACCTCCTTTCTTCTTAGGTTTTATAACCTCCCCCCATTTAATTAAATGATACTTCTTTTTATCTTCAGACCCGCCCCACAGAAACTTTCTCCTCACGGCATCAATCCTCTTGATAACAGTGATAGGGATAAGGGTCATCGACATAGCATACAAGGGAATACTGGAAAGACAAGCATTTATCAGGGTAACTCTCCCCCCCAAAGACAAACATCTTCCTTTCCAAGTCGATAACCTCCTTTTCACTTTTCTACCAGAAATCCCAATTTTTAACGATTCCTCTTAAAGCTAACAGGGATCCCCAAGTATTTTAAAGGAAATTCTCCAATCTCACAAGTAAAGAGGCTGGAATACTGGCGTTTTTTTCTTTGATCACCATTAATAATCAAACATTCACTTTTTGAAAGTTTATTTTAGGCGGACATCATTTCAAAAGGCTCAACAACAATTTCACATTACGGGCCTGTTCAAGACTATCACGGAGACAAACAATGGTATCATCAAGATATTGCAATATTGCCAAACCATTTTCAAAGATATCCTCACCAATCCGGTGATTAGTTTGTTTTTTGGCTAATCCAAACATGGTCGTCGACAATCGTGACCAAGTTAAACAATAATGGTGAAAGAGGGTCTCCTGTCTAACTCCCTTGGAGCTCTTAAACCACCCCCATTTTTCCATTAACATTCACACACAAGGTACCATGCATAAGCACTTTACTCATCCAGAACACCAATTCTTATTAAAACCTCTCAATTTCATACAATTGAGAAGGAAATCCTAATTCACCTTATCATAAGCTTTTTCAAATCAAGTTTCAGACAACCCCACTTTGCTTTTTTAGTATTAGTGTGATGTAATATTTCATGCAAAGAAACTACCCCATCGATAATATGTCTCCCGGGGATGAAAGCACTTTGATTCCGACTCACAATTCTTTGCATCACTTTTTCCATTCTAGACGTCAGGGTTTTAGTAATTAATTTGTATATACTATTAAGCAAACAAATGGGTCTATATTTTTTTAATTCATCCGCCCCATCTGTTTTTGGCAAAAGAATTAGAACCCCATAGTTTAAACTAGCTATATCCAACTTCCCTTCGTGAAACAGATCAAAAATTTTAATGATGTCATGTTTCATAAAATACCAACACTTCTGAAAAAACTCAATGGGGAAGTGGTCAGGACCAGGAGCTTTATTCTTTGCCATTTTCCCAAGATTTTCCACAATTTCTTTCTCAAAGAAAGGTTTGCTAATTTCTTCATTTTCCTCTTGAGAAACACAGCTATTTCCCCCCCCCCCCCCACAAATTTTTACTCACGGAAAACCAGGAATGAGACTCCCCACCAAACAGCTCTTTATAAAAGTTTGTAGCATGGCTTAAAATATCTTCTTCTCTATTTATGACTTTGTCCCCCTCCTTCAAATTTGCTATATTCTTTTTCCTCTTCTTTCCATTAGCAATTAAGTGAAAATATTTGGTATTTAAATCCCCCTTGATCAGCCAATTTTGTTGAGATTTCGATGCCACTCTTTCTCTTCTAGTTAAAACATATCCATCAATTCACTTGAAACTTAATCCTATCTCTCATCATCATCCATGAGACAATATCTTTATCTCTTCTGCTCCTCTAATTCTTTTACTTTATTCATCAACAAACATTTTTTTTCCTATTATGTCCATAGACATCTGCACTCCATCCTTTCAAAAATTTCTTCACCCTATTCAGCTTAACCTTGAGGCTCTTCAATGGATCTACCCCTTGACTTGGTCTTTCCAAATTTTTCCACTTCTTTGAATGACATCCTCTTTCTCTAGCCAAACAGATTGAAACTAAAACTTTTTAATAGAGTCCCTTTATCTTCATCATCAATACATAGAGGATTATGATCAGACATAATCCTAGGCAAGCTGAAAGTTTTGCACATAGGATAAAGTTTTTCCCACATAGTATCAGCAAGAATTCTATCCAATCTTTCCATAGTGGGGATATCATGATTATTAGACCAGGTAAAACTTGCTCCACTAATATGATAATCTCTTAAGAAATATTTATCAATGAATTCATTAAAAGCACCAACGAACCGATTAGACCTCCAATTTTTATTTTTATCCTTACTTCCTCTCATAATATTGAAATCCCCTCCCATCAATAAGGGAACATCACAAGAATTACACATTTGGTCTAATTCATTCAAAAACAAATCTTTCTCTTCATTTTGTGCAGGGCCATAAACAGCCATAAAGGCCCACCTACAACACTTTTTCCTATCCCACACAAAAATCAGAATTGAATAATCACCTTGTGTTATAGATAACACATCAAAAGTTTCTTTTCAAGACCAACAGAATCCTCCAGATTTCCTCTTGAACTACACAGTTCCACATAAACTCCCCTTGAAATCAATTTTTCTAAAAAGCTATCATTGTATTTTGATTTACGGGTTTCCACCAACCCACAAAATCCAATTTCAAGTGCTGTATTCTTTCAGACAAAAGGGAGCTCATTCCCTTCTTGCCTACTCCCCTACAATTCCAAAATATTCCTTTCATTTAACATTGTTTTGTCCACCCCCAATCTCTTTTTCCTCCCTTGGTCATTCCTCTTACCAATGGGAGTTTGAGATACACTGACTTGCCCTCTAAGTCGTAATTTTTAATTCGCATTTCTCCTCCTGGACCTCACAGAGTAAAGCCATCAGAGTCAGAACCACAACTACCTTCTTCTACACTGATTGCACTATCCATATTAGATATTACACCCTCAGAACTTTTCTTTTCAGAGATTTCTTTTTGTTTTTGAAAAGCTGCAATTCTCCCCTGTTCAATATTTTTCATGACTTCTAATTTAGAAATCTCCTCACAATTAATTATTACCCCCATGGCAGAAGCCATTTCAACAATCGTACTGGAACTAAGAACATCAAAAGAGTTGTAGTTATGTTTGGAGTTACCTTCCAAGCTTCTTTTCTTCTGGATGATAGTAGCTTTCTCCACCATATTCATTTGATCTCCCATCAATCTTGGGCTTCTTCTCACTGGTATTTTCATACCATTTTTTCCCCCTTCTCTGGTCCCTTTAAATTTAGCAAGCCCATGATCCATGTTTTTTTCTTTCTCTTCCAATAGATCATGCCTATTTTCAGCTCTCGCAACATCCTTTTTATGACCAGCACTATCTCCATGGTCTTTTTTCCCTCCTTCATTGATTTCCTCAAGTATCACCCCAGAAGGTTTATCCATAAACGACCCATATTCATTGAAAGGTCTATCCACCATTTCTTTGTGCAATGTAATATTAGGACACCTGACCATCCAGAATCTACTCACATTAAAAGTTTCCTCAGCAGGCCCTGAAACCCTTTGGTTCATCTGATTCTGGTGCCTAGAAATCTCTAAAGCCTTTTGGAAATCCTCATCCATATCCTCATCCAGATCAGTGTCCTGAGAATTATCCAATTGAATGTCATAGTTCTCCTCACTATCCTGTATTAGCTGCTTCCCTTTTCCATAATCCTCCTCTTGCTTTGAAGAGATTCTATCAAACACATATCCCTTTTCCTTATCATTAATATCTCCAGGTTCTTCCCCTTTCTGCTTCTTAGCAGCATGTCCTTTAGTCACCTCATTCTGAGTATGCACTCCCATGCAATCTCTTTTCCTATCTTGATACTTATCACATTCTCAATTTCAAAGAAGATCCTCAGACTCATAAGCTCCAATTGTACACGTAAGCAGCGGAGGTACTTTTCTCCGATCATTACAAATACATCTTCACTCTAACCCATTCAATTTTAAACATAGTTGTTTTATCCGGTTCACTTGGAGCACCAACTATTCTCGACACCCCAAATATCACAGATTCGACCTCTTATTTAATGGAATGTTCTTGACCCTAACCCACACTTCATCCATCTTCCTCATTTGCACCCACCTCTGGGCTCCAAGGAGAGATCTTAATTGCAGCATCAAGAAGCCTCATGTTCATTTCATTAAACTTTGCTAATTCTTCCACTCTCTTTTGAGTAGGCATCCTCATCAAAAACTGCTTGTCCCCAATCTGTCTAGCATTGCATCTCCAGGCATCCCCTAGCTGAGATTTCATATCCACCTCAATATCCTTAGCCGTAGCATTTCCTCTTACCACCTCAATAATAGCAGTGCATGCTTGCTCTTTCCAATTTTGTTCAGAAGGAACGTCATCAACAAAATAGAATCTGTGACATCCTCTATTTTGTCGTATGTCACTTGTATTTTCGAAAACCCAAAAGTAAATTTAAAAGGGAATTGTTATATACAAAACCCTGTTTTAATTAATTTAAACTAAGGTTTAAGCCAAAACCCTGGAAGACCTTTTTGAAAAATTCTGGAAAAACTCCCAAAAATCCTAAATGCCATGAATTAGCCACCCTCCAATTTTCATGACCAAAGTCCAAGGCTAGCTTTGTGTTTCATGATCGACGCCGGTCTCACGGAGTTCGTCCCAATGAATTGACGAGCAAGCGTACTAGACCCAAGCCCAAACTTGGTGGAGACATATTTGAGGCCTAAACCCGCCTAGATCCGAAGCCCAAGTCCAAATTGTTTATTTGCAAAAATACCAAAAATAGGAGAGTTCTAAACCTATTAGGAGTAGAATTGGAGCCCAATTCAAGTTCTACCTTTTGGAGGCTGCCTTGGTCGACTGAGCAGTATATAAGGACCCTAAGACCTCCCTCGTAACCACAACTCGAGATCCACCCAGAGCAACCCTAGCCGCCGCAAAACCCTAGCCCGAGGTGAGTTTTGGGAATATCTCCCAGTGCTTTGCAAACCAACTTGTAGATCACACTATTGCGTAGATCTCGCCGAACGGTCCAGATGGGTACCAATTTCGCCGAAATCGGTTGAGATTTGAGCAGGAGAGCTCGCCGGAGTTGCTGCCAGCGCCATTGTCGCCTCGCCGCCGGCATTTCGGCAGGCGTGCTTCGCCGCCAGATCCGCCGCGCCGCACCGCAGCCCGCCGCGTGTCCCCTCCGCGCCGGCCCGCCCAGGCCGCGCAGGCTAGCGCCGCGTCGTCCACCACGCGCGCCGCCGCCTTGGTCCCGCTGTCGCCAACCCGCACAGACCAAGTGTCGCCGCCATTGCTCTCAAGACGCACCGCCCGCCGCCGGCCACCAACCAAGGCCGCCGCGTGTCCGCCTTTATTCAGCCCACGCGCCAAGCCGGCCAGTTTGGATCGGTTCGATCGGTTCGCGGTTTTCTCGGTTTAATCTTTTCACCTTTTTCGATTTTTGTTAAACTTCTAAGATTTGTTCAGTGGAGCATCCGAACTCCAAATTGGATGATTCCAGAGCCATTATTTTCCAAAAATTCCCTAGAATTTTATATATTTAATTAGGATATATGTTCTGTGGTGAATGTTGTTGTTCTTATGTATTTGCATAATTCGTGTAGACCGTCCGTGTTCCCGGTGCTTGGCGCTGTTCCCGGAGTTTCAAGGAGGAGATCCGCAAGACGCCGAGTACTACCAAGGCAAGATAGTTGCATCTTGTTGTCCCTAGTTTGCAAAACTCACCCTTTATTGTTTTTAATGTTCTCATGCATAAATTGATGGGAAGGGTAGAAACCTAATATTCACACTGCGTCATTGACCCTGTGAATTAGCCCTTTATTGCCGCCTTATTTGTTATTCCTAGCCTATCCTTGTGCATAGATGCTAGTGCTCGTGGGTTGGTAGTTGATTTAGGTTCATCACTTATTAATATTGTGACTTGGTATGATTGGAGATCTTTGAGTTACTTTAACCTAATCAACTAAAACCTACGTGGCGTGTGTTGACTAAAGGTGGCATAGTCGGGTGGTTTTGTGGATCGTGGATTGTTGGAGGTAGTCACCTTGGTCTAAGGACTTTGGGCGTGTGCTTATCCGCCAAACCATACAAGCGCAACCATAAGTGCTAGCTTAAGCATGAGTGCACCATGTGCTAGTCCCGGCTTAGTAGTTAGGGAAGGCTGTTAACACACTTTACTTTGAAAAGATCAGACTACGGTCCGTTGGCTCAAGAGGGCCGAGTGCTAAACCTTAGAGGGGTATCGGTGTTATGAGAGGAACTAATGAATCGCCTTGTATTGTTACTTGGTGCAGGCTCCTAAGGAAGAGCTAAGATGCAAAAGTACCACTCGGCTTATGGGTAAAGTGTGCTACACTGCAGAGTTAAAACTATCATGATAACCGTTCCCACGGTTATGGGAGGGGAGGAAGGTCGTACATGGTAGTCTCACGTGTTTAATAATAACCTGATGGGTTGGTGTTTGTTTTGAGTATTCGAGGCTTGTGCAGTTTTGCAGAGGGGCTTTCGAAGCCGAGCTCTGTTTGTTACCTTGGGGAGTTGTTCATCTTCATAATTGTTCAACACATGTTTTTACAACAATTTAATTAATCTTGACTAGAATAGGTACTTATGCAAATTAACCATCCTGTTCTTGTTTATATCCTTGCATCATTTATAAGGACTCTTGCTGGGTAGCCGTGTACTCACTATACAAAAACCACGGATATATTTGTTCAGGAGAAGATTCGATTCCGGACTGCCCATAGGATCAGGAGGGTTCTGTGCCGGATTTCGCGGAGGATTAGCTATTGCTGAAGGGTTGGATAGAGAGCATCGTCGTGTTTATTATTGCATATCATTTGGATTTCCGCTACTCTGATTATTAATACTCTATGGAGTTATGAAAACTATTGTAATAAATGGTTGTGCAACAATTGCTTTTGCATTTATCATAATATTTTCTTAGTTATGATGATTGTGTTGTAATGCTCGACTCAAGTCACTCATGAGTTGCTAGTATTGATCTCTGGGACTAGCAATGGATCATGGGTAGATCCCGGTGAAGCCGGGGTTGTGACAGAATCCCTGGCCTTCACTAGCAAACCCACAAAACCTAGGGGCATGATCACTTGGTTTCTTTTCCTGACAGAATTTTGCTATATGTCCCTCAAGTCCACATCTTAAGCATTGTGGTAAAATTCTGCACTCTGCAGCAATATGACCCAGCTTTCTGCACCTAAAGCACATCACAGGTCCTTTATCCTCCAATCTACCAATCATCATAGGTGGATTACTCTTCTCCTCCTCCCCCGTAGATTTATCTTCTGTCCCTCTTTGGTTATCATCCCCTAGTCCATCAGAACTTTCAGTACCTTTACCCCAGGCGTTATCAACCAGAGATTCTTGCCCAGATCCAGATTTCACCACCCATCTTGATTGCGTACCCACTTTTTGGTTCAGATCAGAAGGTTCTTGACAATCTCGACCAAGAACCGCTGAACCATCCACCCTTCCAGGCAGATTCTCCACACCTAACTCGCTGTTAGGGTTCTGCCCCCTGGAAGATCCAACTCCAAAACCAGATCCCATCCCCCGATCAAACCCTCTCCCAAATCCTCCCATGCCTTTAGATGATGAGGTAGCAGCTCTGGACCAGGAGAAACGATTCCTCCCTCCTCCATCACCGCGAAATCCACCGCGGCCTCTCCACCCTTGTGGTCGATCCCCCAACCTGCCTCCCCAGCCTCCTTCACGATCACCACCGCGATCCATTGTAGGAGATCGAACTACCTCCGCAAAGGATCTTAGATCTCCGTGAATGGTTCCGACCCAGGATTTTGGAGTTAAAACCCTAGACTCAAGTTTGTGCGAGTTCTCCCACAAATGGCCAAACAAGCCTCTAATCAGTGCATGGTGGGCAATTTCGTCTCACCGTGTAGCCGCCATGACCGGATGAGGAGAGCTCGGTCCATTTCGATGGCCAACCCGCACGTCCTCGTTTGGGCTTCCATGGATTGGGCCAAGCTCGCCTACCTCCTCGCCTACCAGGCCTTCTAGCCCACTCCCCAAACCTCTCAGACCCTCTATATTTACGGGTATGAGAGGCACCGTAGAGGCTCTACCAAGATCGCCGGAGACGACGACCCTGACGACGGCGGCGCCGCCCGCTGCCGCGAGAGCGCTACCACCCTTTTCCATCACATCGGATTCGTGCTAGAAGGGGATTTGTTTAATCAAAAAAAAAATAGGAGGGGATTTGGATTGGTAGAGCTTTTTAGCAATCTATTACTTTAAAGTTTGAAATAAGACCATCATATCTGCCCAAATATCAGTATCTTTCTGTTTAAATTGCAATGAAGTTCTCAGCCTTGAATTAGTGAATCTAGAACAGTGAGGAGCAAACCATTAACATAAGCCGAGAGCTTGTTTTAAATAAACAAGCACACACGAGAGTATATATTCATATCATATAAGCCATGTTATTTGTCTTCCACATGTTACCTCTTCATTTCTTAATTGTTAATTTATTTCCATTGAAAATATGCCAACTTACTATTTGTGAATAGTGTGCAGAAAACGGTGATTTCAGCACAGTATTCTCATCCTGTCCTATGTCCATTGGGGTCCATATACACTGGTGCACAAGACAATGATCTTGTAGTTCTCATATATTGTTTCGTCCAACCTGCTTTGAATTTGATGCTGCATTTTTAAGGCTGTCCTATTATCTCTATCTCTACTCCTTTAAAAACACGAGTTCTCAATTAGCCTGGCCGACACACTCAATCTGATCCACATGTTCCCTTCCATCCAATGGATGTAACCGAGAGTTGGATTAGATCCTTGCGATCTGCTGCGTGTTGGCGATTCTTGCGCTATTAGAAATAATCCACAGGCGGACCGATATCGCTTGTAATTTTCACCTAGGAGTATTCCAGAGTATCGAATCCACAGGGAACGAGGGAGAAGGATAATCCTAATATCTATATTATTTAAGATACCAGCCAGATAGTTAACGGGGTAAGGATAATAATAAGATAATAGGATCGGTGACACACATGCAGAGTATAAAAAGATAAGTTAGGCAGATAGTTGGGAGAACAACGAGAAAAGTATAAAGTTCCTTAAGGCCTTGTTCTTTTCAGCGTATCGTTGCGTTTGCGTATTACTGTAGCAAATTTGAGAGTCCTAAAAATGAGGTCTAAAGATTATAAAAAAAATTAAAAAAATAGTTTTAGAATCTTTGAAACGACTACTAAAAGTCATGAAAAAATCGTCGCAAATTATGACAACATATAGGCTATATAAAAATAATAAAATTTGCTACAGTAATACGCAATGGTACGATACGCTGAAAAGAACAAGGCCTAATTGTGCAATCAATTATCAGGTTGAGCTAGCAGATATGAGTTTGGAGGTTTATTTTAAGAACTTCGTCGGAACTCGGCCGATTCACTACCACCCGCTATCAGTTAAGAACACCAAATAGTTATGACCACCCCCGATTGGGGCCCTACTGGTCCAATTCCTAACGCAGTGGATTACGCGTGAGATAAATTTCGGATGAATCGGTGTATCACCACCTACCATAAAGTACGTTGGAATGAGTGTAAACCAAGTTAGAAATAATCTCAAATACCACGTCTGATACTAAATCCGATCACTCCTCCCCAGATCCTAGGAAGGCAATCCAAGTTTAATAATTAGGCTATTCTAAGCATATGAGAATGAACTCAGACTCAGAAGCAGATAAACTTAATCAACTGCTCTAATAATTCACACTTCCTACTTAGTGTAAATATGCTCAGCTTAGATAATAAAACACACTTATATTATAAAGTAAAGTCTTACAAAATGAAAAGGATACAAGAGCTATTACCCGAATTCCCAAAGACAATTTCGGAACTCCGAGCTTCGGCTCGACTCTAACTCCCGAACTAACTATTCTAACAAGTGAAGAATGACTTCAAATGAGAGGGATGTGTTGTGTGTTGTTCTCAAGTGAGGTGGGGCGGTCCTTTTATAGCCATCCGCAACCAATGGGGAGCTTCCACGTCATGGGACATGTGTCACCTCCACATCAGCCGAAGGAGAATCCGAGAGGGGATCTAAGGGCGCCGGCCGACCCACCTTCAGTGGATCCCGGCCCTCGTTTTCGCCTGGGATGCTTCTTTAACGGTGTAGATCAATCCCCCACGTTGGTTTTAGCAGTTAGAGCCGGTGGAAAAATGACTTTGCCAAGTCACCCAAGTGTGAAGCAACTGCAGCCATTTGATCAAACCGACGCATATGGACGCTTGAGATTACTCCTTAATTCATTTCCTGGCAACTGGGAGAAGTTGAAGTCGGTTCGGTACAGAGGTGACCGGCTTCTGTGTCCGGTTCAGCCCCGGTTTTTTTCCACTTTATTCTTAAGGGCAAGAACTCAACAAAACTTGTGGAACGTCCTCGCTACCGCCGCGCCCACGTCGCCGTCGCACGGCACGGCAAGGACTCCTACACCTTCCCCTTCACCGTCCCGGATCACGGCACGTCCTCGCCGCCGCTGTGCCCACGCGTCGTTGCCGTCGCACGGCACGGCAAGGACTTTGACACCTTCCCCTTCACCTTCACGGCAAGGCTCGCGGGTTCCGGATCGGCACTTTCCCCTTCACAGTCGGCAACCCCTACACCTTCCCCCTACGCCTTGATTTCAGGTTAACACTTATTCCCTGCTGCTCCCACCTCCTATTAAGAGATTCATGTGCCTTTGAGTTTGTCACTGATTGGACATTTTGGTGCTTGCAAGTTGCTCAACAAAATGCCTGAACCGGGTCCTTGCAGACATAATTTGGGGAACCTCATTTAAAGATCGGCACCTTCCCCTATAGTCTCCAATTCGCCACTCAGCACACAGGTGCTTCGCCTGCACTTCTATATATTTCAATCAAGTAGGTGTTTACTAAATGATATGGATGATATGGATTGAATATTGATTCTGTACCAACCATGAACGTCCGTCGCTGGAAAAGGACTATGCTGTTAGGAATATCACTTGTATTCATATGGGGCCAAAGGGCCAGTATATATACAGAGTACAAGGGAAAAAAAGGAAAAGCCTAGAAAACCCTAATACAGTAAAGGGACGGGCCAGGCCCATATACACAGCCCAAATATATATCTAACATATATCTAACACCCCCCTCAAACTCATGGTGGATAAACAACACTGAGTTTGGAGAGACAAGAATAATGATGCTGTCGAGTCTGTGCCTTCGTGAAGAAATCTGCCAACTGATCTGCTGAAGGTACATACTGAAGAGGCACAACCTGCTTCTGAACCTGCAATCTCATATAAGAAGTATCAACACCAATATGTATGGTGAGCTCATGCTTCATTGAATCCCTGGCAATACTAGTAGCTCCAAAACTGTCAGATAAAAGAGGGGTTGGCGTAGCAACAAAAACACCAAAATTCTCAAGTAACTAACGCAGCCAGGTAACCTCTGTCGTCAGTAGAGCCATAGCCCGCAACTCAGCCTCTACACTCGAATGAGAAACTGGCTTCTGTTTTTTAGTCTTCCAAGCAATGAGAGAATCGCCAAGAAAAACACAATAAGCGGAAAGAGAGCGGCAATCAGAAGGATTCCTAGCCCAGGTAGCATCGGAATAAGCACGAAGGTGTAAAGAGTTGGAGCGAGGAAAGAAAATATGACGAGAGATAGTACCATGCAAGTAGCGCAAGACACGAAGGAGATGATTATAGTGCAGCTGAGTAGGAGACAAACTGACTCTGAATATGAACAACATAAGAGATATCGGGACGAGTGACAACAAGATAGACAAGGCTACCAACGAGGTGACGATACCGAGTGGGATCCGAGAGAGGTTCGCCATCGGTGGGTCGAAGCTGAAGATTGAGCTCCGTCGGAGTCTCAGTCGTGCGATCATCTGTGAGGGAAGCCCGATAAAGAAGATCTCCAATATACTTCTCTTGAGATAAAAAATACCCTACGACGTAGAGATAACCTCAATCCCAAGGAAATAACGAATGTGACCTAAATCGGACGTGCGAAACTGCTCATTGAGACGAGCCTTGACAAAATCAATAAACTGAGAGTCATCATCAATAATGATCATGACATCGACCTAGAGCAGAAGAAGAGTGCGCCCATGAGATGAGGTGTGGACAAACAACGCAGGATCATGATCGCTGATAAAAAAAGCCAGCAAAAATAACCACTGTAGAAAAGCGCTGAAACCAAGCTCTAGGAGCTTGTTTAAGTCCATATAAAGCACAACGAAGATGACGAACCTTGTCATCAGAAACAAAATACCCATGTTAAGGCCCCATAAAAACCTCTTCATGCAGTTCTCTATTTAGAAAGGTATTTTGAACATCAAGCTGATAGATAGGCCACGTACGAATAGAGGCCATAGCAAACAACATCTTGATAGTGGTCATATGAACCAAAGGAGCATAGGTCTCATCATAATCAACACCAGACTCCTGCTGAAAACCACAAGCCACAAGACAAGCTTTATAACGCTCAAGAGAACCGTCAGAGCGAGTCTTGATCTTGTAAATCCACTTGCATGCAATGAGACAAACATAGGATGAAAGAGAGACAATTTTTCAAGTGCCATTACGCTCAAGTGCAGAAATCTCCTCAGCCATTGCATGCTGCCACTCAAGATGAATAACAGCATCACGATAAGAAACCGGCTCAGCAGAGGCAGCACCGGCAAAACCAAAACGCTCAGCAGGTCGAATAGTGCGACGATCACGAAGAGCATATGGCTGGGACGTAGAAGCTGACTACTTGAAGATGAGTCAACAGGAGAAACCTCAACCGGATGCTGACGGCGAGTGTAAAAGAAAGGATGAGGAGGAACAAAATCAGTTGAAACTGGTGGAGATGAGATAGTTGTCTCTGTAGGAGAAGGAAGACTAGACTCAGGAGGAAGTGAATCAGTGGACTCAGAAGGCTGTGAAGACGTGGTAGACACGAGAGGAGGTGCAGACACAGGCACAGATGATGGAATAGGAAGAGTGAAATAGGAGTATCTGGAAAAGTAAGGAAAGAGAGGGATTCGATGGTAGAGGATGGAAAAGAAAGACGCGGATAGAAAGAAGAGATTCGTCAAAGGTAACATCCTAAGAAATCCGCATCCGACGACCAGTATGATCCCAACAACGATAGCCCTTGTGCTCATCACTATATCCCAGAAAAACACACTCAACTGACTAGGCAGTTAGTTTAGTGCGTTCACGTGGAGCGAGAAGAACATAGCAGACACACCCAAAAGACTAAATATCAGAGTAGTATGCTGGGTGTCCAGAAAGACGCTCTATAGGAATACCACCTTGAAGAACAGAGGAAGGCTGAAGATTGATGAGATGACAAGCAGAGGAGACAGCCTCAGCCCAGAAGTGAGGTGGAACAGAAGAAGCAATCACGAGAGCACGTGCAGTTTCAAGAAGATGATGATGTTTACGTTCAGCCACACCATTTTGAGCATGGACACCAGGACAAGAGAACTGAGACAGAGTGCCCTGCTCAGCGAGAGAACTACGAAGATGCCCAGAAAGATACCTCCCTGCATAGTCAACTCGAAAAACACGAATAGCAGAGTCAAACTTAATACGAATCATGGTGGCAAAATTTTTATAAATAGACAAAACCTCACTACGAGAAGACAAAATATATCCAAATGTGGAGAGAAAAATCATCTATAAAAATAATATAGTATTTATGACCATCTTTTGACACAAAAGGAGTTGGATCCTAGACATCAGAATAAACAAGATCAAACGGACGAGCTGACATAGACTTACTAGTAGGATAAGGGAGTTGCACATGTTTGCTAAGATTGCAACCCGCATAATCGAGATGTACAGGGCCAGACACAGACCCTAAAAGATCACGACGAATCAAAGATGATAAACGAGAACCACAGAGATGTCCTAAATGATGATGCCATTGAACAAAAAACGTCGTGGAGGAAGCAGTGGAGACGGAGAGACTGGCAGGAGCAGCGGAAGAAGGACGAAGCCAGTCAATAGGGTGGTTAAGGAATGAACAGAAGAAAGACAGGTGGAATCAGGTGTCATATGAAAGTAAGCACTTGAGTCAAAAATCCATGATAATGTACCTGGTGTCTCTGTAAAAGGTTGCTAAGCTGAAGCAGCAGAACCCGAGGATGAAGAGGTCGCCATGCGACCCAATAGCATAAGAATCTCGGTAGAGCCATCTGGACTGCGTAGGGAGTCTAAGTCTCCTGTGACTGGTGCTGCAGTACGCTTGGGCGAACGACGACGAGCAATATCCTTCTTCCTATAGCAAAACTGCTCCACATGACCATCCTTGTCACAATAGGTGCAGTGAAGACCAGCTTTTGTTGTCACTTCAGAAGACGACGTGGATGGGGAAGAAGACCGAGGACCAGTAGAAGTCGAAACCGACGGCCGAAGAGCAAGATCTGATGGAGAAGTCAGTAGACCCGCACCACAAAGACGGACCTCCTCAGTACGAAGAGCAATGAGAGCCTCCAGCATGGTGACGGGTAAGAAGCTGTGCACGAACTTGCTCAAACTCGAGCCGAAAACGTATGACGAAGTCGTAGACACGACGAAGCTCTAGACGAGATCGCTGATGGAGGCAACAGGAACAAGTCCGTGAGTCATGATCTACACCAGTATCAAGAGCCGCATCCAGAGAGTCCAACTGACGCCACACTGCAGAAAGCTAAGCATAAAACTTATCCACTGTAAAATCACTCTGTTGTAGAGACTTCTCATGGCGAAGAGCAGCAAGATACTGAGAGTCACCTGAGAGCTCGTACCGATCCCTAAGATGGGACCACATTAGCTGAGCAGAAGTTAAAGAAACTACTTCTCCAGTAAGATGCATCTCCATGTTGGCAATGAAAATAGCAGAGACACGAGCATCCTCATCAGACCAAAATTTGTAAGCGGTGTACTGAGAATTGTAAGACTTCATAGCCTCCTTATATTCATCGGAGGACTTCTTTTCAGCATCAGCAACATCTGTAGACGACGAAGAAGGCAACACCGGGGAATCAAGACGCAGCGGGAAAGGAAGCTCGCCAGTAAGAAAATCACAGAGGCGTTGTCCACCAATGTGAATGCGCATGTGCTGGGTCCAGTTCTGATAATTAAGCCCATCAAAAAACACAGGGCACTGAGGAACAGAAACGGTGCCTGACTGTATTTTTTTTCTCTCTTTTTTTTATTCAACCCAGACTCACACCAACACCGACCCACACCCCACACCGACCCGCACAAACGTTGGCGACGGCAGCAGCGGTGGATGGCTGGCGTCGAGCGGCGATGACCTGCGACGGGCGGCGGCGCACATAGCGAGGCAACGCTGCGCGGTGTCCTCGGCAAGAAAAGGACGGCGGCGGCTGCGAGCAACCCGGCGTGGCGCCCAAGTGAGGACGGCGGCGGCACAGTGCCGTCAGCAAGAAAGGGACGGCAGGCTACCCAGCGCGGCGCCTCGGCAAAGGGACGGCGGCGGTGGCAGAGCTAACCCGATTTGGATCGGGCTCCAAATCTGGCGAGCTACCCCGATCTGAATCTGGCTCTGGATTGGGGACGAATCAAACAGCGGCGTGAAGATGAGGTGGGAGCCGAGGTCGCCGGGAACGAGACGACGACGGCGAGGCGTAGAGACCGAGGTCGCCGGATATGAGACGACGACAGCCGAGGAAGGAGGAGGTGGCGCAAGTGCAACACCGTGAGAAATCCTAACCCTAAATTGGCTCTGATACCATGTTAGGAATAGCACTTATATTCATATGTACTAAAAGGCCAAGACATATCTGATATAAAGCAGAAAAAAAAAGCTTAAAACCCTAATACTGAAGAGACAGTAGGACCTATATACACAGCCCAAATATATATCTAACATATACATCATGGATCTCTGGTAGCACAACGACGTTCATTAATCTCGCAATTATCTGGCAAATAAATAAGATGGACGTTCATTAATCTCGCGATTCTATAATTAGATGGATGCCCAATCATAAGTGGAAGTGTAAGCTCAAGTGTAAATAACAGATTGGAGCTTACATTTGATGTACCAGGCAAATAAATTTTACCCTTACACTTTAGCTTATAAAGATTTAGCATTTATAAATAGTGAAAGATTGGTTTATTCTATTGCCTCGTTGGTGTTTAAAGTGCTCTACGGGCAAGTATGAACATGGCCATGATTGATTCATGCAACGAGAAAAAATTCGTATTCATATATAGCATGTAATCAATTCTATATAACAAGCCCCTAAGAGCATCCGTGAGGCCTTTAAATTTCCTCTATCGCTACGAAGAATCACATAAGAATCGTTATAAGGCAAATTCCTCTCACATGCATCAAATTCCCTCCTGCTGCATTTGAAAAATTTTGAAATAGAGGTGCATTTGGGGGGTGAGATGGGGATGCTCTAACCAGCTGGTTTCTGGTTAGGCCACGTCGCCTTTTTTCCTGGGTGAGCCACGCCGCGTCAAATCGTGACCGTTTGTTCTGATAGGATGGCCACGTTTCACAAGATCCGACCATACATATAAAACTAATATATAAAAATAATTCTGCGCGTGCCAAGCGACGAGGCGGATGGTTTGGCCAGTTGGTTAGCTACGCTAAGTATTGTCCCTATGGTCTGCGGTTTGAGTCCCGCCTCCTCCACCGTTTCTCCAGATTTTTCCAGCGCGTGGCTCTCTCTGACACGCTCTCTCTACCCCTCTCTTACGCAATCTCTCTCCACAGCGAGCTTTCCCTTTTCCCCTTTCTATTTCCAGCCAGCCAGCCAGCTTTCTTTTTTTTCATTTTCTATTTTCCTTTCAGCACGTCACAAGAAAAAAGAAAAGAAAATCAAAGACTTAAAAAATAGAACCATGAAAAAAATAACATCCATACAAAGTTATTTTTTATCTTAGGTTTAGAATTTTTTATCCCCACATTTTCCATTTCTTTTTTGTAGGTCATAAAAAATCTAAAAATTGAAAAACTTAAAAAATTGGAACTATGTTTGCACAAAGAACATACAGGAAAAAATCCAAAAAAAATAAAAAATTACAAAAAAATCAAGATAAGGGTACATAAATAAATTTAAGTAGTACAAATGTTGCATACTATGAAATGAATAAAGAAATAATGGAAATAAAAAACTTTGAAGAATATAATCATGCAAAAAATAACATAAGTACAAAGTCATTTTTTAGATTTGGAAAGTTGTCCTTCCCCCATTTCCATTTTGTTTATGTCACAAAAAATCCAAAGCAATGAAAAACTCCAAGAATGGAATCGCACAAAGAACATTCAGGGAAAGATCCAAAACAAATAAAAAAGGCAACAAAAATTCATGATCATAATTTAAGTATTGAAAATGTTAAATTCTACGAAATGAATTATGAAATAATAGGAATAAAAAATAAACTTCAAAAAATATAACTATAGCTAAAAGCATACAAATCATAATTCGACGCGGATGTGCGTAAAAAAAATTATCCATTTTTTCAAAAAAGTAAGATTCACAAATAATTAAATTAAGAAATAATTTATTCTTTCCTCGTTCTAACTTTGTGGCCAACAAAAAATCTTGAAAAAAACTTTATAAAATGAAACTGTAACATCATGATTATGGCCCATAAAAAGATTTAGCTAATAAAAAATAAATTTTTAAAAATAAGAAACAACGGGAATACAAAACAAAACTAATGCCTAGATTTCCTTCCACGAAATCACACACGCTTGTGCCTTACAGGACTTATGCAACGCGCCACGGGCGCGTCAATTATGCTAGTTGGTTACAATTGTGTTGGAGGTGTACAGTAGAACCTTCATATCTATGTACCATGATTTAGAGGTCTGCACATGTGACCTGTTAATGCATTTTTCCTATATTATTCACAGATGAGAAACATGGACCTGTATTTATTTCATCGTTTAATTGGTAACCACCAAAATTCTTTGCCACATGGAAAATGTTACATGTGTTGTACTGACAGTGTATATTTATTGGACTACAGATGAAAGAATTTTTATTTTGCAAGTGACCACACAGGGAAAATATTAGTTCAATAGGCAACACTCCAGTGCTTTGTGCATCATTCTATTTCATACCATAGTTTATTTTTCAGGGTAGAAATGGATCATTGTTCTACGTTGTCAACCTAATTGCCAATCAACTGGAACTTTTGTTACTGATGTTAGTCCCTGTTCATGCCTGAAGTCATGTCTGATGTGCTACATATTTATCACACAATATTTAGCTAGGCAGTGCCTTATACATAATATAGTACCTCCCCAAAAAGTACTAGCTGGGGTTTGGCATGAAAAACTGATAAGGTGTGATCTCTCCTAGGCTGTCCCTGGGTAGTTATTTGTTACAAAGTTTAGTGTATTCAAGTGCTATTGAACAAAAAAAACACTGGAGGCTACGTTTAATTTATTTTGGGTAATTGTTTTTTCCTTTTTTGGCCTGTACCGCACTGCAATATGACTGTCCTTTGTGGTATACTATCTACTTGCTACTGAGGGACATTGTTTTCTTATGTGCCCATGTAATTATTTTCTACAAGCATTACTTGCTTCATTTATTTTATGTTGTACACTCATATCCAACCATGTTCCTCGGTAGCAAGCATTGTAGATGAAGCAGAAGTAGATGTAGCAGAAACATATATAGAGCCAATGATTAATTTGTGCTTTAAATTTCCTTTAGCTTTATACTTACTCCCTGCAAAACAATACCATTTCGGCTAAGTAACATATTCCAAAGTAATACTGCCATCCCAACCAATGGCCTTCTAGCAACATTTGTGCATATATTGAATAAACACTGATCTCAAGCATGGTTTGTTTTTAAAAAAAAAGTTGACAGAATGCACGACCTTTGCATAATTAATATGATGTTATATTGTGCCCTTTTTAAGTTGCCCCTTATAGCTTTGAATTGAAGAAATAATTTAGTCCAACAACCTAGCCATTCAAGGTGTCATAAAAGGAAGATCAAGGCATTCAAACTCTTAACTACAATGAGCTGAGTAGCTAAACGAGGCAGGGAAACGGAAGAAGGGAATAGGCAATGAGTGCTCCCCCTACACATAGTTCTGTTACTCTTTGAACTTGATGCACATGTGTTTTTTTTATAGAAATCAGATAAAAGACATGCATCCCTCCATGCTTAATCAAGTCATGCAGATTAGTACTTTGCATATTAGATAATTTTTTTTTTCCCTCACAAATTAATCATCTCCTCTTTTTAGAAAAATCTTTCTTGTTCACATAATCGAATGTTTCGTTGGGTTGTGTCAAGTATTCTGAGCCATTCGCAACTTGTATCGAGTGTGGAGAAATAATGAAATATAAAACCAGGGCAAACGAAAATAAATTTAACAGCAATCAGTGTACGCAAATCCATCAAGACATCAACTCTTAATTCAAAATTTGAGTGAGCTTACAGCTTTTGAACTTCTGGTGGAGATTCTGCATGAAATTTCATGGAAAATACATATGGCAAAAATGCCAGTAGACAAATATCCAACACTAAGTGTGCTGCTTCTAAAGTAGCTCTCTCTTAAATTGCTATATCCTGATGTTTTTTATGTTAAATTTTTTCACGTACAATTTTGTTGGTCGCATCCTTGGTCATAGAGGAAATTCCTTGAAGCGAATGGATGCAACTACTGACTGTCGTGTGCTAATATTAGGCCGGGGAAGCATCAAAGATCCAGCTCGGGTAAACATCGTGATACCATCTTTTTAATCTCATTAGCTCGGGAAAATCTGAAGAGTGCTTATTGGTTATGTATTTCATGCAAGTTTTTGTCATAAGTATGACTACAGAAGAGCTATATCACCTTCCTATGCTTCTCATTATGATATTTGAGCCCATGTGATAGATGGAACCAGTTTTTTCAGCTTTTGGTGTCAACCTGATTCCCATTTCCGCCTTTGGTTAAAACTACATGTTTCTTGGTTTTCTCCTGACAGAATTTTTATTTTGCTTTTTTCATTTGTGTTTTTGAGTTTACATATTTTATCGATGACAAAAAGAACACTTGATTCTAATGGAAAATGCCCATAAATATTCTGGTAGGAGCGTGATGTCAATATTACTGGCCATACGGTTTTTCTCTGATATATTGTGAAACGTGCTTTGCTAAAGCTTAGATTTAATTTTATTTTTCATGCTGTCAATTTGGCATTTAGCCTTTTGTTATCTTGCTGGAGCATACATAGAGTTTGAAACATACATAGAGTTTGATACAAAAATATTTTTTTATGTAGGATGTTACAAAAGGGGGCCATCCTCTTGAAGATGTAACGAATGTACTTCGCTCTCCGTCCATTACTCCGCTATCCAGATTGAGAACAGGTTGAATCCCGCGCAATAAATTAGAATGAGTGTCACAAATGAGTTCATGTATATCGTGTAATTTTAACTATTCAAATTACCCCTCACGTAATTTCATTTACTTATGCAATAAGTTTTGTGAAGCTCATTAACTTGTGCAATTACTTTTTGTAGCATCACTAATGGATTTATATGATTTCAAGACCATTGGATAAGACATGGCAAAGAAGAAGTAGTAGTCATGCTACTGAATTGGTTGTGTAATTTGAACATTTTATATTGTTGGTTACCTGTATGCCCTTTGTCCTTTATGTATTTCATTTGTTATTTGTCATGGTGTAACGTTCATGTGTTTGTTGATCTGTAATCTTCTTTCTTTATATTTCGGTTGTTTGTATGTTTGTTTTAGTGACACACCTCTAATTGATCTTATTTGTATTTTTATGAGGATGTTTGTTCAACTTATGTTTCTAAATGCATAATTTCATCTTGATTGCTTTCAAATTAATTCTATGTGATTATATACTTCATGAAACATATATTACGAAATGTGCCTTAATATCGGCTGCGGGGGCTTTGAAATATATCTGATATATTACAATAAAAATGGTTTTCGAAGAAATAATGAAAATTTCAGCTCGCTTTCCTGAAATGTATTGCTCGCTTTCATGTTCTCATGGACTTTAGAATAAATTTTAATGCCATGGTGATTTTTTTTATTTGATGGAATTGATATTCATGTCCATGATACCTCAGAATAAGTTCATTGATAGATGATGCTCTCAGGAAACTTCACATTAAGCTCTGCTGCACTCCAAAAGCTCTGCGTGCCTGGAGTAAGCAGAAAATTGGTAACACGGCTTGGTTTCGCGCAGTGATCAGCGAAATCATTTTGAGATTAGACAATGCTCAAGAGAGTAGAGTTTTAACAGAGCATGAGTTACTTCTCCGAAGACTTTAAAGAAGCAGATTACTAAGAATTGCGGCCGTCCAGATGCAGCACATTACTAAGAATTGCCCATATCACTATACTCCAGAAGAAAGAAAAAGCGAACATGATCAAAGATTTTAGACCAATAAGTTTGACCCATAGTTTTGGAAAGATCGTTAGCAAGCTTCTCGCTAATAGATTGGTGACGCACCTCGACTCCATAATTTCTAAGGCTCAGAGTGCCTTCATTCAGAATCGGTGCCTATAGGACAACTTCATGTTCGTTGATTGTGTGGTCAAGGAACTGCATAAAAAACAGACCCCCTCCTTGTTCGTTAAGTTGGATTTCCAAAAAGCATTTGACTTCGTCAGTTGGGAATACCTACTTTAATTGTTGCAGCATTACGGTTTTGGATCAAAGTGCAGGGATTGGATCGCTTTGTCTTTATCATCAGCTTCGTCTAAATTGATCATAAATGGGAGTGTTGGGAGGCCTTTCAAGCACAGAAGTGGTTTGCGCCAAGGGTGTAACATTCCAAAATTTTAAAACCAATTTGACATATTAATAACTTCTAAAATGCATGATTTGAAAATACTAAAATATTTTTGCATGCATTGTTTTGGGGAGGTTTGTGCTATTTGAAAGTTGAAATAAAAATTATTTTACCCAAGGTATAAGAGCATCCCCATCACACCCCCCAAAATGGCCTCTATTTCAAAATTTTTCAAATGCATTAGGAGGGAATTTGGTCCATGTGAGTAGCAATTTGCACTGTAGCAGTTACTGTAGCAATTACTGTAGTGATGGAGGAAAATTTGAAGGCCCTGCTGGGGATGCTCTAAGGTTTTATTTAAGGGTGAATTAAGCAGTTTCCAATTAAAGAAGAAAAGAGAAAAGCAAGAAATCAGAAAATGTAAAAATTAAATTCTTTCCTCGGCCCATCCGTCCGGCCCATCTCCCCTTCCCTTCTTTTCCCTCCTCCCTCTTTTCTTTCCCTCGGCCTGATCCCCCTCAGCCCAGCTCACTCCCAGCGCGCGCGCCCTACCTGTGCGCGCCGTGCCTCACTGACAAGTGTGTACCGCTCGTTAGCCGCCCGCCGCCCACGCCGTTGTCTTATCGTGTCTCATTGGCTCATGGGCCCAGCCGGTCAGCCGCTCGCTGTCATCTCTTTCCTCTTTGTTTCTCCCTCGCCGTCCCCTCCGCTAGCTCGTCGGTTCTCGTACGCGAGCTTGCCCCCTCTGGCTCCCTTGTCGTGCTGCTACCCTCTTTGATCTATTGCTCCACGTCGCCATCGCTGACGAGGCGACGTCATTTCTTGCTTCGTCAACGGCCCAGCGATCGCGCTGGCGTCATCGTCCGACTTCACGCCACCGATCCAGGGCCCGTACCGGCGTCGTCGACCAACTTCATGCCACGCCTTAACTCCCTAAGCTCTAGCTGCTCACCTATTTATGGTGCACTGCTCCACCTCGCGCTCCTCTCGGCCGCCGCTGTCTCCGTTTCCTCGTCCAATCCGGTGATCCGCCAAATCAATCGACGCAACCATCTCCTCTCTCTATCTCTCCTTTCGGTTGGCTTGAATCTCTCCTCACCGTCCACCGTTTGCATGTTGTTGAGGTCGCGAGTGCACACCCGAGGAGTGGAGCTGATCGGTCCGTGTTCGCCGCCAGAGCCGCGCCACCGCATTTCTTCCTCCGGTGGGTGCCCAGATAGTGTCCATTACCTACACCTCTCCTCCTAGTCAAAAGAATCATGCGCGAGTCAAGCGCCTCTCGCCGGCGCCACGGTCACCATGAATCGCCATCGCGCGTTGTCGCACCTTTCCCAACCGCCTCCGGTGCCGCCTCCGGTGCGGCTCGGTTCCTCTCGGTCCCCTGCACCTATCCGTTCAGCCGATTATGTTTGGTTGGACCGTAATCGCCCCCGCCAGAAGCCCCCCTGATTTTCCCCTTTGGGTCCGTCGCATGGGTCACTAGAAGGTGGGTCCCATGGGCCCCGCCTGTCAGCAGCGCCGCGTCGCCCTTCGCGCGTCGGTGAGAGCTCGCGCTTGTGCGCGTTTTGGGCCGCCTACCGCCGTGGGTTGGCCCACCAGCTGGAGAAATTCCGTTTAAAAGGATTTCCCTCCATTTAGCAGTAACATTTGAAAGGCATTTTTTAAAAATATCAAAGACACTTTATAAATTATGTAAAAATTTCTAAAAATATCTTAAATGTTTCTGGACCTAGTGAAAATGTAAAATGACATGCCATACATGTAGTTATGCATGCTAGCTAGATAAATAGGCCTAGTGGTGTATCATTTCATGTGCATGTAAGCTCTTTGCTGCATTTTTCCAAAACTAAAAATGCATCAAAAATACTCTTTGTCTGATGAATGTTATATGCTATGCTTGGTTGTTCGCGCGAGTAGGAGGCCAAGGTTCCGCGGATTCGATCGACGACGTTGGCTACACCTACCCGGGATCCGACCAATGCAAGTCCCCCTTCGATCATATTGTGGAGCCATTTTCGTTTATTTCGAAAATACTTCCTAGACTTGAAAATATGCATGCTACTTTAAAATGGCAATTGACGTATTTGATAGGCTAGTTATCATGCCGAATAGTTTAAGGTAAGAAATAATGTTAGGATTAAAACCTAAGGCTAAAGTACCTTTGTACGTAAATATGCCATTGTGGTAGGATAAATGCTTAAAATTATTTTAGGCGAGATAATATTATCATTTGTGTGAAATGAGTTTGTGTTGAGAAACTGAGGTTTAAAATAGTGCATCAAGGGTGATGCTTAGTAGGAAAAGGTTTTCCTCCTTTCCCCAAAACATCTTCCAACCAGGGAGAGATTTTTGCCGATTGGTGTGTGACGGCACCATGTTGAGATAATGTGGGCTAAATTGCCATATTTTTCCTAGTTTAAGGACTGATCGTCCTATGAACCTATGAACTGAGCCATAACAGTACGACCTCGAGTCCCGTTATGGGATGGGCTTAGCTGTTAACATAGACTCCCAACGGTCGCCGTTATTGTTTGAATCTAATAGCTTTGTGGCAAAACACTTATGGGTGTGTAGCCTCTCGAGGGTAAAGCATACCCACTCTGCAGAGTTGAAACTATCATGATAACCGTGCTTGCGGTTATGAGCGTGCGAAGGGACTATTCATATAATAGTTTTCTTTTCCAAACCCTTTTGATAAAAGTATTTTAAGCGAAAGTTTTGAGTCTAGAAAAATTCTTGATAAAGATTCTCGTTTGAGTTAGGTGCCACCGGCGTACGTCCCGGATTGGGTGTGGGCCTACCGTAGAGAGTTCGCGCGGATTGGACCTAGTGTGTTTCGAGAAAAATGGTGATGAAAATAGTTTATCGTGCTATGGCAAGAGGCCAAGTGGTGAGAGAAATTTGAGAAGAGCTCAAAAAAAATATGGTGGTTCAAAGTTTCCAACAGCTTTGCCAAAAATAGGCCAATAAAATGCTTTTCTGCAAAATAGCCTAAGCTCTCTCCTTGTACTAAACCCCATTTTACATCATTCCCGGCTTGCGGAGTACATTTGTATTCACCCCGTTTCCTCCCCTCCCCTTTTGGAAAATTTTAACGGATGGTCTGTTTGAGTTCGGCCCTCCATCCGAGGATGAGGATCCTGACTTCGAGGAGGTGGAGTACACCTAGGGTGGCTATGAAGAGTAGGGTTGCGTGTTCCTACATCTTTTTCACATGTGGAATAATTAAGTAGATGTTGTATTAGGCCCTGCTTGCTGTTGTACTCTAAATTGCGGCCTGCGAGCCGTTGGTTGTGTAATGTACTGGACTAAGTTCCCTCTCTATGTAATAATCTGAACGATGGTAATGTACCGTTTCTGGTTAACTATGGTACTAGCCATGATCCTTCAGACTAGTATGTATTTGCACAGGTGGAATCCGGTATTCTAAATCGGGTGTCGACAAAGGGAATCCTTTATCATCGCTCTTGTTCATTCTCGCCCTAGAGCCTCTCCAGCTGTTGGTCAATAGAGCACGTCAGTTGCACAAATTCAACAGCATCTGAGAGAAGGTGGATAAAACATAGCTTTCCATGTATGCATATGATGTGGCTATTTTCCTCAAACCAACCCCCCAAGACTTGCTCACTTTAAAAACTATCCTCGGTTGCTTTGGGAAAGCTTCAGGCCTGGAGGTTAATGTGTCAAAATGTGAAATTTTCCCAATCAGGTGTGACCACATAGATTTACAGGGTGTCACCACCCACCTGCAAATAAGGGTGAAGCATTTCCCTTGCACTTACCTTGGTTTGCCTCTGAAAACTACTTTGCTCAGGAAGAGCCACTATCAACCTCTGTTTGAGAATATTGGTAAAAGGCTAGTAGGTTGGAAGGGGGGCCTGCTATCTAAGGCCGCTAGAGTGGTTCTAATAAATTCCGTCATCACTTCCATTGTTGTTTACCACCTCACAATGTTCCCTTTAAGCAGATGGGCAGCAAAGAAGATTGACAAGTGGCGTCACGACTTCTTGTGGAAAGGGAACTCTAATCCTAGTCGCGGCCGGTTTTGGTGACTTGGAGAAGAGTGTGTCGACCTAAGGGATTTGGCGGTTTAGGAATTAAAGATATCATTTGCTTCGGTAGGGCCCTTCGACAGAGGTGGTATTGGTCTGTTGGGAGCATTCTGGTAAACCATGGCTCGTTTTTTCCATCCCACAAGATGGCGCGGACGCCGACCTCTTCAAAGTCAGTGTGTCATTCATTTCAGGGGTGGGAGGCAGTTAAACTTTTGGAAGGATGCCTGGCTTCAGGGCACCTCCTAAAAGGTTTTAGCGCCCTCTTGTTTTGCCCTCTCGGCAAGGCACTCCCTCACTGTCCGGCAAGCTATCTCCAATGGTGAGTGGATGTCAGATTTGAATGGTTTATTGAGTGATGCTGAGAATCAGGAATTCACGATCCTTTGGGCAAAATGTTAGCAGGTTGTCCTTCAATCAGACATTGACGACAAAGCAGTTTGGAGGTGGACTACGCATGGCAGTTATAGTGCGCAATCAGCTTAGCTGGCTTAGTTTCAGGGTTCAATCCAAGATCACCATCATATTGCAATCTGGAAGGCGTCCACGGAGCCTAAATGCTAGTTTGGATATATACTTTTAATATAAAAGGTAATTTAATCTTGATTTGTCAACAGTCTTGTTTATTTATAAAAATAAAATAAATATTTGGATACTTTTTTAAAAGACCATATATGTAATTTCTTATGATAATTATTTCCCTACAAACTTTGTATCCTATGATAGTTGTTAAAATTTTAAAATAACATTTGGTTTTGTCTTTAATTATTTTAGTGGTTAAATATTTTGAAAGAAAGATTAATATATTTTATTGGTTTTGGCCCTATTTTCACCCAGTAGTGCCCGCAGCCAGTCAAATGTGGTACTAAGCCGAGGCCAGTGATATCCACTAATGTGCTGTAGGGAGCGGGGTAACCAGATTACGAGGAAGACTGCCAAAGGCCATGTCGGGAGGACCTTGTTTTGGGATGAATCCTGTCTCATGGGTAAAGCGTGCAACCTCTGCATAGTGTACAACTATCATGGTTTTATGCAAAAGAACCTTACCCTTACTTTGTAAGACTTAGTTGCATATAGTCAGCCTTGTTTGTTAAGTATCCACGTACTCACCCTCGTCTTTCATGTGGGGCTGCTCATTCCAATGAGCAGGTTGCCATTCGTCTGAAGAGTACCTGAGGAGATGTTCGTCAACGACGGATTCGTTGCTGGGATCTAGGACGAATACTTTTAGCTATGTAAGCACTGCTCTCTGCAGTATGCTTGTGGAGTTGGCACTTCCGCTCGTGTTCTATTGGTTTTTATTGAATAATGTGTTTGAAGACTTCCGTTGCAAAGCTATGTAAAGGCTGTAGTATATGAGACTTATTGTAATAGCCATATTGGCGAGTACTTTAATGTGATGGTTTTTATGTGCTTATGGTTGTGATCCAAAAGTTGTATGTCTATGTGTTTAAGGTACGTGATCCAGGGACTTGAACAGGTAAGCACAACAGGGAGTTGATTCGTTATAGGGTCCGTACAATTGAGGTCTAGGGGTGAGAAAGCCTTGCTCTGCCCGCAGAGAGGAAACTAGATTGATTATTCTCTTCCCGTTGATTTATCTAAATATGACCCGTCTCCTTATACAGAGGGCTGAACTACTTATATCATAGGGGCAATTGTGTTTTTGCCTCTGTTCTAGAGTCTAATTATGAATTTGCCCCTATTTTTTCCACTTTGTGATTTTGCCCTTGATTTTTGAGAATGAAGCTACAGTTTGCCCTTACTCCGTTACAATAGTTAACGGTGTTAACTCAACTGCAAATTTAATTGTGATTTTATCCTTGATTTTCATACTTTGCGAATTTGCCCTCGAGTTTGGGAAACAAAATTATCGTTTGTCTCTAATGTTAATACTTCGTTAGTGCTAGGCAGATTAATCAATTAAAAAAAAAGACTCCAGACTAAAGGATTGAAATGCCCTCATACTGTTTTTATCTAATCGGCTCAATACGAAACGTGTGACGGCTGTAATCTAGACAACGACTAGGTGGCCTTGTTCTAACGCGGCTAAGGATTTAAGGACACAGGGCGGCCTCGACGGGCTGGTGAGCAAAACATCCATCTTTGCATGCGGCTTTGGCATACGGTGTGTCGGTGGCCATAGTGTAGATCTTGATATCCGAGCATTCAGTGATCCTTCCATATGTCATCAAATTCAATATAATTCCACCAAAATATTGTCAGATTGTGGTTTTCAAATCATCAATATATGAGTTGAAATAGGGGTAAAAACACACAGTACTAATAAAATTAGGGGCAATTTGTAAGGGTATAGATGTCTTTTTACAGCTGAGTTAACACCGTTAACCACTGCAAACGGAATGAGGGCAAATTATAGCTTTGTTTTTAAAAATCAAGGGAAAAATCACAAAGTGGAAAAAGTAAGGGTAAAATCACAATTGGACTTCAAAACAGGGGCAAGAATACAATTGTTCCTATATCATAAGGCCATATTTGTTTGAGTTTCTAGCTATCTTCTAGCTTCAAAAGTCAGAAGCTCAAACAAACATCCAGCTTTGGAACCCCCTTCCAAGATGTCAAAAGTCCCCAAAATCACAAATTGTATTGTGATCTGAGAAGCAAGTTTTGAATGGATTTTCTCAGAAACAGTTTTTAGAGAAACTACAGTTCAAACAAACAAGGGTCACAAGTAATTTTCATAGCATCTAAAGGCAACTAATCCTATCTAATATTTGAGTAAAGGAAACCAATCTGTTAGCAGCCTGGCTGTGTGCTATAATAATGACAATACCGTTCACGCTGCACGGTACCAGTGCTGCTTGTGGGCCTAGGGAGATATGCCATGACAGGAGCTAATCTATTAATTCAAAGTGTTTGGCTGTGTTAGTAGGGTTAGTAACGAGGGATTATTATCCTGTCCTTTTATTTGGTTAGCTAATATTACGACCCTGTATATTTTAGTTTAACGTAACATAGTATTTTGCTGTAGCAAAATTGAGAGTGTTTAAAAAAATATTGTATAAGAATAATTACAAAATAGTTTTAGGATCTTTAAGAGTACTATTAAAAATCTGAGAAATATTATTACAAATTATTACACCAACTAGGCTATATAAAAAAAATAAATTTTGCTAGAGTGCAACGCTACGCTACACTAAACTGAAAAGAACAAGCCCTATGTTAGCATAATTAAATGGTGTTAATTGTATAATGAGGTTTTATTATCTAGGATCAAGGACGACATCCTATAGGTGCGGCGGGTGCAGACAATGAACTAACCCTCTCGCCGACACGTAGGGCTCTTTAGCTTCAGCCCCATCACCCCCCTCTCCCTTTCTCTCCATCAAATATTATACTTCCTTTTGATTGTAATGGCAAGCCTCGTGTCTGTTGCTAAAAAAAATAGTATCGATCAGATTAATTTAATCCCACTTACACAAAGGTATTTGGCTGGTTAAACCTCTAATCCACCTTAACTACCGCTGTTTTGTCAATTAGCTTTGTGGAAGTTGCTCTGTCGAGATGATTATTCTGTATTTTGTGCAAGCAGATAATAGCATGGTATTATCATAGCGACATAACATGCATATTCATTTTCATCATGACTTGAGTTTTGTTCTATGAACCTGGATAGATTAAAAATAGCATAAGGAGAATTTTATAGACCCAGAATTTTGTGGATAACTCATTATTTTGTTTCGAGTTTAAGTAAAACATATCATAATAAAAATTGGGAACTATAAAGTTGCAAGTACAACAGCAGTCTTGTCTTTTATATTGGTTATAACATTTTGCTGCAGGTCTGCAATATTGAACTACACAAAACCAGAGTTACTAGGTTCTATGTATGTACAACTTCACTCACTTGTACTACTCGTCAAGCATATAAATGCCTAGCCCTCGTAATTTGCAGGATTCTCTGACTTATTATGCGCTTTGAAATTGTGAGCTGCCTGATGTAGCACTATACGTCTGAGATGTTGTCGTGCTGTTCTGCACCTGGGAAGTCTGGCTTGAGGACATATCTGAGAAGAAATTTATGGCATCAGGGCTTTCACCAAGAACCTTCAATGACCTTGGAACAGGAGGCATGTTAACATCAAGGAATCCCTCTAGGATTTGGACAATCTGACCCATCGTCGGTCTGATACTTTCATCATCTTGGATGCACCAGCAAGCGACCTTACAAGCTCTTGTGAGCTCTTCAGCATTTGCATCTCCGTTAAGCCTGCGGTCCAGCAAGGTCTGCACATCCCCTTGGTGGAGCTTGCTTGAAGCCAAGGTTGGGAAGAATGAGGACATGCCGCCTTCTCCATGATCAGCATTCCTCCTGCCAGATATGAGTTCAAAGAGCATCATGCCGTAGCTGAACACATCCGCCTTCGCAGTTATCGGCACACCACTGATCCATTCAGGTGCAAGGTAACCCCTTGTTCCTCTCATTGTTGTCAAAACACGGCTGAAGTCTCGGCCCAAGAGCTTTGCTAGACCAAAATCAGATACTTTTGGTACAAATGACTCGTCCAAGAGGATGTTCTCCGGTTTGACATCACAGTGTATGATGCAATCCCTACATTTTTCATGCAGGTAATTTAGGCCCCTTGCTGTCCCAAGTGCAATTTGGTATCTGGTGGCCCAGTTCAATGTTGTTGTCTCACCAGGGAACAGCTGCGATTCGAGCGAGCCCTTTGGCATGAACTCATACACAAGCAGCCTCCTTGATCCTTCAGAGCAGAATCCAAGTAAGCGGACCAAATTCACATGCTGAATTGTCCCAATGGTGCTTACCTCAGCACGGAATTGCTTCTCCCCCTGGTGAAACCCATCAAGTCTCTTCACAGCAATTGCAGTTGAATCAGGGAGCTTCCCTTTGTACACAGAGCCGAAGGCACCTCCCCCCAACTTCTCTGAGAAGTTGTTAGTGACATGCTGCAGATCACTGTACCTGAAGGCAATCAGTGCTCCCCCAGTAGTCTTGGATATCCGAAGGGTCCTGTCTCTGCGGCATTTCTGAAATACAATGAACAATACAATAGCTAGGATTATCAAAGCTGCGGCAACTCCACCAACAACTGCTCCAACGATCACCTTCTTGCCCTTTTCAGAGTCTGGCAGCTCAGATGCTGCAAGCCTTAGGTAGAGTGTGCCTCCACCATTTCCAGTGTATTGTTCTTGGAGGTTAACCAGGTCCCCATGCCAAACAAAGCAGCCACTATTGTTGTAAGTGTAAGCATTACAGGAGCAATTTTTCAGACAAGCCGACTGACAGTCTTGAGAGCTCGTGGCCACTGCACTCTGAGCATTATCTGGTAGCCTCACACTCGCCATGGTATAGAACTTATCAAGCTGGGTCTGTGCAGAGCTTGAATTGGTCTGGCACGGCAATGGTACGTTCCTCTTGCATCCACCACCGTACTCCCCAAGATCCCAATCACTCTTAAACTTTTGGCTGAACCCCTTGATGCAGTTGCAGGATGGCAAGACGTTGAGGTTGCAGCTGCCATATGCCCCACAGAGAGCATACACCTCACACTGCGTCCGCGGCTGAGACCAGAACAGAATCCACTGCTGTGCGTTCTCCATCCATGTCAACTGTTTGATCTGCCCATTAACGTCAATGATGAACCGAGAGATGACCGAGCTGTCCTTCATCGAGTAGAAGAAGTAGCTCTCTCTGCCATTGTTGACGAAGTAGAAGTTGTAGTTGTAACCTGCCGTCATCTCTGGCACAAGGCTGAATATATTGCCGTTCCAAGGACCACTGGTCCAGAAGCTTATGGAGTTGTTCCACTGGATGAAGTACTGCGTCGTGCCGTTCGGGTCCAGCTCCAGCGAGAACAACCCGGGGGTCGGGTTAGCGGTGTTCTTCCATGAAACAAGCCTCTGGCTCACGCCTGTGGCCTTGTTCAGCCCAAGCTTGCCCCCCGGAAGCCATGTGTTTGTCGGCTGCTCTATGCTTCGCCAATAAACTATGGATGAATTGGAGGCATCAGCGAGGTCGAGGCTACCTCCGTCCGTGATGACGGCGACGGTGGCGTTGGCGGGGACGCTGACGTTGGTCGACCACAGCTGCCGGTTCTTGGACTGATCAAGAAGCACGAGGTTGCCGTCGCTGCCAATAGTCAAGGAGGCGGTGGTTGGGTCAGACACCGGCGCGCCACTGTTCGCCGTCCACACCGTCGTCTGTAGCGGTATGTTGCTGTACCATATGGCTATGTAGTAGCCACCGGAGCTGGAGGAGGAGGCGGTGGCGCCTTGCTGTGGGGAGTAGAACCCCAAGGCGAACTTGTTGCCCTTGGACACAATCTTCTGCGGCCCAGACAACGGCGTGGTCGGGGTGATGGTGTCGACGGCTGCGCAGAGAAGGATCTGGCTGAATAGGAGGAGGAAGAAGGGAGCCATGGGTGGGAGCTTGGAGGAACAGCCAGTGCTGCCAGGAAGAAGGGAGCTTTGGAATTGATGGAGTAAATGGCGGTGCTTTTTGGTTGTAGATATCTGAGCTTGATGGACAGCAACGAAGCTTCACTTCATGGACAGATTACAAAATAATCCTTTGAAGAGGAGGAAGAAGGGAGCCATGGGTGGGAGCTTGGAGGAACAGCCAGTGCTGCCAGGAAGAAGGGAGCTTTGGAACTAATGGAGTAATTGACGGTGGTTGTTGGTTGTAGATATCTGAGCTTGATGGACAACAACGAAGCTTCACATCATGGACAGATTACAAAACAATCCTTTGACCTGGTACAGGAGCTGAGCCCTTCTGGAGTGGAATGATACATCATAGATTAATGAACACTTATCAAAAAAATGCCATCTTTTCATAAAACGAGCGAGGTGGTCCGCGCGTTTGCGCGGCTAAATTTGTTTTGGTATATAGTGTTTATCCCTAACTCATAATCTATCTCTAACATATCAGATCGGATTTAGAGTTTATCTCTAATATATTATATCAACTTTAGTATTTAATATGAATTTCTAATATTTTCTTTTAATCTAAGCCGCATAGATCTTTTATTTTTTCTTTGATTAATCTATCCCGTTATAATTTGGTCCCACAGTTGATTGAACGGATAAAATAACCATATTATATCATCTTTAGTATTTAATCCGAATTTCTATTATTCTTCTTTTAATCTAAACAGTTATAATCCGGCCCCATAAAATCAACGACATAGATCTTTTATTTTTTTCTTGATTTATGTGAGAATTTCTTTAATTGATTTTGGCCGTTATAATTTGGTCCCACCGTTGATCGAACGGCTGAAATAATTTAGATGATGTGGATGAACGTGGTGGCTTTTTTCCCTCCTTTATATATATAATAGATAGATAGATAGATAGATAGATAGATAGAGAGACAGGATGAATTAGTCGGATGTTTATATCTTCCGAAGAAATTAAGGATCAAAGGTGTTGTACAGTTCTGTGAGAAAAAAAAGAACGTTTTCGAGTTAAATAACTTTGCTGCCCATTCGACGGTTGATGGTAGCATTATTCCCTCTTTCTCATTTCATTCTTAATGTTTTTTTTTTCATTGAGCCGTGCTAGTGAACCGAAACACAAATATCTGTTTTGATGTCCCTTAACGTTTTCAGGTTGCTGGAAAAAGAAAATAAAAATGGTGTGGAGGCAGAAAAGTGATGTTGCGGCAGCTAAAGCTCCTGGGTCTAGAGTTGACTCGGACTAGTTAAACGTGGGCGGTCGTTCCCCGCAAATCTTTTAAGACTCGTCTTTTTCTGAATGGGCGCGCGTGCGTGACTGATCGGTCGACCGCGAAAAAAACAGCCGCCATCTTTTATATTAGCTAATACTTCGTAACTAAATTTATATAGTTTGATATTGTAAAAGTTACGCAACGATCAACTAGATATTTTTTTTTGTTCAAATTTCATTTAAAAAAATACAAAAGACTACCTATAGAATTGAAGTTATGATTGTTAACGATTAAATTATATATTTTTTATAACATTGAGTCATATGTAAATTTAGTTATTTAATAGTCTCATCTATTTTTAAGTGATTGATATGGAGCAATTTGTTTCTTCAATTATAATTGGGTTAGGGTAGGGCACCATAGTTTTTAACACTAATTATTTCAATCTTTGATCTCGACCAGACCATTCCCCTTTGGAGTTGAAGATGACGGACGAAATCTTGAAACTGGCTGTTTTTCTTCTCTCATGTGAGCTTCTAGAATGCCCCTGGGTTGGAGCCAGACATGTTTACTGAAGAAGATTAGCGTGGTCATGGTTAATACCAGTCACCAGACCCGTTGATCTGTTCCATTTGGCGCATCAATTTCTGCATGTTAATTGCCGTGCTTCTGGCTGTCATCAATAATAATAAATACGCGGTCTGTACTAAACTGAAGGTGTACATGGCGTTTAATTATACGCTTCCGTTACAGATCATAATTTGGTGGTAAGAATCTACCCGTGGCTTTGTTAATGAAACAATTATGTAATTTGAGCATGGAGACGGAGGAGTTGACCAGTCCACATTGGAGGGCTAATATGGTAATATACAGAGCCCAAACTTGGGCCAATGACTCGTTGGAGAAACAGGACAGGACGGCCGGCTTTGACGATGAATAGACTAGTCTCAATCCCCCTTCAATTCCTCTGAAAGTAAAGCATGTTTCCAGGGAGTTTTCTGCTCTGTTTTTGTCCAATGTTCATTCATTAACGAGCAGTTCTGGAGGAGTTATAGGCATCCCAGTAGCAGCTCTATCACACCTCCTAAAATACTATTTATACACACATAAATAGTGTTTTAAAGGATGAAATAGAAGGGCTATTGGGGATGCTGGGTCCATATGGGACCCGCCATTACATGCAGGGACTAGGGAGCAAAGACGGACGGACAATAGAGTTAACGAAACACCTAACATCTCCTGCGAGCGAGCTGGAGGAACGAGGGTGATTTGGACATTTACAGTTGGGGCCTTCAAGTTCCATGCGGTGGCAGCGTCTATTTGGGTGGGAGTATTTGTGAGAACCATGCTTGCTTACCTTATGTAAAAACACTGATGCAGCCAGGCACAACTCATATATAGATTTCGGTTGTTCCATTCGGACCTGACTTGCGGAGTTGCGGAGCCACCCTCCATGATCGTCCGCTCGCTTACAAAGGCACAAAGCAGACATGGGCGAGCTCATGGCGACCACGGCACAGCGAGCTCTGGGCCACCAAGTTGCGGAAAGGATCGGCCATGGCACCGCAAGCTCTGGGCAGCACGACGACGACGTGGTGGGCTCGAAGGCATGGTCCGGTAAACGGGAGACCACAGCGGCAACAGATCTGGGTCTAGGAGGTAAGGTCACGACGAATCCGGCGGGGATGGAGGGTGGGAATTGGGAAGGCGCGGCCAGCGTGCAGCTGTGGCACAACACGAGGTCTAGCCAAGCTCAACGGTGTCCGGGGTGGAGCTCACTGAGGCTAGATCTGGCGATGGCGCGAGCGGGGAGCCCCGGAGCGTGGTGTCGCTGGAGTGTGGTCGTGGGCCGTGGCTCGCGAGTCGTTGGCGAAGTGCGGCCATGGGAAGCGTATTGTCGCCGGAGCGTGGCCGTGATGTATGTGGCAGGACGGAGCCCGGTCGTTGCACGCACATTATTGCTGAAGCGTCCCCAAAGGACTGGCCGAAGAAGTTGAAACTCCAAGGACGCATTGTTGACGTTGATGCTGTGAATGCCCAGTACATGCTTTAATGAAATGCTCAGACCTTTATCCGCAACCAAACATTGTTCCTTCTTAACCAGGCTCTGAAGATATGGGACAACCAAACACTTGCTCTGCATGGCCTCACCCAGGCCCTCAGTAGCCTGCTGAGCTCGTACGAGCCAGGCTCGAATGAAACAGCAACCAAACATCCCCTATATTTTACTGCACACAAGAATGGTCCATTGTTGCCTGGCTCGAGCTATGTATCTAGATTTTTTTAAAAAGAAAAGAACACTTCCTATTCATTCATAAAAACAGGAAATAACAACCCAGTGTCAGGCACCAATACACAACCGCAACACAAAACCACAGTTTAAACTCTGCCACCTCGGCTTAAAACCAAACAAATGCTGCCACAGTGGCCTAAAGCCGACTCCTTGCTCACACGGCAAGCTAACCTACAACAACTGTCATGCCAACATGGTGGGAAGCGCCATACCACAATGTAGCTCAATGCTTTCAACTCGGTGTAAAGCTAACCACGCCATCACCCAGGGAGAGAACAATAACATAAGAGTTGGCCACCACCGGTAGCCAAGAACACAACATTAGCGTCGACCCGATAACACCAACAGAGAATTCTAAGCAATGCCGAAATGGCGACCAAACAACAAAAAGAAACTCTAACTGGTGGCCGACAAGGCAGCGGCTGCCCTTCAACAAACCGTTGTCGCCCGTCACACTAACTAGATTATTCACCCAAGAGGGCTTCAGAGGACGATGGCATGCACGACGATTCCTTCAAAAAGGGGAGCAGCGCCTAACAATGTCACCATCATCGATCCAAACAGGTAGGGCTTTTGCCCGTCACATCCACCCCAAAGCCAAGCTGAAGGGAGGCCAACAAGCTGGGGAACAGTGAGAAGACTACAGTTGCCACTTGCCAGTCCACGCCACCACAACAACATCAACGAGGTGAACCGTTCAACATTGCTAAGCCACGCACGAGGGGAGGGGAGGAGCAAGGCGACGAAGAGACGGGCATCGTTAGGGTGATGAAGGACGAGGACTTCGCCGCATTAGGAAAGAAGGAAAAATACACATGGCGTTAAGGCTGGCGCGTGATGAGAAAACCGAGTTGAAAAGATTATCAGTACATCATATCTATTTATAAATCTATTTAGATTTACATCGAATTATATGGAATGCTATATACTAGCACGGGGAGCGCACCCACGGCGCGTCAGTATATGTTCTTTTGCACATGAGTAAATAAAAATGTACAAAATAGATGAGTAAAAAATATTATTTTTTTAATTTTTTTGTTATTTCTTATTTTATTTTTTGAAATTTGTTATGTTTAAATTTGTTTATAAGTCATTATCGTGATACTACGGTTTATTTTATAAAGCTTTGCTTTTTCAGGATTTTTTAGTTGGCCACAAAAGTTAGAATAAAAGAAAGGAATAAATTATTTCTTAATTCAACTATTTGTGAATCCTAATTTTTTTTGTAAAATGGCTTAGATGAATAAAAATTTATGATTCAATTCTTTTTTTAGTGGGCTAGAAGGTTGCAATTAAAATCTAGAAAAAAATGTGGCCATACAATTTTGATTGCATTTTGGAAAGTTTTAAATTGTTTGAAATTTTTTAGCTTGCTGGAAAAATTAGAATGAAAGAAAAGAACAAGTTCATCATTATTTTTTGGTATCTGACGGGGATAAAATCACGGCCCATTGCCATGGTCCACTCCCTGACGGCCCAGTCGAACAGCCTACCAGGGCCCAGCTCCCTGGAAGGTTCTCTCAGGCCCATATGCATCCTGCCGAACAGCTCTCTGGCTGGCATGGTGCGTAATGGCCAAGGAATCGTGTTTGAGTCCGTCTCGAACAAGAGTTCTGCACGGCTACGTGAAGACCCGGACGTGGTTTCCCGGATTGGAATTGAAGTCATGATCCCCAAGACTAGGAGTATGCCTTATCTACCTCGGGATATATTTGGCATGTATGAGTTCGATTCACGATCTCATAGTTAGCGACCCGATATTCCCACGGTAGGTCGGTTTGCTCAGACTATATAAACAAGGCCCTACGATTGTGCGAGAGGGACTTGAATCGCTTTAGCATCTGGTAGACACCGATCTTCGCTTGTATTCCATAATCTCGCCGAGACTTGTTCGTCTCGTCGAGCCACCTCTTGTATTCATCTTTGATATATAAGAAAGGCTGGACGTAGGGTTATTATCTCTCCCGAGAGGCCTGAACCAGGATAAACCCCTGTCTCCTGTTTGCTTTTGTTCGTGGTTGTTCGGCATGTCTCCTATCTTATTCTCGAAGAACCTTAGCGACTTGAGATCGTTATCTCAACCGTCGACAGTTGGCGCCGTCCGTGGGGACACGCAGATCGAGCATGTCAAACTCCATCAGCGATACGGAGATTCTCCCTGAGAACTACGACTCAAAAGGGCAGGATGTTTCTTCCCCTGCCAGCTCGAATCGATCCTATCGCCCCAGATCGATGTCTGTATCCGAGACAGAGGTCTCTGGGTACGCCCCGGAGATGATCTCTGGTCGAGCTCCCGTCATTGACGATGAATACGGAACCGATGATCTTTACGATAGTTTAGATCTATCGGATTCCAGGGCTATGTCGGTCGATTCTTCCTGTGGTGACACAGTGATGACGCCGTCTAGCGCACAGACGCACGGCCACCGCGTCGTCAATATGGCCGGTGCAGGGACCTCAGGGGATCCTGCACGGGTCACGGTGGCCGAAGAGTTCGAGCGAGTCAATTCCGCTCGGCACCAAGATGGAGCCGCACAATCTGCCCGCGAGCAAGATATTGTTCGCCGCACTTTCGACGAATCCATCAACCAAACCTTGGCGCAGATCCGCGATCAGCGCAAGCGTCAGCGATGCGATCCGCCTCGCGCGCCTAAGCCAAGACCCCCTGTAGAAGTTCAGCCTGCCCGGGTGGAATACCCGCGTGCCCGGACTCCAATCGGTCAAGACGCGGATGCTTCAGAGATTCCAGGACCGATTGAGCGAGCGAACGGCTCCGAGCCACGCAATCAGTGTCAGATCCGCTCACCAGGACAATCTCGTCCTCGTGAGCGATGAAGTGGCTACTCACCTTGAGAAATTGGCCGAGGGCCTTAAGTCTATAGGTGAGGCATCATCCGGGCAGCGCGGTGAGCCTGTCCGGGTAGATTCGGACAGTGAGCGATCCGATCGATCGCGTGACCGCCGTCACCATCGAAGGACCACTGTCCACGAGCAAGCTGCCCGTGGTCGCCGCCGCTCGCCAAGTCCCCGTAGTCATCGCGACCACAGGGGCAAACGTGCGCGCGACGATCACGGACGATCCCCTCGCGAGGAGCGCGTTGTCGCAACCACGAGGAAGGAGCGCGGGGGCTTATCACGGAGAGAGTTCCTCCGAGCAGAAACCTCCCGCTCGGCAAGAGTTCCCTCGACCAACAGGATCAATGTCTTCTCGAGGCTAGGTTCTGCCGGGGAAGGTGGCCGGTCTTATGCCTTGGGCTGCAGGGCCTTTTCCGATGAGCTTCGCTCTGTTCGGTGGCCCTCAAAGTTCAAGCCCAGACACATGGAGAGGTACAACGGGACCCAGAACCCAGAGGAGTTCCTTTCCATCTACGCTACGGCCATCATGGCTGCCGAGGGTGACGAGCTTGTCATGGCTAATTACCTCCGATCGTCCTTGAGGGTCTTTGCTCGGACGTGGTCGTTCAATCGGCAGGAAGGTTCCATCTCTTCTTGGAACCAACTTTGTGGCGCTCGATTGCTAATTTCCGAGAGGCATTACGTGCGTCGGGCAAGGAGGATGATCGCACCGGATGATCCGGATGAGCGGGAGACCCTCCGCAACTTCGTGAAGTGTTTCATCAAGATTCGCAACACGATCCCGAACATCTCGGACGAATCTGTTGTCCGCGCCTTTAAAAACGGAGTCGCGACGAGCTGCTCACCCAGATCTCGAGATCAATGAGACTGGACCGCCAACGACTGTTCAAGGCGGTGATCGCTATGCTAATGGCGAACGCGTTGAGATAAGAAGGCGTTCGACAAGGGCGAAGCCGCCGCCTTGACTGGTGTAGAGGAAAAGAAGAAGAGCAGCAACAATCCTGGTGACAAGAAGTCCCAGAAGAAAAAGAAGGGTGATGCGAACAACAATGTCGCCGGTATAGATCGCACACCTCCTCCCAAGGATAGCCAGAAAAATCCCAACAATAACTATAAGGGCAAGAAGCCCACCCAGAGAGGCAACCAAGGCAAGAAAGGTCCCAGTGACCGATATTGCAAGTTCCACCAGCATTACGGGCATGACACACGCCACTGTAGGACCTGGGCTGCAAAGCTCGAGGATTTCTACAACGGCAAGGGCCCAATGCCCACACTGCCCGAAAAAGGTGAAGCCGGTAAGGCCAAGCGCCAAACCGATGATGGTGATCGGGACGACGATGAGTATCAAAAGCCCGTGAACCATATCGCCGTCATCTTCGGCGGCTCCTCGGCTTATACCTCTCGACGCAGCCTCAAGGAAGCTGCTCGGGAGGTCCACAACGTTGAAAAGGGAAAGCCTCAGCCCGAATCGATGAAGTGGACCGAGGTTTCTATCTCCTTCTCTCAGGAGGATTGTCCCACTGGGATGACCAAGCCTTAGAGACTCCCACTGGTGGTCGCTCCGACCATCAGCAACGCGAGAGTTGGCCGTGTTCTCATAGACGGCGGGAGCGTTTTGGACTTGCTCTCTGCTAAGGTCTTGGACGAGATGCAAATTCCTCGCTCCAAGCTTAAAGAGGTCGCGATGCCCTTCTATGGCATTGTTCCCGGAGAAGCTGTTCAGCCGTTGGGGCAGATCGTTCTGCCCGTCACCTTCGGCAGTCCAAGCAACTTCCGGACAGAGTTGATCACATTCGATGTGGTTGACTTCCCATCCGGGTACAATGCTATCCTGAGCCGGCCATCTCTTGGCAAGTTCATGGCAGTGTTCCATCATGGATATCATTGCGTGAAGATATCGGGTCCCAACGGTGTGATCACGGTCAAGGGCAATAATAAGGCCGCTCTCGATTGCGACGAGCAGTCCCTCGCCCTGGTCGACCAGCTTCCACCTCGAGGTCCCGAAGCTACGCAGACCAAGTCTGCACGCCCTAGAGTCTCCCTTCAGCCAGGAGGAGAGACCAAGGAAGTTTCGCTATTTTTGGATGATTCCTCCAAGACAGTTCACCTGGGGGCCAATCTGGTCCCCAAATAGGAAAGCGAGCTCATTGCCTTCCTCCGAGCTAACGCAGACGTATTTGCCTGGGAACCGTCTGACATGCCCGGAGTCTCAAGGGAGGTTATCGAGCACAAACTGGCCGTCCGGCCAGACAAAAAGCCTGTTCGCCAGAAGTTTCGTCGCTTTTCGGACTTCAAACAGGGGATCATCAAGGATCAACTTGGTAAGCTGCTCGCTGCTGGTTTCATCCGCGAGGTTGATCACACCGAGTGGCTGACCAACCCTGTCATTGTAAAGAAGAAAGGCGGCAAGTGGAGGATGTGTGTCGGTCACACAGATCTAAACGCTGCTTGTCCTAAGGACAATTTCCCGCCCAGTTGGTCGACGCGACTGCGGATGCCCAGCTCTTGAGTTTTTTGGATGCTTACTCCGGTTATCACCAAATAAGCATCTCCCCCGAGGATGAAGAGAAGACTGCCTTCATCACCCCCTTCGACACTTTCTGCTATACGACCATGTCTTTCGGTCTGCGCAATGCTAGTGCCACGTTCCAGCGCTTAATGGAGAAGACTTTCCCAGAACAGCGCGGAAGAAACCTGGAGGTCTATGTCGATGGTATTGTTGTAAAGAGCAAGTATGCTCCAGATCATGTAAAAGACTGGACCGAGACTTTTCAAAATCTCAACAGGCATCGAATAAAGTTAAATCCAGAGAAGTGTACCTTTGGTGTTCGATCTGGAATGTTGCTCGGTTATGTAATTGGTTCGTAAGGCATATCTGCCAACCCCGAAAAAATCGAGGCCATTGAAAATATGCAGGCTCCAACTACCGTTAAGGAAGTTCAGAGCCTCACCGGACGGATGGCTGTTTTGAGCAGGTTTATATCCTGTCAGGGCGAACGCGGGCTGCCCTTCTTTAAGGCCCTGCGCAAGCACAATGGCTTCGAATGGACAGAGGAAGCTGATCGATCCTTCCAAGATCTAAAGCAATACCTGTCCAACCCACCTGTCTTGACCACCCCGCGATACGGCGAACAGCTCTTACTCTATCTTGGCTGTATGCCTCAAGCGGTGAGCACGGTCTTGACGGTGTAAAGGGAAGGCATCCAGCGACCAATCTATTATATGAGCGAGGTACTTCATGGATCAAAGGAGCGTTACCTAAGGTCCAGAAGCTGCTCTACGCCTTGCTCATGTCCTCCAGGAAACTTTGCCATTATTTTCAGGCGCACCAAATACTGGTCCCGACCAAGTTCCCTCTTGGAGAAATCCTAAGGAACAAGGAAGCTGGCGGACGTATAGCTAAATGGGCAATGGGCGGCGAATTTGACATTCGTCACGCCGAATCGCTATCAAGTCCTGTGTCTTGGCTGACTTTGTCGCCGAATGGACCTGTCCGCCCAAATCCCAGGAAGCTCCCGAGCAACCTGATGACTCCCCTTGGACCATGTTTTTCTACGGCTCGCGTACTGGAAACTCGAGGGCTGGTTTTGTTCTCATCTCCCCTCAAGGAGAGCAACTCCAGTATTCTATCCAACTACACTTTGCGGCGACTAACAACGCTGCGGAGTACGAGGCCCTCCTCGCAGGACTAAGAGCGTGCAAGTCGCTCGGGGTCCAACGACTAACTGTGAAGGGAGATTCACAGCTGGTCATCAACCAGGTAAACAAGGAGTGTCAGTGCTGCGATGACTCAATGGCGCGATACCTGGTTGAAGTGAGGAAGTTGGAGCGGCATTTTTGATTTTTCGAGGTGCTCTTCGTGCCCAGGAAGGACAATTTCTTGGCCGACCAACTATCCAAGTTCGGATCCTCACGCGAACCTGCTCCGGCAGGGGTGCTCGTCGAGCACCTTTACAAGCTCTCTATCACGTCTCCGGACGAGGCAACAGAGACAGGTGGTGCTGTCTCCGTCATCGAGTAGGCTGCGGACTGGACAACGCCATTTGCCCGGTACCTTGCAGATGGGACACTGCCCGAAGACGAAGCCGAGCGTTCCCGGCTTATAAGGTGTGCTGCTCCATACAAACTTATGGGCGGCATCCTTTACCGCCGAGGTGCTCTGGGAGTCCTCTCCAAGTGCATCTCGCAGCAGGAGGGTGTGTTCCTTCTTAGGGACATACGCGAGGGTGCTGCATGCAACCACGCCTTCGTAACTCACGGTCGGCAAAGCGTTTCGCATGGGCTATTCTTGGCCTACTGGCGTTACAAGATGCCGGGACATCGTGACAAAGTGCAAAGCTTGCCAATTTCACGCCGGAAGGCACATAAGCCCGCCTAAGAGCTCCAAACGATCCCCATCTTGGCCTTTCTCCACATGGGGTCCGGATCGCTCGGCCCGTTCCTAAGGGGTACAAGGGCTACACACACTTGCTCGTCGCCATCGACACTTTTACAAAGTGGATTGAGGCGAGCACGTGTCGCCTCTTCACGCCAAAACGGCCGTTCGCTTTTCAAAAGCAACGTGGTCACGCGCTTTGGGATCCCCATAAGCGATCGCGATAACGGTACCGATTCGGCGAGCTATTCGAAATCTGCGATATTTGGGCACCAAGGTCTGCTTTGCCTCTGTGGCACATCCACAGAGCCATGGATCAGTCGAGCGAGCTAACGGACAGATCGTCCAGGGTATCAAACGGCGCGTGTTCGCGGCACTCCGCGAGCACAACAAGGCCTGGGTTGACGAGGTTCCTTCCGTCCTCTGGGCAGTTCGCACTACGGCCAGCCGGGTAACCGGGGAAACTCCTTTCCCATTGGTCTATGGTGCAGAAGCCATCCTGCCCACCGAAATAGTACTCGGTTCGCCTCGCACGAGCTCGGTCAACTTGGTTGACGACGAGTAAGAGCGCTTACTCGATCTCGACCTCCTCGAAGGCACACGCGACCGGGCACAAGTCAAAATGGCGTGCTACCAGCAAGATCTTCGCCGGCACGCTGCCAAATCGGTTCGACCAAGGGCTTTGCAGGCGGGCGACCTCGTTCTGCGCTGTGTTCAGAACATGTCCAATGCCAACAAGCTAACTCCCCGTTGGAAGGGCCCGTTCACGGTCGTTTCTACCGCTCGCCCGGGGGCTGTTCGCCTGGCAATGGATGACGGGACAGAGCTGACCAGCACTTGGAACATCGACCGGCTTCGTAAGTTCTTTGTGTAGGTCTTTCTGTGTTTACTTAGCTTCGCGCTTTTTGTCAAACTTCGCGCCTTTGTTCGTCCAAGTCTGTCGGGCTCCATGTAAAGTTCAATCCATTAATAGTGAAAATTTCACGGTCCTCTGAGGCCTTTTCACGTCTCTGTCTTGTCAAGACTACCCTCTCTCTGGTAAAACTTGATGGCTGCCCGGCCTTGCGAACACTTGGCTCCGCAATCTTAAAGATTTTTTCCTACTCGTATCCAGTTTCAACAAGTTTCTCAACTCAAGGTTGCGTAAAAAGGCTTTCTCGCCTCGCGGCTAAGTTCTGCTCGTAAGCCCTCATGGCGGAGGCACTTACCGCCACGGCACGACCACCACCGGTAAAGTCTGCTCTCGTAAGCCCTCCGCGGCAGAGGCACTTTCCTTGTTCGGTTACCCTTGGAATCGCCTAACTTATGTCGCCAAGCAGTTTTTGGAATAAGTCGATCAGGATACGGGTGTCGCTCTAACTCTCTACGCATGTGCTCGAATTCGCAAACTTAGGTTTCCGAGCACCGTCCGTACCGGGGGCTAGGGTGTCGCTCTTTCTCTTGTGCACCTGTTCGAGTTCACAAACTCAGATTTTCGAGCAGCTGCACAACGGGGGCTGGGAGTTAGGCTAAGCGTTCTACCGGTTTTCCTAAACTTTCTAGCGCTTTCGTGCCTTGCTCTCGGTTTCCTGTTCGTTCTTGTCTTTTGCTGCTCTTTTTTGCAGGTAAAAAGGCAAGCTCTTTATTGCATTAGCAAAATTTGCAGATACAAAAGTCCCTTCCGGGTTACAGCCCTATAGCTACTTAGAAGCGAGTTGCTCCTTGAGCTCCTCGACCACTTCCTTGAGGCGCAGGACTTCCCCTTGGGCCTTAAAACCCTCTCTGGCCTCAGCTCGGAGACGGTCGGATTCCTCCTTGCTACTCTGGCTCGCTCCGCTGTTTCACGCTGGAGAGCCTCGACCTCTTTGGTCTTGGCCCTTGTTGCTCGGCAGATCTTCACTCTGACCGCTCATTGCTCGGCATGGTCTTGAGCTGCTCGTCCAGCTCCTCAACCCTCTTCTCCGCGGTGCTCGTCCTTGCGGCCAGCCCGCGCATCTCCTCGGCCTCCTCCTGTGACGTCCACAGGGTAGAGATTTTCTCCAGGAGTGCCGCGGAAGTTGACTTCTCTTCGGCGAGCTGGGCCTCGAGCTGCTTCACCTGACTCACGAGCAGCTTCCGCCATTTGGACACGTCGTGGAGTTGCTCTTCCAGCCACTTCGTGCGGCCTGGCTCCCCTTCCGCGACGTTCGCCCTCGCGGCCTGCGCGCGAAGCTCCTCGACCTCTTCTCGAAGAGCCCCGGAGGATTGCCTCTCTTCGGCCAACCGAGCCTTGAGCTTCTTTATCTTCGCCGCCAACTTGCTCCGGCTCTTGGCTGGCGCGGAAGGCTCCCCTTCGAGCCCCCTCATTCGGAGCTGCTCTCGGAAACCCGCCAGAACAGCGCTGCGTTCGACGGTGACTCCACCCTCGAGCTCCTTCATGGTATCTTTAAAGACCTGAGAGAGAAGACCAGTTAACCGATTTGCAATGATGTTGCTCGACTGGACCAAGTTTGGTTTTTGAACTTACCTTGCCAAGTCGGCGCTTCAGCCCCCGGCGTAAGCGATCTTCGAGACCATGTGTCACGAAGCCTCGCTCGTGCGGGATGAGACCGGCGCGTCGCCCTAGCCGCCGTCTTTTTTGCTCCTTCTTCCTGCGGAAGCGCATTTGCCCAGGAGCAGGAGCGGCAGGCGAAGAACTTTCATCCCCGCGCTCCTGCCCTTCTTCCTCTTCTGCCCGATCACCTTCGGGCAAGGTCGGAGCCGCCCCACCAGGCGGCTCCGGAGCTTCCACTGGCGGGGCAACTTGTGCGCCCTGCTCGTGGGTTTCTTCTTGCACCTTGGCGGCGGGGCTTTCGCCTTGCTCGCCAGTCGCCTCCGTCGCCTCAGGGACGAGCTGCCCCTGCGACGAAGTGCCGGTGGGACCGCTCGCTCGGTCCCACTCGGCACTTTATGAGCTAACGCTTTGGCCCCGCTTATCCGTGGCGCCGTCCGCCGCCTCTTCCGCTTCCAGCCGCTCCACTGCGCCCTTCAGCGCATTGAGCTGGTAGCTGGAACCTGGCGGGAGCAAACTCCACGCTGCCAGCTTGTCCTTGAGGCTGGCCAACCTCACTGCCCGCGACGCACCGTGCAGGTGCTCGGGCAGCAGAGATCGCTTGATTGCCTCGTCGATGTTGTCCGTGGCGATCTCCTCTTGGGCAGCTGATGAGAAAGGGGTTAGTTAAGTCCGGCGCGGTCAGGAGAGTTGTAAGGACGAAAGATTCATTACAACATACCTGCTATGGAAGGCTTAATCATAATCTTCTTTGCTAAAACTTTTCGCCTCTTCCTCGGGGCTCCTTGGCGCCTTGTTCGCCTCAGCTCCCGGACGCTCATGGCGACGAGCTCAGCTCCCTGCTGAGCTGAGCACTTTTCTCGCGCAGCGCAAGGAGCTTTTCCTTGCGCGCGACTTCCTCCTCGAGCCTTCTCTGTTCGGCGACCTGATGCAGCCGTGCCAAGTGGCCCGGGTGAGCTTGCGCGTATCGCTTAAGCCAGAGGGTCAATGTCTTTACCTCTTCGTCTCTTTGCTCGGCGAGGAGGGAGGGGCCTGGTCGTTTCCAGCTTGGCTGGCCGCGCACGCGCTTGGTTTGCTCGATGCGCTCCGTTGCCGCAACAGGCTTCTTCGAGGGTAGGCGGCCGCCGTGGCGTGGCGAGCTCCGCGTTGGCTCGGCCGCCGCCTTGAGCTTTGTGGTCACCTTGACCTTGCCCTTCTTCACTCTCTCTTTCTCCGACCCAGAGAGTTCCTCCACGATCCTTCCGAGGATCAGCTGGTCCTCCTGCGTGTTCGGAAAGTGAAGTGTTAGCATCTACAATAGTGCGAATCCAGCAACACAGACGGAGGTTCGAGCAACTTACCTCGACTGTGCGGACGAGCACGTTCCGCGGACAGGTGTAGGCCACCTCCCCGGTGATCTCGCCGTCCTTCCTGGCTGCCTTCAGCATGGCGTCGACCCGCTCGGTCACCCATGCGTCGGTTGGTTTTTCTGTCCGAGCAGGAGATCCTCTTAGTTTCTGTTCGGAAGTGGCATAAAAAAAAGATTGAGTCTTAAAGGCACTTACCCGTGCTCTCCCTGAAAATGTCTTCCCATCCCTCTATCTTATAGAAGGGATAGAGTCTTCTCCGCAGCGGACAAATCCTGTTCGCTGTGTAGTCCCTGATGATCTCCCTGCCCGTGAGCCCAAGGCTCACGAGAAAAGCTATCTTCCTCGTCAAGTACCAATCCTCGGCGGACATCTCCGGCCGAGGCATCGGTGTACCCTTCGCCGGCGCCTTCCCGGTGAAGATGAGCATGTTGTCGTCGCTCGGTGTAGAACCACCTCGCCCACCACGCCCATTGAATCAAGCGGCGGTGACGGGTACGACGTCGTCGGCGGTGTCTTGAGCTTGAGGTAGTAGCACCTCAATACCAAGCGGCGGAGCTGCTCTTCGTTACCGTATAGTAATGGAGGAACAGCCCCACCGGCGGATCAATGCCCAAATAGCCCTCGCACATGTGTGCGAAGACGACCATCTGGAGGATGCTGTTCGGATTGAGGTTCACCACCTCCAATCCGCTGATGTTCAAGAAGGTCTCTACAAAGTCGCTCTCGGGAGACCTCAACCCGAACAGTGCAAACTGTTCGAAGTTGACGAACTCTCCCTCAAGCGGCTCCGGAGTTTCCTCCTCCCCGGGCAGCCTCCAGCTACCGGCATCGATGTGGCCCTCTTCCTCCAAAACTCTCAAGTCCTCCTCGGATGCGCTAGAGCTTACGAATTTGGCCATAGCGGTTCCCAGAGTTGGACGAGCAGGTTTGGTGGTGGAGTTTGGGTGCTTGGTGCTGAGTGCGGTTGGAATTAGGGCTTGGGAAGGAAAGCGCGAGAGCAGTGGCTAGTCATGAGCGGCTTGGGACCTTTTATAGTCCCATATGCGCAGCTCTGCAACGGTTTGTCACAAAACGGCTAGTTTTTACCGCAATGGCTAGGTAAAACGGTCGCCTGTTTTCACTGCGCAGCGATGGGAAGTTACCGTTGAGATCTGCCAACGGTTACTTTTTTCCAGCGTTCGCGCTGAGGGCTGGGCGCTCTGCTCGGATGGATGCGTTTTCCTGTTCGGTGCAACAGAGTTGCTCGGTACCGATCGGGTTTGTTCGGTCCCGAACAAGTCTTGTTCGGTTGAACCATAGCCTGTTCGGTCTTGTGTTGTTCGTCCTTGTAGCAGCACACTTTCCCTCTTCTTGACTTTGAGTCTCAAGAGGAAGACCCTACTCTAGTGAGTCTTTCCACTTGAGTCTCGAGGGCTAGCTGTCGGGGATAAAATCACGGCCCATTGCCATAGCCCACTCCCTGACGGCCCAGTCGAACAGTCTACCAGGGCCCAGCTCCCTGGAAGGTTCTCTCAGGCCCATATGCATCCTGCCGAACAGCTCCCTGGCTGGCATGGTGCGTAACGGCCAAGGAATCGTGTTTGAGTCCGTCTCGAACAAGAGTTCTGCACGGCTACGTGAAGACCCGGACGTGGTTTCCCGGATTGGAATTGAAGTCGTGATCCCCAAGACTAGGAGTATGCCTTATCTACCTCGGGATATATTTGGCATGTATGAGTTCGTTACGATCTCATAGTTAGCCCGGCCCGATATTTTCACGGTAGGTCGGTTTGCTCTGCACTATATAAACAAGGCCCCTACGGCGTGCAGAGGGGACTTGAATATGGCTTTTAGCATTTGGTAGACACCTGATCTTCGCTTGTACACCCATAATCTCGCCGAGACTTGTTCGTCTCGTCGAGTCACCTCTTGTATTCATCTTTGATATATAAGAACGGCTGGACGTAGGGCTATTATCTCTCCCGAGAGGCCCGAACCAGGATAAAAACCCCTGTCTCCTGTTCGCTGTTGTTCGTGTTTGTTCGGCGTGTCTCCTATCTCATTCTCGAAGAACCTTAGCGACTTGAGATCGTTATCTCAACCGTCGACAGTATCATTTTTTTAAATTCTAAAAATACTAAGCCTTTTTAGAGACCCCTATCATGAAATTATGACGCAATCCTTTTTTTTTTTGTTTTTAAGCAGCTTGGAAGGTGGGAATAAAATTTTACATCCAATTCTTTTTTTTAGTGGGCTGGAAGCTGTAATAAAAATTTACAAAAAAACTGAACAAGGTAAGAATCGAACACGCGACCAACAGTTGCATGGAAAGGTAATTAACCGTCTGAGCTATGCGCTGTTTGTTTTTGAATCACATTTTCTACCTAAAAAAGGAAGGTAGAAGAGGAAGGCTGGGAGTGGAAAAAAAGGCAGTAAAATAGGGAGGACATCTGTAGTCGAACCGGAGACCTGCGGGATGAAAACTACCGGCAAAGACCAGCAGGCCGAATGGCCCACGCTGTTGCGTTTTTCACAGGAATTGTTTTTTATATGTAAGGTTTAAATGAACGGATGGATTAAGCCGGCAGATGCTTTCGGACGACGTGTTTTTTCGGACGACGTGGGTCGCTAGCAAACAGCTCAGGAACTCAGCTCCCGCAGGGTGGCCACGTGGATGCACCACAAGCCGGCCTGTAAATGGATTGTAAGATAGAATTGATTTTCTTAAACACCAAATTGCAGTTAGCACGGTGTGCGATGTTGGCATATCTTTCTGTTAGTGGCGTTGTAGGTGTATCTTTCAGTTCCCACTAACCGCGTCACTCTGGCATTATTTAATCACAGCCATCGCCAAGCTTCTAGCCCATATATTTGCTGTCACGCACTCGCGCTCGCATGCGCCCGTTGGGCCATGCAAAGTGTGTGTCGATCACCTGACATGACAATGCCAAAACATTAGTGTGGCAAATAGCAAGGATGGCTCGGCCCGTTCATCATTCGAAGGAATGAAATTTCAACTGCGAGCAGGGGCTGGTGGAAGTTCCCTGGAGAAAATTTATTAATCCATGCGCTATTTTTTATTTGACGTCTTTGATTTTTCGCGTGCTTTTAACCATTCGTCTTATTTAAAATAAACTATGTAAATATCATTTATTTTATTGTGGCTTGTTTAATCAATAAAGGTACTTTTAACCATGACTTATTTTTTTCATGTTTGCACAATTGCACTAACTTTTTAAATAAGACGAATGGTTAAAGACGTACCCAAAAATCAAAAGCGTCAAATAAAAAAGGAGGGAGTGTTTGTTAAGTATCACAGTAATCAACTTAGTCTCTCTTTGGTTCACGGTTGGATACGGTTTTATTCGGTTGAACTAAAATTTATTATTTTTTTACAAACTATTCGATGTAACATTTTGAATAATTTTTTAGAAATGAGTACAACCAAGCTTCACAGGTGCTGCAGCGTATTAGACTCGATCTGATAAATTGGATGCATGCTTATCAAGATTTTGATGATCATGGTTGACTTTCGGCTCCTCCTCTGCTGTTTGTTTCTTTTCTTCCTCCAGCCTTTTTAGCCTTAATCCTTCTCATTTGAAACTTTGTCTGTTAGCTTTTTTTCTGTCCTTTTCTTTGCTTCCCCCTTCTCATGTGTGCTCTGCAGCCGGCTATTCGCATGTGCTATTTTGTATGTCACTTTCATCCTATCTATAAAGTTCAGACAGAGCTCCTGCCTTCTTTTCAAAAAAAAAAAAAAAATTTTTTACGACCTGGTACGGTTTTACTCAAACTACGACTCTGCCCGACGCCCCCATAATTCGGTACCCAGCACTCCCGTCCCGACCACGCTGCCACCTTGCGCATAGTTTTTTTTTTGGCATCGCAGATAGTTTGTTAGGTTTATGAATCTAGTTTATTTTGTGACAGCCACCCAATATGTTTGTTGTAACACTAGGAATTATGGGTCGGAAAGCCCACCTTGCATTCTCTAGAGTCATAATGGATAAAACTAAATATTGGCTAGGCTATATAATAGATTGAAACCATTACATCTATGAGAGAAGAATATCAATGAAGATCATTGTGCCGAGCTTTTCTCTCTTCATCTGTGTCCCCTATTTATTGTGATTGTAGATTTGTAGTATGTGTACGACTACCGATTTACAACAATGTAGATGTCGCCATGAGGAGATTTTTTTAGTTGTACATTGTTAGAGCATGCACAATAGCCTTCCCATCACCGTCATGTCGACATCAACTTGCGTGAGAAATTCAAATTCAATGCGCAGTCACAAGAAGTTACCGAAAGCCATTGATACCGGCGCTTGATGCAGGCCGTGCTGCACATGCTCTTAAGTTGTAAGAATAATATAGTTTTTTTAAGGTTGTTTATTTTTTTATTCGTAGAAATTATAATGGTACCCATTTCCGACCATGGATAGCTGCCCTTTTAACAATTTATGATATTTTTTGTGATCCGCAGCGACACGAAGATATTTTGTATAGTTCTCACGACCGTGAATATTTTTTTTACGTATGTGGAGTTGTTTTTTCCCATGATTTTTATTTAACTGCAAATTCATGTAATTTACTATTTTTATATACTAGCAAATATATTCGTGTGTTGCAAAGAAAAAATTAAAAAAAAATAATTGATTTATGCATGTTTGTTCTAGAAACAAAGAACAAATTACAAAAGATATTTTCCCTAAATGAAGTAGGATCGTAAAATTAAGTAAGTGGTGTCAAAATCAACTAAATGGAAGAACGTGTCAAGGAAGAACGACGAAGGCCACGTTGGAGTAGATTCTCCTATAAGAATAGCTTCATTAAGTCCCTGGGATTTTAACCCATCTAAAAGAACTCAATAATTAGGATGAGATGCGATCAATCAGTGTAAGAATTAAATCAAATGGAGGCATACTTTTCACAGCGATAAGTTAACATAATCTGATTGTCAACTTTTACACGCCTTAGCTCAGTCAATGTCTTCAATCTATTCTTTGCCATTGTATACTCAAAGTCTTCAATCTATTCTTTGCCAATGTAGACTCAAACAGAAAGAGAGAATGAAGAGCGCAAACAAATTGTAGTACCAATACTCATCCAGACAAGGCCAACACAAAAACCCGTAAAATAAGAGCTTATTGACAGCAAAGAATAGATTGAAGACATTAATAGGTTGATGAAATAACAAGATGGAGATTAAAGAGGCTAACCTAGAACACAAAAAATGGTTCCACACACTGCGCCTTCATTAATTTCTGAAATGCGGGTTGTGGATACTCAAATGTAGCGAGCAAACAATATAGCGTATTAGCCATTATTTCTAAGCAGATGTAGGTGTGATGAAAGCATCTGATTTCAATTTTTGAGGTTTAATTGAAAAAACTCAATAGACACTTCTGCAGAGCTTTGAATATCTAAAAACTAAAAACTACATATATACAGAAATTGTGCAGAGATTTGTGAACCTTAAAAACTACAATATAAAGAAACTTTCCTTCATTCTTCACGAGCAAAGGAAAAACGTCCATGCACATAGTTGATATCTAAAAAGTTATAAGTTCCCCAGACGCCTAGCATGTGTTTATTTGCAGCAGGTTTTACCTTAACTACAGCGCAACCACTTGTCCTTTTGCATCCAGCTCTGTGTTCAATTTTTATTTCTAGCAAATATGCCCGTGCGTTGCATTGAGAAATAAAAATCCTCGCTCAATCAATAGGACAAAAATCAACTGAAGTTAGAATACATAGCTCTCAGAGGAATAAGTATCCTTTGCCCACCAAAAGTCTTAGAACCAGCCAGTTATATGATTGTACTTGACGGATAACCTAATGCTTGGAATGGAAGTCCAACCTACATATTGTTTACACCGCAGCATTGACAACGAAAAGTGAATTATTAAGTTTGCATCACCAAGTGAAACAGGGTTATAACCAAACTGTATCACCATAATTCCATGGAAGAGACAAGCTGACGAAGAATACCAGTTGGTACAAAAAATTGTTAAGGCCAAAAATACAATGCAAGGAATGCCCAATGGATAGAGAGGATTGGTCAAGTCTTGAAGTTTTTTTTCTGAATGATGAACTGGTCAAGTCCAAGAAGCTTTTTTTTTTCTGAATGCTGACTACTTTCAGTTTCCATTTTTACTCCTGTGCATGTATGTAAATGTCACTGGGTGTGGTAACCATTTTTCCATCGAACCATCTATGTATACTGATAAAGTTTGCAGCATCTCATCCTCACATGATATGTTATGCTAGACTGCTAGCAAAACACAAAGGTCTAAAGCAGTGTTACGGTATTTCTACTAAACATAGAAGAATTTCCTCAAATATGTGTATAACATAAACAGTTTCATCTCAGTTTAGTGAGCTATTCAACTTGAGAATACCATTACAAGCAGCCTCACCTCTTCTGGCATGAGTGGACATAAACCACTTAACTTCCTGGAGACAAAATCAATTAATAGTATTTCCTTTACAGTTCTTCGTCTAATCATCTGATTCCTCCCGTATTGCATAAGTTATGTATGAATATCCTAGTAAAGATCAAAATAACAACTAGTCAAAGGAATCCAGTAGATAGATATTTGAAGGTAATTCATTCAGCATTCTCACCAGAATGTAACCATCCTAACTGCACAAACATGGAAAAGTTCATCACAACCATGAAAAGCTAGAGTTGGTCGGTTGCTGTGGTGGCCGGTTCCAATGGCGGTGTGAAGTTCAGTTCGGTGCATCGGTGCCCGGTTCGGTGTGGCGACGTGGCAAGAGCAGCAGGTCAGCGCGCGTCGATGGCTTTGTTGGCCGGGTTGCTGCGGTGCTTGTGCTTGCAGGCCGTTTTGGTGGTGGCAATCCTCGCCTCTCGTGCACGTTGAGGGAAGCGTCCTCGCCGTCCCTCCTCTTGATGGCGACGTCCGCTCTTCTTCTTGACGGTTGTGTTGAAGCGTCACTGTCGTCCCCTCCTCCTCGCGGCAGCGGTGTCCGTTCTTCAGCTCGGCAGGCTTCAGCGGCGAGACCGTGCACCTTGACTCCTGTGGCTCTTGCATCCGGCTTGTGGTCTCCTTGTGCGGCTTGCGGAGGTGTAGGTGCTCCGTGTGAAAACCCTGCCTAGCTCTTGCTTGGGCCAACATTGTCGGCGCCCTCGGGTGTCTTTGCCCTCCTTGGAGGCTTCGTTGTGGAGTTTCCTGCCTTTCAGAAGTTACGGTGAAAACCTAGGTCTGGCCAGGCGATGGCGGCGACCGTGTCGTCTCTACCTTGTTGAAGGCATCGGCCAATAGGCCTTCGCACTGAAGGTTGGCTACTCCCGGGCCGTGCTTCCTACTTGGTGGTGGCGGCCTTCTTCGCCAGGCCCTGTGAGCTTGCTTTGCGGCTGCAGGTGTGGGTCGCTGGTGTTACTGATCGAGCATCCCTTGCGGTGGTGGCGGATGGCGTCCCTCTCCTTTTGCCCCCTCTGCGCATCCCGTCTGGTGGTGACAGCTAGCAACCTTGGGGACCTTTGATTGCTCCGTGTTGTAGGTTTGCGGTGTGCCTGGGTTTTTGGCCATGCATCCCTCGTGGCGAAGTTGGTTTTGGCTTGTGCACTCTTAGGTGCTATGGGCTGGTGTGCTCAGGCTTTGCCTGATTGTTCGGCGTCGTGTGGCGACTCCCGCTTGGTCGGGTCACGTTGTTCCCCTCTCCCTTCTCCTCTCTCTCTCTATCCCCCCTTTTTCTCCGTGTAATTGTTGTTTTTTCTCTCCTCCTTGAATGAAATGGCAGAGCTCCTGCCCTTTGCGTTCAAAAAAATATCTGTGGACAAGCCTGTGAATGATAGGATGAAGCTTTGTTGTCTGATGCTTTGTTGAGATTGTCAAATTAGTATAACAGTAAGAAATAAGAAATGTTCTTATGCCAGAGCGAAAACACACAATTAAGGGCTAAATTCCATAGAGGAACTGACCATTACAAAATAAATGTTAAAGAACCTTTCATTCATTACAGGTTCTCTGTTTTTTAGTAGGGCGCTCCAGAAATCATAGCTTGATAGACCATGGTGTAGTTCTTAGTTGAAAGAGGTCCATGAATAATAATTGATATAACATCCTAAAACATATTTTGATATCTTGATTGTGCCATATCAGTCATATGTGAATAATTTGTTAAATCATGAAATTTCTACTAAATGCATTTTCGTTCTAATTTCTAAGTTACAAATGCTAAGGTCAGTGGGCCATGCAGCATATGGACTAGAAAAAAATTCAATTTTTTTTACAGCGGATATGTCAGCCCTCAATTTTATACTTACCGAGGGTCATTGACACATGCACTAGACCACGGATCGAAGATCTAGTGCGTGCAATACATAGCCGAGTATCATGCGGATATACGTTTCATTATTCAAGAATTACATACTGATTGGTTGGCGGGCTTAAGATCAAATAAGTCAGAAGACTTTACGATGGTTATAGGTAAACCATCGTGGTCGTGAGCTTATAGATTTATTCGCAAAATCTTCCAACGGCTATGAAATCCTCGCAGCGATCGAGCAAACCCTAAACCGCATCATGGCCATCGAGCTGTGTCATCTCCTTTGCGACACTCGAGCAAATCCTCCTCCTTAAAGTAAATCTAAAAGAGTGGAAATATGCGAGGTCAGCGTCATCCAAACGCTGGCTAGTTAACACTTCCCTTAATGCATATAGTGCTTAGAAGGCTTTAATTGGGGGTAAGGTTATTTTATTTGCGTAAAGCCAAATTTATAAGATTTTGGAAACATCCTAACTAGCATCAACTAGAATTGGATCTTATTAATACCAATCAAGGGTTTCCATCTTAACAATGCACTCAAACACAATTAACCAACCATGCACACCAACCAACCCATAATCAACCAACTCTCTCATTCGAATACAACCCAGCTTACACAATCACCTTAATCCACACCAGCTTATACACAATTAACACATAAATTGACTAATCCTCGATCATAACTCAACCAGCTTACATAATTACCATTCCAGCTTATTTGTTTCTCATGAACTTTCCTTCTGGTTGCCCCAACCAATCCTAGTTCTGCCATCATTCCAGGATTTGGCGAATCCTGTTGCGGACCACACATGCCATGGCATGATCACCCCGGCCTAGTAGGGTTGCCGGCCCTCACCAGCCGACCGTCATCCTGGGAATGTGTGGCCTTTTCACCCCGGGTGAAGGCCCATTCCGCCACTATCGAGACCGGTCGAGAGGGCCTCTGGGCGCTTCACTCCGGCGATCCAAGTCCGATGCTCCGCGCGATGGCCACGCGTTGTGTTGGAACCATCCCGGATGGCAGCGATTCCCCGTTACGCGTGTCTATTCCACGCTCCTCCTGGGTAAGCCCCGGGCTAAACCCAGCACTAGGCATCTGATGCCTTAATCATCCCTCAGGATGTTCAAATCCAACTAGGGGCAACCCACCATTGTTTCTCTACTTCCACGGTCATCGACCACTCCACACCACACACTTGGACTTTCCCAACCGACCGACCCAATCGACCAAGTAACCCCATATTCACACCCACAAACACAATCAGCCCAACATGCATTTACCAAATTTCTAAGCATCATATGTCATGTCATATTAAATGAGAATAATGAATGTCCAGTGAATATCGGTTCACCGTTCCGTGGCGATTAGCCAGAAGAGTTGTTAAGACTAAGCCGGTCTAAGCAAGTTTTACCCATTAGGTAGGGTTAAAGTGGTTACCAGACTAATCATAGGCTAACAAGAGCAATGACAATCAAGACAGTCATTAAGGCTAAACAATTCAAGGCAGGCATGTATAAGTATACATGATTAACAATCAGGTAATCTAATAAGCATGCATTTTTAATATTTAAACAACATAGTTTAAAAAAAACTGGGTAATGAGCATGGTAGTAGCGATGTTAATCCGCACTAGGAAAAGTTGCTGTCTCTCCCTAATATAGATCACATCTAAAGAGTAAGTGTTAACTCGCCTGAACCACTTGTATTCCGACCGTGGATCTTGATTCTCCCCGAGATCCTCCTTAATCCCTTGGGGTCTATTGACAGGAACCAAATGACACAGATAGTCACCACGCTGCAGGGAAAGCATAATGCACGATATGCAATCGCTCCTACGAGCATAGTAGCGAGTCTACGTAGGCTGCCCTATCATCTCTATGTTATTCCTACGAAGAGTCTTCCATGAGTTTCTATAAAGAGGTAAACTTTATAGAGTGCTCACGGTGCGGTATGCCGGTTATGTTTCCTTGCCGAGGTTTAATCTTACGTTTGAAAATAGGTGTACGCATTATATTTTGGATTATATTACCTACGCTCGTTATCATCCTTCTTAATAGTTTTCATGGATTTCTTACGAGACAATGTGTATCGTACTTTAGTCACGATTTTTATCGATGGGGAATTGTTCCTAATTACTATTGAATTTCAGGTGTTGATAATTATATATATAATTCTTCTACACCCATCCCTACGAAGTTCTAGTTGCTGTTAACGAGCGAATCATTCTGGTTTGCCTTCTATATAGGAAAATATTATACAAGTTCACTAATTGCTTATCAATGCATCAGAAAACATGACGCATACACGACCTAGGTTTTACCTTCGGCATTAATGCCTAGATCGATTAGCAAACCTACTTTTCGTATGATAGTCTATGGATGTCAGAGTGCATTAATAAGTAGTATTTAACAATATAGTAATTTACTATTCCCCAAAATGCGATTTCGTACGATAAGATCGTAATGAGGTGATTAGGGTTTCTAGGCGACATAAGAGGACGTCTTTTCAAAATTCAACCTACGTACAGGGTAAGGATTATTGGAGTTGACATCCACTAGGTGCTTAGCGAAAATCTTAAGTTATACCCATTAATAACTTCTTTTCTAAGTTCAGCTCCTTAGATAATTTAATAGGATGAGAGTAATTATTCGTTGGGTTTAGCATTTAAATAATCCCATGCATACACTTAAGCAATAAAGGCAATTTTAAAATGTTCTAATTAAGGCATTATGTTCTAAGTAAGGCATTTGCCTAGCCATTATATTTTCTAACCAATATTTGGGTTCAATTTCTTCTGTTAATATAACCAACAAATACCCTAACATTTCTTTTAAAACAACCGTGCCAATTTTCCCTTTACAGTGGTTGATTTTATATTTTTATAAAATCAGAATTCTCATCTAGTATTTATCTAAACTTTTCTAGAATTTTCGGGAGCCTCTAGCTATTTCAATTAAATCCCTAGATGTGCTTGCAATTATTTAAATGGTTAAATCAGTACTTAAACGATTAATCCCTTAGTGTTTCCATCATTCCCTTTGGGTTTATAAGTGTATTTTATACTTTATACAATCTCCTACCAATTTAGTTCTAAAATTCATTAGCAAGCAAGCCGATTCGGTCCCCCTTTTATATAGAAAGGTACCATAGGGTTAATTACTTAATTTATTCAGGAAAATTCTAAGGACAATGCTTAAGCTAACATTATGATAAATTTTGTGATGGGCTCTAGTAATTACAAATAATTTTGTTAAGAATTTAGGAGGTGTCTACGGTTTTAAATAAACTATGAAATCCTAATGTAAAAATAAGAAACGATTGCCATTGGGCCTTATACGATTTTATTAATCCAATTTTTCAACTACACTATTTATTGTGATATTTTTACTAGATAGTAAACACTCTGAAATATTTTTGTACAAAATTTCATAATTTTTGGATGTCGTTTGCTATTTTAAATAAATCCTACAACACGCTCTTGCACAGGAATTAATGAATTTCGGGTTTGAATGGCAACTCTGCCCGTGGGCTGGCCTTGGGCCGAACGTGGTTGGACTGAGTACGCGAGGGCTTAGCCGAAAGCGCATTTCTCAAATTACGTTTCCACTTATTAGCTCGTGGGGCCGGTGGCCCACCTGTCGGCCACACATCTCCCCCAATACTCAGCCCCACATGTCAGCGGCTCAGCCCACCCAGCACTGTTCATCGTCTTCCTCCAGCGAATGCTCGTGCCGGCCATGGGAGCTCGACAAAGCTCGGCTCGCCGGAGCTAGGGGGCACGACGACTTGGGGACTCTGGAAAAATGGAACGGACTCGACGATGCGCCTCCAAAGGTGCACACGGCACAGCTCGAGGTGACCTATAGCGGCGGCGCGACTAGCGGCGGCGGTATAACTATCCGGAGAGGCAGTGGTCCTAGCTACGGGCGGGATATCTACAAACTAATGCATGAAGAAGCTCCAGGGCCTTAAGAAGATGCTCACCGAACCGAAGAGCATGCGCGCGGCGTGGGGGAGATGTTCGTCGGCGTAGACCGCCGTGGTGCCCGAAACTGGGCTACACGGACGGGGAGCTCCGGTGTCGCCGTGCTACAATTGATTGAGGGGAAAAATTAGTGAGGTCAGGGAGCCGCTCAGGGAGGAAGGAATTGCCACGGAGCTCACTAATTTGACGACGCCGAGCTCGGAGGGATTTTGGGGAAATGGGGAAATTTTTTGGGAGAACCTCAATTGGAGGCCGGCTTTGGATTTAGGGAAACGGAGAGAGGTGAAGTGGGTCAAGGACAAGCCCAGAGCGGCACGGGTCGGGGTAATGGCGACACGACACGGCTGGGGCACACCGGGAGGCCATGATGGCGAGGCACCGGGGATGGCAGGGCGACGCGACGGTCTAGGGGTAGCCTTTTGGACTTTCGGAGCCACGGACATGTTTGTGGCGTGGCCGAACGGCGCGTGCGCGTACGGCATTGACGACTCGCCGGTCCATGGCTGCGGACCGAAGGTCCATCGCGGCGGACCGGGCGGCGCGCAAGCACGTAGCCCGGACAGCACATGGCTCGGGTGGCGCGGCGCGATAGTGCAGGGAGCAGGCGGCTCAGAGCAAGTCAGAACCCGGGCAGGACACAGCATCCGAGGGGAGAGAAGAGGGAGAGGGGGAGAGAGAGAGAGAGAGAGAGAGAGGCTGCCTACAAGGTGTTCGGTGAAATGCTCAAAAGAGGAGTAAGAGAGAAGTATGATTTTCGTTTGAATATAAAATTTTATCTTTGGTTTTAAATTGGTCCAATTGGTTCAAGCTTTTCGCTAAATTACTCTTAACCCAAAATTTGGGGTGTTACAGGATAAAATACACCTGATCCAATACATCTAGTACAAAATTCCCACCAAGAAGTAATTATCCAACATAGCTAGCCCAATTATGTGTCATAACTGGCAATCAGACGGTAAAAGTTCTAATGCATTCAGAATTTCCTGCTACAAATTCATTAGTCTCAAGCATGTGTCTGCAACCATCTTATCAGTCTTTGCACACAAGGTTTAGACACGAAGACTCACCCGAAACAAACCAATACAGCATAAGTGCATATATCATGGCATTGATTCACACACGAAGTCACGGGGCATGAGTTGTATGAGTGTGTGCTACTGAAACACAAAATCCCCAAAATTTATCCACATGCATAAATCAAGGAGACACCCATATGCTTTGGAAATACTTTGAAACATATACTATATCATAGGTCCCCGCGGGACGGCGGGAGGTGGTCTCCACGACCATGGGCACCAACCCGAACTCCCGCTGCGACGAGTACCCCGCCGGCTGCTGCGCCAGTACGGCTCCGACGAGAAGAACGCATGTGGGGGCGTGTCAGGATCCCAGCAAAAATACATGGATAAACAGGAAGAACGGGATGAGAAATAGGAAGAACAGAGAACGGGATAAGGAAAGTTGATAGATGAGATTCGGATTTTTAGCCTTAATTCAAATACGGGTTACAAATAACCGGACGCATCCGAGCTTATAAAGCTGCGGTGAAATTACAGACACGGTGAAATAGAGAAACGCGACAAAACGAAGGAAATATCACGGCTACGGTAACCTTACAGCCACAGTAACTACGACAACGATCCACAGCCGTCAGATTTTAATAATCGAACCAGTATTTTGTTATCTCCACCGTACGCATCATCCTCTGCTGAATAACTGAGAAAGGATCCTGACAATTCCCCCTCCTTAGCTACAGACTTGCCCTCAAGTCTAAAATCCAGGAAACACTCTTTTAATGAAATCTGCATCTTCCCACGTAGCTTGATTAGGCGAAAGATTCATCCACTTAATCTTCCATTGTACGACTGGCTCATTCTTTCGGGGTATTATCCTTCTCTGTAGTATAGCTTCAGGCTCCACTTTGATATTCCCCTCAACATCAACCAGTGGTAATTGAGCATTAGGAATAACTTTAGGTCCAATGTGCTTTTTGAGTTGACTCACATGGAAGACAGGATGAATATGACAATCAGCAGGAAGAAGAATTTTATAAGCCACTTTGCCAATCCTTTCCATCACTCTAAAAGGGCCATAGTACTTAGAATGCAGTTTCAGAGACCGATGGATGCTGAGAGAGGTATGCCTGTAAGGTTGGCATTTGAGATAGACCATATCACCCAATTGGAACTCTCTTTCTTTCCTCCTACGATCTGCAAATTTCTTGCATCTTTCCTGAGCCTTAAACAAGTTCTCCTTGATGATCTGGTGTGCTGCTTGCCTTTCTTGCAAAATGTCACTGATTTCAACATGATTTGTATCAATTTGGACAATATCTAGTATAGGTGGAGGAGGTACCCCATAAAGTACTTCGAAAGGAGTCATACCCAGAGCAGTGTGAAATGAAGTGTTATACCACCACTCAGCTGTTGAGAGCCATCCCTTCCATCCCTTCGGTTTTGCAAATACCATACACCTTAAGTAAGTCTCCAAGCATTGATTGACTCTTTCAGTTTGACCATCCGTTTGTGGGTGATAAGAAGTGCTGAACTGCATCTTCACCCCCACATCCTTGAAAAGAGCTTGCCACAGATTGCTTGTGAATATTCTATCTCTATCAGTGACAATGATTTGTGGAAATCCATGCAATTTGAAAACATGATCAATATATTCCTGCACTACTTGCTGAACTTTATAAGGATGGCTTAATGCAAGGAAGTGTGCATACTTGCTGTACCTGTCTACAATCACCAATATGACATTCTTACCCTGTGATAAAGGTAGTCCTTCAATGAAATCCATTGATATTTGTGTCCAAGCTCGGTCAGGTACTGGTAAGGGTTGTAAAAGACTTGGATAAGGCACATTTTCATGTTTGTTTAGCTGGCACACTGCACATTCTTGTACCCAACTTCTAATCATTGCCTTCATTTTCTGCCAATGAAAGTAGAGTTTCAGCCTCTTATAAGTAGCCCTTTCACCTGAATGTCCTCCCCATGCCGAATCATGGTATTGTTGGAAAAGCTTTTTTCTTAACTCTTCATCATCTCCAATAACAATTCTCCCTTTATATCTGAGTATCCCAGCTTGAATAGAGAAATTTGGGTAACTGTCAGGAGACAAGGATAGTTGTGCCATTTTTTCCTTGCATTTAATGTCATTTTCATAACTTTTAAGAACCTCTTCCATCCAGCTTGGTCTCACAGAAGTGATGGCATGCAACTGATCACTATGTTCTCTTCTGGACAGAGCATCAGCTGCTCTGTTCTCCTTCCCCTTTTTATACTCAATAGTATAGTTGTACCCCGACAACTTCATTAAGAGTTTATGCTGAACTCCCTCATTCACTCTTGCTCATTGATATATCTAAGACTCTGCTGATCAGTTTTGATTATCAATGATGTGCTAGCAAAATAGTGTTTCCATTTTTTAATGCTTCAATAATGGCAATAGCTTCTTTGTCATATGTGGACATAGCTGCAGTTTTGGGTCCCAATGGTTTGCTCATGTAAGCAATTGGATGATGATCCTGCATCAGAACTGCTCCAATACCCTCTCCACATGCATCAGCTTCGAGAACAAAAGGTTTGGTATAATCTGGTAAAGCCAGAACTGGGGCTTTGGACATTGCAGTTTTCAGTGACAAAAGGCTGACTCCTGTTCATTTGTCCACTTGAATGAATTCTTTTTGAGAGCTTCATATAATGGTCTGCAGATAACTCCATAATTTCTCACAAATCTTTTATAATAACCAGTGAGTCCAAGAAAACCTCTGAGTTGAGTGATATTCTTAGGACTTGGCCAAGAGAGCATGTCTTTCACCTTTCCTGCATCAGTAGCCACTCCCTCTGGTGTGATAACATGTCCCAAGTACTCAATTTGCTGTTGCCCAAACATACACTTACTCCTTTTGGCAAAGAGGTGCTTGTTTTTTAGAGTTTCCAATACCAAGGCAATATGTTTCTTGTGTTCCTCCTAGGTTTTGCTATAAATCAGGATATCATCAAAGAAGACTAACACAAACTTCCTCAAGTATTGTTTCAGAATGGTATTCATTAAAGACTGAAATGTGGCTGGGGCATTAGTTAAAAAGAAGCCAAAAGGCATAACTAAATATTCAAAATCTCCCAAGAAGGTGGTAAATGCAGTTTTGTGAATATCTTCTTCCTTCGTTCTAATTTGGTGATATCCAAACCTCAAATCAATCTTGGAGAAATATTTGGTACCATGGAGCTCATCCAACAAATCCTCTATAATTGGAATGGGGTATTTGTTTTTGATGGTATTTGCATTCAATTGTCTATAATCAGTGCATATTCTCCAAGTCCCATTCTTCTTTTTAACTATAATGACTGGAGATGAAAAAGGGCTCTCACTAGGCCTGATTTCACCAGATTGTAACAATTGTTCAATGATTTCTGCCATAGCCTCTTTCTTGTAATGGGGAACTCTATAACACCTCTGATTAACTGGATTCTTTCCCGGCATTATAGGAATAGAATGGTCACACTCCCTCTTCGAAGGTAGACCCACTGGTTCCTGGAAAATGTCTGAAAATCTCTCTAGTATGTGGTCAATCTCAGGGTTAATTTTGGATTCTGTTTCCATCTGTGTTCCCATAAAATTGAGTACTGCCCCCACTACTCCCTTAGCCATCAATCTGTTCAGCTTCTCAGCTGTAATCATGTAATGTTTGCCATTCAAAGTTTCATCTTTCAGAGTTATCATTTGTTGTCCATAGTTCTTGTAGGAAAGAGTCCTGTTTTTCAGATTGATGCTCATTGGACTATGCTTATACAACCAATCAGCTCCCAGTATGAGATCATATCCTTGCAACTCTAACAATTTGAAATTGTTAGCAAAAGCATTTCCCTGTATATAGTGTTGGCAGTCTCTACATTCAGCACTGCTAAACCATTTCTGTCCATTAGCTACTTGAACAGCTAAACTTTCACATGGTTGATTATCCACTGAAGCTTTTCTTGCAAATGTAGAATCAATAAAACTAATGCAGCTTCCACTATCTACCAAAGAAGTTCCCCAAACTTTCCCTACTTTAACCCTGTGAGTGAATGTGTGTTGTTCCATTCCATTTCCTTGCTCAGCCTATAAGGATAGCTGCAGTATTTCTTCCTCTTCTTTAGAATCAGCAATGTCCACTTCTTGTTCCATCTCTTCTTGTGCATCACTATTCTCAATCTCCCCTGATCCCACTACTTCTATGGACTTAAGCTGGTGAGTCATTTTGCAAACTTGTTTGTGGCCAGGAAACCACTTTTCTCCACATTTGTAGCACTTGTCATTGTTCTCTTTCTTTCGATTATTAGTATTAAGTCGATTTGTGGGTAACTTGCCTTCACTCATTGCCTCTTTGTTAATAGGAACACTTAGCTCTGTGGTTCTTGGCTTGTAGGAGTATCCACTACTACTGGAATAGCTTTTCCTTATGTTGTTAGAACCCTCCAGGTTCTTGGCAATCCAGTAAGCCTCGGCCAAATCCTTAGGTTTTAGCAAATGGGTCAAATTTCTTAATGAATCCTGCAATCCAGAAATAAAGCTTTTCATGAAGTAAGAATCTGTCAACTCAGGATTTCCCCTTTTTACTAGACCCATAGCACTCTCAAACTGATCTATATACTCAGGCACAGATTTTTTATGCCTCACCGAGTGAAACAAAGATATCACATCACAGTCTGTCTTTTGACTAAATCTGTTGTTTAACAACTCACTAAATTGCTCCCAGGTGATATCATCAGTTTGGATGCTATTGCTCTCCAGCCACTCCTCAGCTCTTCCCACAAAGTATATAGTAGCTATTGCTACCCATTGTTCCCTAGGAACTTGAGTCAACTTGAAAAAATTTTCAGCCTTCTTTAACCAATATTCCACTTGGTCTCCACTGAATTCAGGAAAAGTCAGGTTTGGGCCCCTAGACCAATGCCTGTTGTGTTGATCATTACCTCTTTGTCTCTCAGCCTGTCTGTCCTCAGTCCAAGGATCTTCAACAATTCTTCCCAAATTTCCTGGGGTCATAGCTGTACTATGTCTCCGTCCAGGAGGATTACTCAACAAGGGAGGGGATAAGTTACTCAGCAAAACAGGGTTAGCTCCAACTTGCCACCAGAAACACCAACACTAGCATAGGAAGATCTGATATTAGGAGTAGAGTGAACAGGATTCTCATCTCTCCCTAATATTCTGGAACTATTCTCTGTTGGATCACCCCCATGAGTTCCACTATTATGAATGATATTCTTTACAGCATCCAGCAATACATCCATCTTCTGACCCAACTCATCATTGAATTTTTCCTGCTCCACCCTAGCTTGCTTAAGGCCTTCCAACTCCTGACGAACAATATCAATGTCTTCCTTGCGAACGAAATCTGTCTCCTCTTCTCCTCTAATAACTTCCTTCGTGGGTCTGGTCATGGTTTATCAAATCTATCACTAGCAGGCTCAGGAATTTTACAGAAGCACTAGGCTTCAAACCCTTACCGCTCACAACAGACTGAAAGGGTGGCAAACAAGTTTCAGGCTTTACACTAGCAATATGCAAAGTAACCTGAAAACAAATCTGTCATCACCCCAGATTACCGAGTTTTAACTTTCACTCTGGGGCTTCCGGAATTTTAGCAAGAACACTTGGTTCTTAACCCTGACCCCAGAGAAGAAGTTAAGAATCGGCCAAGGAAGGGTAGCTCTGATACCAATTTGTCAGGATCCGAGTTGATCCCAGCAAAAAATACATGGATAAACAGGAAGAACGGGATGAGAAATAGGAAGAACAGAGAACGAAATGAGGAAAGTGGATTTTTAGCCTTAATTCAATTACGGTTACAGATAACCGGACGCACCCGAGCTTATAAAGCTGCGGCGAAATTACAGACACGGTGAAACAGAGAAACGCGACAAAACAAAGGAAATATTACAGCTACAGTAACCTTACAGCCACAGTAACTACGACAACGATCCACAGTCGTCAGATCTTCATAATCGAACCGGTATTTTGTTATCTCCACCGTCCGCATCATCCTCTGCTGAATAACTGAGAAAGGATCTCGACAGGGCGCCGCCGTGGAGAGCCCCCGCAGCATGGGCCGGCCCGGGCACAGCACCAGGCTGGGCACAATTGCTCAATTTTTGGGAGGATTTGGGCTCCAATGGATGAATTTGGGGATGATTGGCGAAACTTGAAACTAGGCCCCCGCGTCGTCCCGAGCGGGGCGACTCGGGAGACGCCCCAATCCTCCTCCAGCCCACCAGCCGAAACCCTAGCTCGCCGCCGACGACGCGGTGGCCAGTCTCTAGCGGAGCCGAGGCGATCCGGTGGCTCGGGGGGCGGCATGACGGCAGCTGGGTTCTGCAGCCGGGCGGCGGTGGCCTAGCGCCGAAGGCGGAGGCGAGGTCTTGCGGGCAGAGGCCTTCCTCTTCACGGCTTTAGCGCCGGCTTGGCCTCCTCTTCTTGGCACGGCAGTGATGCCGCAGTCTGAGTTGAGGTCCGCATCTCGGCGGCTTGTCGTCGCCGCTGCCTCCTCCCTCCACGGCGGAGGCGGAGGTGGCGGCTAGTCGGGTGGAAGGACACGGCGGCGGCGTGGTGGTGTGGCTCGGTGGGTCCTCGGCTGCCGGGCGGCGCGGAGGCCGATCCGGCTGGCTAGGTGGCGGATCTGGCGGCGAGACGGCCGGATCCGATGGCTCGGCGTTAGCGTGTGCAAAGGTCGGCGGGCGGCGGCTGGCGCCGCTGGGCGGGCGCGTGGCGGTAACGAGGCCCGACCGCGCGTGGTGTCGGTGGCGCGAGTTGGATGACGAGGCGGCGACCACATGGCCAGGCCGCGCGGGGCGACGGTGGATGGCCGGCGCGAGGCGGCATTGATGGCCGCTGCGAGGCGTCGATGGCGTGTAGATCTGGCCAAACGAGACTAACCGGGTCGGCCCGCACCGTTCACCGAACCGGGCCAGCTCGGTTCGGTTAACCGAACCGAACCTAGGCCGAGGCCTCGGCCCGTCGGGCCGGCCCGGTTCGGTTTTGGCCCGGTTCGGTTCGTCACTGTAGCATATTTATTTAATTAAATATATTCATTTATATATATATTTCTAATGATATATAGTGTATATTTGTAAAATGTAGTGGTTTTTTCTTAATTTATTTAGATTTTTTAAATTAAAATAAACCGACCCATATTAAATCGGGCCGGCCCGGTTCGGTTCGGTTACTGTGCGAACCGAACTTGGGCCGAGACCAAGCCCGGGGGCTTGTTGGCCGGTTTGCACAAGAACGAACCAAATGGGTCCGAACCGCCAACCCGACCATTAGCCACCTCGATGGCGTGTGGTGGCGGCGAGGAGCCGGTGGCATGGATGGCGGCGTGAGGCGATGCGGATGGCCGGCGAGCTGCGATGGCGTGGTGGCGGTGGCGAGGTGCCGATGGCGTGGATGGCGGCGCGAGGCCGGATGGCGGCGCGATCTTCGATGGCGTGGTGACCGGCGCGAGAGCGGTGGCGCGGATGGCGGCGTGAGGTGTCGATCTTGCGGATGGCGGCCATGAGGCGTACATGGGCGTGGTGGCGGCGCGAGGCGTCGGTGGCGCAGAAGGCGGCATGAGGCGTCGGTGGCGTGGATGGCCGACGCGAGGCGACGGTGGCGCGGGATGGCCGACGCGAGGAGTCGGTGGTGCGGCCGGCGTGAGATGACGGGAGCATCAGCAAACTCCTCCTTCTTCCCCTTTTCTCCTCTCCCCCTGTGCCCGCCTGGTAGTGGCCGCTCAGGGGGGACCGCTCTCGGCGTGGCCAGATCTTGTGGCAGGAGGCCCAAATCGTGGTCGGAGCGGCCGGAGTGGTGTGCTCTAGGGTGCGAGGCCGGCGGCTTCTCCGTTGTCTGGTGTCTCCTCTCGGCGTCATCTTCGTCCATCTCCTTCGTGCTTGGTCCCGCCCTTGCTGCCCGTCCCTCCCCTCCCTGTGAGGGACCCGGTAGCACCGGCGGCCTCTTCCGAGCCCGTGGGCTGGTTGGTTGGTGATGTTCTGTCATTTGTGACCCTGGACCTCAAAGGGGTCGGTGGTGACCGGCTTTCCTTCTTCCTCCCTGTCCCTTTGTTTCCTTCTTAGTGTCGGTTTTGGGGCGGCCATTTCTTCGGCTGCCAGAGCTCGGTCTTGGCCGAGAAGGCAGTGTTCGCGCTGCGTTGTACCCCCCGTGCGTTGCACGGCGTTTTTATTTTTATTTTCTTCTTCTGCAATGAAATAGGATGGCAGTTCTCCTGCCCCTTTTTTTTTAAAAAAAATTGGGGTTGATTTGCTCGAGGGAGCTCTAGATTGTGGAAATTTTTCACTGTTTGCAAAAAAAAATGCGGCAAACCAAAAAAGCCCATACGTTGCACCCAATTTGAAAAATGCCCCAGACGCCCTCGGGAGAGCGGTATTTAGGACCTAGGCGCCATCGGTCGGAGCGGCTAGTAGGTGCCCTCAGCTAGGGCGACAAGGGGTCAGACACCCTAGCCGACGGCGGCAAGGTACTAGAAGCTCTCGGCTATGGCTGCTAGATCTTAATAATAATGGGAAAAATAATTTATATTTTTTAAATTTTTTTAGTATAATCTCATTTGAGAAAGAAAAGTATGTGGCGGTTCATAGGACAAGACGAGTTAATTCGCGACAATTGTTTATTTCGATCGTTGATAGCACATCACAATTGAATGCATGACAGGCTTTGCCGGTGACTGTTGACATGATAGCACAAGCTAAAGTGAGGCTCCGCTTTTTTGGTGACTGTTGACAACACAAAATGAGCTAATACATGCCAGCCTATGCCGGTGATCGGAATACAAGTACGCGTGCATTTTAATGCGTTTGATTTGAAAAATGACATAGACAAATGCACCATCGAATACTGCATGAATGGTTTTGTTCGAAGCCCGGATCTTCGAGGTGCCTGTACTCCCTCCGAAATATCCTTCGTCTGTAGTGCAATAGTTCGTTCGGTCTGTCGGGATAATAACAGCCACAAAGACATGTAAAATTCGTACATGGGGTTCACCTCATATTGTGGGTCAAGAACTGTTTGTCTTTGCTGCCACTGTGTCTCTTGTGCACTTAGTAGACTATTTACTCGGTGCTTTAACTGTTCTATTCTTGCGTGCAGACAGTCTATATATATCAATGCAGCCATTGGGTATGGATCATCCATCATTTTGTATAGCCACAATCCTGTACCTGCGAAAAGTATAGTATATTCTCGGTAACCTTTTTAAACATAATAAGATTAACTCTGATGATATACGCACCTCAAACATGGGATATCGGTAAAATCTACGGCCCGTAAAACCATCTGCAACACGATCAATAATCTGCACGACCGTATCCATCCCGTGTAGGCACTTCGGCCATCTTCTATAGAACTCGGGATCTGTTATCATTGTAGGATTTGTGTTTTATTGAGCTCTCGATACGACCGACAAATCTTCAGAGGGTGCGTGTGCTTGAACTCCTAGGCCGTACGAAAACCACCATCTAGGTGGCACAAATATACGAGTAGTAGTATGCACGCTGTCCATCTACTATATATAAAGAGGACGATAAAACACATACAACACATATTTAAGCAATTTGAATATAATAAAATTAGAAAGTATAGTCACATATATAAAATTCTAGTTGAGTTAAACCACATCTGCACATTAAACGGATTAAAAGAATAGGTTATTGCACAAACTCCTAAAAATACAGTGCCAGTGACAGGGACGAGTGTTTAAAAGCGAGATAGCTATTGCGGGTGATGGTGTGAGAAGGTTGGGCACCGAGTGCCTGCTTTAAAGGAAAATGGCATTGGATTCCTGATAGCGCATGGGCGAGCAGCTTTTGTCTCCTCGTGTTGTCACATCGCTTTCAGAAACACTGGGCGAGTAGCTTTTGTCTCCTCGTGTTGTCACATCGCTTTCAGAAACAGTGGTTTACAACTTGTGGCTCCTCGTGCTGTCACGTCGTTTTCACAAAACTGCTGGCTTGTTGGGCGTAAATAAATCCTCCCGCATCCGACCTATTTTCCCTAGTAAAACTACGACGGAATAGGAAGAAGTGACATTTTTTGAAAAAAAGTGGAGGGTACGGCATTCCCCTAGGCCCCATCCCTCTCTCTTCCTACAGATATCCCGTTCGGCGTAGATGTGGCAATATGTTTGTGTGCGGATCCCTGTCGCTTGAGTAAGTCACTCGAATTGTCGTACACCTTCGGGCGTAGGTACTGGTCATGCGTAAACCTTGCGTTCGATCCGTCTGAAAAGATACGGCAGAAAGGAAAACGCCCGGTGAGTAAAGTTTTTTAGGGCCATCGTTCTCGGCTTACACATTTTTTAACACATTGATTTGTTGTTTTCAAAATTATTAGCGTCCATTATACGAGTTTTTGCAGTACCTCAACAAGGAGTAGATGTCTAAGATGAAGGAGGACCTCGCGCTACACAGAGTATTGATGAAGCTGGGTGCGAGTATAGCCAGAGGCGTGCAGGCCGAGATGCTCAGGCCGAACGTGAACGCCAAGCTCGTGCTCGTGAGGCTGAACGTGAGGCAAAGCGACAGAGGGCGGTCAGAGCTCGTGAAGCAGGTGCTTCAGCTGAAGCACTAAGGAAGGAGAAATATACTCGAAGCACACAATACATTGTTCACTTGTTTTAATGAAATGTATCATTTACAATTCCCTCAAAGCATTATGCCTTCCACGCGGCAATGTACGCAGTTGTTTAATCACCCAGTTGTACAACTCGGCTAGGTTAGTTGTCATAACCCGAACCGAGCACCATCGGTGTCATACAGTAAGACCCACTTCTCACTTGACTCATTCTCAATTCAATCTGAAAAAACACCTTATGTTCCTTCCACGGCGACGAAGCAGTGCTGGTGCATCCACTCCTGGCAGCGAAGACAAGGGCTCAATAATATCAGTGGTGCCTGCTGCTGCTTGTCATGTCATTTCCTGGATAGTGTTGCAAGTCAGCTCATCGAGAGTTGCCCATATTTGATCAATTTTATGCTACTGCATTTGCTTACATAAGGCTTTAAACAGGACAATGGTCTTGTTGCATTTAAATTGTCTGTGAAAATTGGCGGCAAGGTAACGCATGCACCACCTATTCCTCATGTCCGGCCAATGAAAGGGATAGCCCTCATCTCCTACAAGGTCTTTATTGCACTGCAAAGTCATTGGTGTCGGTCATGTATCAAACATGAGTCTGCCTTGTCCTCAACAACACCGCACTTGAACTCAGTCAAAAAACATAACCAACTATCATAGTTACCGCTTTCACGAAAACGAATGCAACAGGCAACAACTGATCATTTGAATCCATGCCTACAACTGTCATAATTGTTTCCCTAAACTTTTTTTGAGACAAATAATTGTTCCCCTATACTTTCCGGTCAAAAATGTACCATTGTAACATAGCACCGGTCGACAATGTTTGGAAGTCTCAACACAACACCCAAATGCAAAGAAGACGCGCTTCAGGACCTTCAACCCAGCATGGTCATCTGATGCATAGTTTTGAATATTGAAATATATGTTGTGATTTCTTATCTTCAATACCTCCAGTAGGCAAGGTAGATTGTCGTACGAAGCTTCATAGATAGCACAATGAGACTCCAAGGCCTTCTATTTAGCCCTTCATGCTTTTCCATAGTCTACCTTATATTTAAACCTCGTTGCACAGGCATTAATAATAAACTGGACTGCTATATCCTGCTTCTGAACGATCTCTTACTTCAATATAGCAGCAATTCAGGTTGAACTCATGTTACGATGTTCCTCCAGCATGTCACTCAAGGTACATGTGTGTGGGTTCACGCTTGAAATCTGCCACTTCAAAACAAATTTAGACTCACTCGCATGCACCTTAAACTCGCAATCATTCTGCATGCATCGAACCGTGTACCTGCTTATGTCATATTTGCCTACCTTGAACTGTCGTTGCATTTTCATATACCAAATCTTGACAGCATTTTGCACAGCCTTCTTTAAACCATATATTTAGCCTTCACGCACCTCACTCGCCCTAATGGCAGTTGACGACCCATGACCATCATCTACAAGAAACTCATTTGCATTGCTTCTCTCCCATTGTTCTGGAATAGCCCTGTCTTCCTCACCACTTGAACCGTCGTTCGTTTGCAACTGTTCCTCCTGCATCTCTTGTGCATCATCATTATTCATACCATCCACGATTATATCGTTAATCTCTCCCATGTCAGCTACATATTGTTCATCTCCACCTTGTTCCACCACACCATGTTCCTCTGCACATACTCCTTCGGACACACCTTCTTCTGTTGCAATACCTCCTGATTCGTTCCACAACGTGTCAGTGTAGCCTCCCTGTATTGCCGTCGCACTGCCTTCTCCAGCTTCGGCATCATTTTGTGATATACAAATACTCAGCCTCAAGGTAGCTTGCACCAACAGAACATCCCAACAATTTCTCCTTCGACAGCCCTGTATAAACCTCGATAGGCCATTCTCACATAAAGCCTATATCCAGACTATATGATTCTCCTGTGACTATCCAAATAACAGAGAAATCCACATGTGCAGTCCATCAAGCGTTATATTCTTCGCATCTGGATAAATTTTCTGCACGTAAGCAAATTGACTAATGTCTACCCCATTCGGACTTTCCATAATATTATCAGGACCATAATGAATGATAAACGGTAACATATTCATTCTCTGAAATAAAGAAAAAATAAGTACTTAATTATGGATACCTACAAAGATAATCACACTGCTAAATTATCTCTTATATTACCTGCTAAAAAAAGAACTCAATTATTGATACCTACAAAACTTCCCCTAAAATCCGGTGCGTCAAAGATAACGACACTACTAAATTATCTTCTATATTATCAGTAATATAATTAATGATTGACTATTCTACCATGTTTCCAAATGTATATTGAGGAAAAAATAGTTCAAATATATAAAAAAAATAATTTTTTTACTGTACTTACCAACAACACTTTGTTGCCGAAACTCGCTCCCTTATCCTCCCTCAACTCACTTCGCTCTTTACAGTGGATAGAGGCCGCGCCCGCGCGGTGAGAATGAAGGGCATGGCAGGACAGGAGGGCTTTTATATGTCAATGTCGCGGCCTATCCGCCCTCACCGAGGGCACCCTGACCTTCCGCCCTCGACTAGCATGCCGACAGCTAGCACCGTGACTGAAGCCCTGGAGCTAGGCGCCTTCGCCGAGGGCGCCTACACCTTTACCGCCCTGAGCGATGGCTCCTGGCTTTCTGAACGCCCTGGCGGAGGGCGCCTACCTCATGCTGCCCTCGCCGAGGACGCCGAGCCTCTTGCCGCCCTGGCCGAGGGCGTCTAGCCTCAAAATGCCGTGTTGGGCGAGAGCGCCTAAGGGCATTTTTTCCAAATGCGCCTAAAGAATGGGCATTTTTAGGTTTGCCATTTTTTTTGGGCAAACAGTCAAAAAATTCTATATCATGGGGGTCTTGAGCATGGCTGCTCGATTTGAGGGCAAATCAGCTCCAAATCGGGGGGATTTTGGTGTAGGAGCCCTGAATCGGTGGAGATCCCATGTGTGGGTGCTCGATTTCGGGGGAGATTTTTTATGGATCAAACATGGATGGTTGAAGCCGTGGGAGGCAGAAAGGAGCCTAAGAAGGGGCCGCGTCGGTGAGGCTAAGACCGGAGAGATGGGGTGCCGCCGCGGGGGAGATCAACTCCGCATTGGGGGAGATTTTGGTGTACGAGCTCCGAATCTGTGGAGATTCCATGTGAGGGAGCTCGATTTCGGGGGAGATTTTTTGTGGATCGAATGTCGGGACCCGCCTGAATGAGTCGAGTCCCTTCTGTGCCTTACTGTACTAGTCCCTGGATCAGTAGCTAGTACACACAGATTTCCAGAACTTGGATCATAACCATTCTTATTAAAACATTTAATATTACATCAGAGTGCAGCCATTAAGGCTCTTAATACAAAAGACTGGCACGCAGGCCATACAACTGCGGAAGCATGGGTACATAGTAAAATCCAAAAGAGAACTCCAACACAATCCCACAGGCAAGGCTGTAGTAGCGATCCTAGGCGTCGGAGAAATCCACGTCCTGAACACCATCGGCGAATCCATCGTCTTCAGGATCAACGTTGTCCGAATAGTAACTCGAGACTCGAACACGCCGTTGGAATGAGCAGCCCATGAGTGAAGCGAGGGTGAGTATATGTGCAAATACTCGCAAGCCAAATTGACATATGCAAATGAGGGCTTTAGCAAAGGAGGGATCAGGGTTTCATTTTGCGGAAAGCCATCTTTATAAATTTTCCTATATCTTTGAAAATATAAAAAGGGTTAAGAAGAGTTAAAACAAATATCTTTCTTTTGAATCTTCGGCTACCCACCGGTTTTAACCCAGCACGAGCAACTCATGGCTACCTGCCATATCCATCCAATGATCACATGGCTATGTGCCATAGAAATCTAATATCAGGGCTAGCCGCCAAATCCAAATCTCAGGGCTATCCGCCATGTCAAAATCATAATCTCAGGGCTAGCCACCATGCAAATCTCATGACTGTCTGTCATGCTAACTTAATCACTTCACAGCGTCCTGCTGCGAAGGCCCAAAACAAGACTCACGACGTTCTATCGTGGTTTTCTTTTAAAGCGCCATTTCAAAAACAAAATGAGAAAAACTACCATGAGGCGCATTCGTCGCCGCCTGCGTGACCGTGGGAGCAGTGTCTAGACAGCTTCTACACTCTGCAGAGGTTGCACGCTTTACCCACGAGAGGTAATTTACTTAGTAAACCACCACAAGGTCTTTAACCAACTCACTCCTAGCTCGGGCATCACCGCTAAGGATTCTACCTACGAAATTTGGTACTCGGTTGCCGATGGCCCCTCTTGCGCCAATAGGTTCAAATCATGCGACACCGTTATCCACGGATGTTGCACTCAATTCATGGCACCGCCATCTGCGGGCACTATCAAAATCTGCTTTCGAATCGAGCGGTCTTCCGTTATCCACGGTTCAATTCCGTTAACCACGGATTCTCGCGCGACACCGCTTGCTACGGATTCTGCGGCGCCTATTCCACCAAGTGAGATGCCGAACTAAGAGTTTGAAGGGTACTCAACCGGGCTTGCCCATACAAGCACTCGTGGTCACCATCGTTGAACTTAGTTTGTCTACCTCAAGGACTCGGTCCTAAGGATTTGGGTGGTTCCTACTTTGGGCCCGACTCTCGTGCATCTTGCACCAATCCATACAACCATCCACCCAAATCGGGGTTTTCAAAATAATTTCCCATTATAACAATAACTATTGTACCCCAATAGTCCCATTTTATCAAACATGACAGCATCAACTGTCTTTAAATCACGCATTTCAAACATTGCATTTCAGATGAAATAACAGTGGCGACTACAATCAATAAATAGCAGGGCTAAGCATTTAACGATCAACTAATCAATGAAATGGAAATAAACAAATTATATATTCCTAGGGTTGACAAGGATCAGGCTTATACGATAATGATAAATTTAATGGGCATTTAACTAATCAGCCTAAGTAATTAGCATTTTTAAATTTCAACTATCATGCATATTCATAATTCTAGAAAAAGCATTTATAAATCTAGGTGGCAATATGATCAATAATCATTTGGGGAAAGGTCCACAATGACTTGCCGTGAATCCAATGTTCCGGGTGTACGGGTAGGTCCTCGGCTCCAACGACGCCGGTATCCGGATCTAGCGCAAACAAATAATCACACAATAAATGCACATACAAAAATATGAATGCAATGGTGAAAATGATATTTTTAAATTTAAGTTTACCTTTTTATGAATCTGTAGAAATTTATTTTACTAAATTTGAAGCTATATTGCAAAAGATATGAAATAAATAAATTAAATAAAATAAAGAAGCAGAATCGGGCGGCTAACCAGGCTCGGCCGAAGCAGCTCATGTGTGCGAGAGCGACTGGCTCGGCTCTGGACCAGCTCGGCTGGCTCGTGGTGGGCCAGCTCGGCTGGCATGGCTGCCCGGCTCGGCTCGGCTGGCTCGGCTGAGGGGAGCGGGAGGGGCGACGGTAGGGCCCGCTGGCATAGAGAGAAAGCAGGGAGGCGCTGGGACGGCTCGGGTGGCGGAATTCGGCTGACGGCGGGCCCCCGTGAGGATGTGAGGTAAAGTGAGAGGGAGCCGTGGGGTCTCGTGGGAGGCTCGGAGGTCTTGAAGGAGCTCGGTGATGGATGGGCGGTGGCTCAGGCGGAGGTGGCAGGCCTTCGGCGCAATTGGTCGCCGGCGATGAGGAAGGCGGTCTGGTGATACATAGAGCTATGGGGTTGTGAGGGGGAGGGGGTGGCACCGATTGGAGCACTGGCGGCTCCGGTTAGTCTTGGCGCCGTGGAGATGGTGGGACCGGGATGGACATGGCGGTGGCGAGTGTGGAGGTGGGGGGCGGCGGCGGCGGCGTTTACTAACGTTATTACGGCAGTGTGGCAGCGGCGACGGCACGGCGACGTCGGAGACGAAGAGAGGAGGAGGAGGGTAGCGGCGGGTGGCGGGGCCCGGCTTTATAGGCATGGCGGTGGATCTGACCAAGGCGACGGGTCCACTAGCAAGTGGGGTGGCGTCGCCGGACTCCACGTCGGCGTCTTGTGGAGGTCCCATGGCGAGGCAAAGGAGTGGAAGAGAGGGCTCCGGGGAAGAAGACAACCCGACAGGAAAGAGAAAAGAAAGGAAAAGAAAGAAGGGGAGAAGAAAAAGAAAAGAGGAAAAAGAAGAAAAAAAAAAGAAGGGGTGGGACCCACTGAAAGATATTTTTATTTTAAAATTAGTATTTCAGAATTTTTATTTTTAACAGATATTTTCCAAAGTTTTGGTATAAAATTTAGACATAATTTGATTAAATCAAATTTGGTCAAAATAGTACAATTATTTTCAAATTTAGATTTAAATTATTTATAGTTTTATCAAACTCACATCAAAGCATTTATTATCAAATATAAATTTTGAATGATTATTTTGAAACTCAAAATATTATTTTTATATTTAATACTAAACATTCTTTATATTAAAGCTAAAATATTAATTACCAAAATATTCTTTTGGCTTTTGCAATTACTTATGTTTAAAATTTCAAAACCAAATTATTTGTTTTTACCAAAATTTTACTTTGACATTTATAATAATTAATTCAAAATTTTAAAATATTAAATTTAGCCTTTAGAAGGTAACATACACATTTTCAAATTAATTAATTTTTCGAAACTCATGCACATAAAATAATGATGCCATGATTTTTAGGGTTTTGAAAATGGGGATGTTACATCGAACATGGATGGTTGAAGCCGTGGGAGGCAGAAGGGAGCCTAAGAAGGGGCCGCGTCGGCGAGGCGAAGACCGGAGAGATGGGGTGCCGCCGCGAGGGAGGGAGCCGAGGAGGAAAGCAGGAAGGAGAGGGCTGCAGCGCTGCTTCTTGCTCCGTCGCCGGAGACCGATGAGGGAGAGGGAGGGGCGGCCGGAGGGGCCGAGAGGGCGTGGCGGGGTGAAGAGGCTGGAGGGGATCCTGCTAGGGTTTGCGCACGAACGTGCGTAGACGGAGCCGTGCGATCACGATCGGACGGTGGAAGATGGACGACGAACGAAGATTTGTGATGGAAGAAAAAACTCTATTCTCTTTAATATTATATATATAGGTAGAGATTTTTGTGTTTCAAAAATCAATGGTTAATTGACCACGTCAGATGATTACATGTCATATATACCATAATTACAAAATAATAATTTTGAAAAAATATTAAAAAATTACGTATCTAGTTTGGTCTTGTTTTATTGTAAAAAATAAAACTGTCGACGGCTGAGATAACGATCTCAAGTCGCTAAGGTTCTTTAGAAGTGAGATAGGAGACACGTAAGTAAGCGAACAACGGCGGACAAGGAGGCAGGGGTTTTATCTGGTTGGGCCTCTCGGGAGATAATAGCCCTACGTCCAGCCTTTCTTATATATCAAAGAGGATTACAAGAGGTGGCTCGACGAGACGAACAAATCTCTGCGAGATTATGGGTGTACAGGAAACAACACGCAACAATGCGAAGTCTCTTGGCCGTCAAGTCGTGCTGGCTTGACGAAGATTGGATGCCCCCTACATGCCGTGAGGGCCTTGTTTATATAGTGCGGAGCAAACCGACCTACCGAGGGAATATCGGGCCGGGCTAACTACGAGATCGTAACGAACTCGACATGCCAAATATATCCCGAGGCAGATAAGGCATACTCCTAGTCTTGGGGATCACGACGTCTTGTTACAATCCGGGAAACCACGTCCGGGTCTTCACGTAGCCGTGCAGAACTCTGTCCGAGTCGGACTCAAACAAGAATCCTAGGCCGTTACGCACCGTGCCGGCCAGAGGAGCTATTCGGCGGGATGCATCTGGGCAGATAAAACCTTCCAGGAGCCGGGCCTGGCAGTTATTCGAGCAGGCCGTCGAGGAGTGGAGCCATGGCAATGGGCGTGATTTTATCCCCGACGGCTAGCCCCAAGACTCAAGTGGAAGGACTCACTAGAGTGGGATCTTCCTCTTGAGACTCTAAATCACGAAGAGGGTATTTTTCCGCTGCAAAGGCGCTCTGAGTAATCGAACGAGTTATGGTTCAACCGAACAATACTTGTTCGAACCGAACAAACCCGCCGTCTTGCCGAAAGCAACTCTGTTGCGTCGAGCAGGAACGACATCTGTCCGGCGAGTACCCGACCCTCGATACAGAAATCGGAAGAAGTGAGGTGAATCATCTCCTTGAGGCTGAACGTCATCAAGGAGAGATTGGATTCTTAGTAGTGAAGAGCGTACCACCGCATCCGATAAGATCAGATCTTCCGGGAGAATGAACATAGCAAGTCGCGAGATGGACTCATGCTGCTGCATCCTGACATTCAGATGCCTAGGAAAAAATAGGGGAACCACCTCTCGGGTTAGAGCTTACACGAGAAAATAGAGATTGCGCTCTCGAGCAAATGTTGCGCTCAGGAGCAAAGGTGATGTGCCCCAGACGTAGATCGTGTGCTAGGAGCAGACAATGCATACAAAAGGGAAGGTGACCCAGTCCTCGAGTGTAGAGCTCGTCAAAGGAACCAAGTAAGGAGATCTAGTCCCCGAGCACAGAGTTCGTTAAAGGAACCAGAAAGTGCGACCAAGCGAAGACGTGCGGTAGAGCCAGCGCTCCGGCGAAGAGCTGCCGGCGAGGTGATCCGGCCCGAGCACGGAGCTCGTCGCGGGGACGGATCTGGCTCCGGGCGAAGAAGCGCCGGTCGAGGTGAATCACAACCCGATCACGATCGAGCCGCAAGAGAACGTGTGAAATTAACGCTTTACCCATGACGTATTCCTTGCTACAGTGTTAGCGTTGTCTTGGCAAGTGCAGAACAAACGCTTGGAGTGCCCGTTGCGATGAGAATCGGCTTATGATGGGCAGGACTCCGTTGGTGGCGTACTACCTTGACTTAACCGAACCGTGAAGGTCAATACCGGGTAAAGGCAAGAAATCATACGCGGGTGAAGTGAATCAATCCCTGGGCATGCGCGGAGCAAAACCCGGGAAGAGAGGGATGCAGGCATCGGTTTTGGTGGGGAAGCCTGAAACCTCGCCGCGACCATCACCGAGTTCGGCGTTCCCGTTCTCGCTTCTGCGGAAGACAAACAAGAAACGAGCAGCAAGGGGAAAAAGAGAGCAAGAACAGGCTCTAAGAAAAGCAAAGCGAATTTTTAGAAAAACACGACAAGGACGACCTACCCGTACAAGACATAATTTTTTTCGGGTACGTCCCTTGATAGCGTTAGTGTCACCTCGGCGAATGCGGAACCGACGCCAGGAGTGCCCGTTGCGATGAGAATCGGCTTACGGTGGGCAGGACTCCGTAGGTGGTGCATTGCTCTGGATTACCGTGTCAGGAAGGACGTAGCATGGATAAAAAAGATGTGTGCGGCAAGTACAGCCCGGCTATGGCTAAGACCGCTAACCAGGGAAGGCGATCGGGACCTTAGCTGCAGGCAAAACGTGCGAGGCGAAATCTTATCCGGGCATGGAACCGTGCAGCGTCGGTGTCGCCTCGGCGGGTGTGGAACCAGCGCCAGGAGTGCCCGTTGCGATGAGAATCGGCTTACGGTGGGCATGCCCGTTGCGATGAGAATCGGCTTACGGTGGGCAGAACTCCATCGGTGGTGCACCGCTTCGGTTAACCGGAGCTGTGCAGGTCGTCACCAGATAAAAAGACAAGCTCGCTGGAGCGCTCTGGGAGCGAAGACCAACGAGGTTTTGGAAAACCAACGCTAAGGAAAGGAACTGAAAACTGAAAAGCGTCTGGGGTTGCGAAATTCAGCTCAAGTCCCAACCGACCGAGGAGAGGCGATCCTCGAGGAGCTGGCGAAAGCGACTCAAGATCGCCGGCGGCGCTTGAATCGAGCGCGAATCGACCGAGCGCTTTTCTGTAAAAAAGCAACAAAAGACAAGGACGAGCAGAAAACCAAGAGCAAAGCGAACAACGCTAGAAAGTTTTAAGAAAACGGTAGAACGCTTAGCCTAACTCCGGCCCGTTGTGCGGTACCTCGAGGACTGAGTTTGCGAACTCGAATAGGTGCACAAGAGAAAGAGCGACGCCCTAGCCCCCGGTACGGACGGTGTTCGAAAACCTGAGTTTGCGAATTCGAGCACGTGCGTAGGGAGTTAGAACGACACCCGTATCCTGATCGACTCGTTCTAGGAACTGTTCGTTAACGTAAGTTAGGCGATTCCGAAGGTAACCGAATAAAGAAAGTGCCTCTGCCGTGAGCGGTAAGTGCCTCTGCCGCGGAGGGCTTACGAGAGCAGACTTAGCCGCGAGGCGAGAAAGCCTTTTTACGCAACCTTGAGTTGAGGAACTTGTTGAAACTGGATACGAGCAGGAAAAAATCCTTAATATTGCGGAGCCAAGTGTTCGCAAGGCCGGGAAGCCATCAAGTGTTACCAGAGAGTAAGGTAGTCTGAGAAGACGAGTGGTGAGAAGGGCCGCAGGGGGCCGCGAACATTCACCGTTCAATGGGTTGAACTTTACATGGCAGCCCGAGAGACTTGGACGAACTAAGGCGCGAAATTTAAGAAAAAGCGCGAAGCTTGGAAACGAAAGACCTACACGAGAAACTTACGAAGCTGGTCGATGTTCCAAGTGCTGGTCAGCTCTCTCCCGTCATCCACTGCCAGACGAACAGCCCAGGGATCCGGAAGGAGTTTTGATCCAATCCCCGAGCACGGAGCTCGTCGCGGGGACAGAGCGACGCTTTCCGGCGAAGAGCCGACCGCGTGAAGTGATCCGCCCCGAGCACGGAGCTCGTCGCAGGACGACAGGCGCCCGAGAGAAGAGCTGCCCGTGAAGTGATCGATCCCGAGCACGGAGCTCGTCGCGGGGACAGACGGGCGCCTGGCGAAGATTGCGCCGTCGCGAGGTTGATCCGGCCCGAGCACGGAGCTCGCCACGGGACCAGATTGGAAGGCGATCGAGATCGAAGGATCGATCCGATCGGCGAGGATGTGACATCCGCCGCCGAGTCATAGTCCTCAGGAAGAATCTCCTGGTCGCTGATAGAGTTCGACATGCTCGATCTGCGAATCCTCACGGACGGCGCCAACTGTCGACGGTTGAGATAACGATCTCAAGTCGCTAAGGTTCTTTAGAAGTGAGATAGGAGACACGCCGAACAGAACGAACAACAGCGGACAAGGAGACAGGGGTTTTTATCCTGGTTCGGGCCTCTCGGGAGAGATAATAGCCCTACGTCCAGCCTTTCTTATATATCAAAGAGGATTACAAGAAGTGGCTCGACGAGACGAACAAGTCTCGGCGAGATTATGGGTGTACAGGAAACAACACGCAACAATGCGAAGTCTCTTGGCCGTCAAGTCGTGCTGGCTTGACGAAGATTGGATGCCCCCTACATGCCGTCAGGGCCTTGTTTATATAGTGCGGAGCAAACCGACCTCCGGGGAATATCGGTAGGCTAACTACGAGATCGTAACGAACTCGACATGCCAAATATATCCCGAGACAGATAAGGCATACTCCTAGTCTTGGGGATCACGACATCTTGTTCCAATCCGGGAAACCACGTCCGGGTCTTCACGTAGCCGTGCATAACTCTGTCCGAGTCGGATTCAAACAAGAATCCTAGGCCGTTACGCACCGTGCCAGCCAGGGAGCTGTTCGGCAGGATGCATACGGGCCAGATAGAACCTTCCAGGGAGCTGGGCCCTGGCAGGCTGTTCGAAAGGGCCGTCAGGGAGTGGGCCATGGCAATGGGCCGTGATTTTATCCCCGACAAAAACAATGGTGAAAACTGTTTTCAGAACTTTGGGACCAGGTATTTCACCTCGTAAAACCACAAAACCGACGTAAATAACCAATTGTACTGGTTTTGAAATCCGTGTCCATACCCAACCCAACCCAACGAATACCCGAAACCCAACTCATCAATGACGTGGAGACATGCAACGACATGCCTACATGGCTGATGAAGAAAGGGGTTGTCGCTGAACAGATCAGACCTAATAAAAGTAAAAGGTGGACGCAGTCGTCGTCGTGGAGGCTATGGAAGAGGTCATCACCATGGAGGTCGTGGGCGTGGAGGGACCTATCGCCATGGAGGTCGTCGATGGGGTAAATCCTTTGTGGAGACCGTGGAAGCGATTCGCAATGATGAGCAGCCGGTGAGAGGAGGCTGTGGAGGCGGCGCAGATTGGAGGAGCGCAGGAGTGGGAGGCGAAGGGAGGGACGACAACTTGCTAACTCCGTGCTTCGTGGGTGTGGAGGGGCGACGCAAGAGTGATAGGGGAGGAAGAGGGGCGGCACAGGTATCGTGCGTGTGTATTGGCGATGGAGGTTGGGGGGTTAGGGTTTGGTATTATAAAGGGAGTGGGCCGATAATGGGCTTGGCAAGGAGGTAGGTTTGATGGTTAGATGGTTTTAATTTTTCTTTTCTTATTTAGGGTGTCCATGGTAACCCATGGATATGAAATCGAATCCGTACCGAGAGTTCGAGATCTGATAATTTCGGGTACCCGAACCCGACAAACCCATGGGTACAACTTCTTACCCATACTTGTACCTAGGTATCCGACCTGGTGGGTTTTCTATCATCCCTAGGTTTCGCCACTGTAGCATGTGACATGGTGATCCAATCAGCAGAGAGAGAAAAAAACGTACTACATCCGATCATAAAAAGAAGTCATCGTTGACTCTTAGACACGCTTTTGACCATTCGTCTTATTCAAAAAATTAGTGCAAACATACGTAATGCTTAAAGTATATTTAATGATAAAACAAATCACAACAAAATAAACGATTACCTACCTAATTTTTTGAATAAAACGAATGTTAAGAGACGTGTTTTAAAAGTCAGTAGTTTTATGAGTAGAGTATTATCAAAGGCCCCACAAGTCATCCTCCAGTTCTGTCCTTCTACCCCTCTCTCTCCATTTTGGTCGTCTATCTCTTTCCCTGCGGCACGGCGGCGGCGCGACCTCCCCGCGGCCCCCTCGGCACAACGACGGTATTGCCTTCCCCGGTCTGCGCTCCCCTTTGGCACGGCGGTGCCCGGCCGCCGGCTCCTCCCTTCTCCCTCGGCGTCAGATCCGGCAGCGCGCGACCCCGTTCCTCCCCCAACGCGGCCGGCGGCAACCCCGGGCTCCTTTCCTCTCGGCCTCGGTGACGGCGGCCCGGGTTGGCTGTGAGAATTAAGTCTTGTGCGCCTAGTTCGTTGGTTCCTAATTTTTTAGTTTTTCCCGTTTTGAGTCTTGTGCATGGCACGGCTGAATCGAGGGTCATGCGGGGCGGCGACGGCAGCACCAGCACCGGTTGGGAAACTCTTGCTCAGACCTCCTCCTCCTCCTCCTCCTCCTCTCTCCTCCCTCTCTCTCGCTGACTGTTTCCCCTCCTCCTTCTATGCGTGGCGCCGCCCGGTTTCTCTTCCTAGAACCGGCTCCCTCCCAAATTGACGGCGGGCCTTGACTGGTTCCGGCCGGCCGCAGCGACACCGGTCCAGAGGGAGCCGAACCGGGAGACCAAGCACGCGTGGTCAGAGAAGGTGCTGCGGAGCCGGCGGCGGCGGAACGGCGCATGGCAGCGAAGCCGCCAGCAGTAAGGCGGGGAGAGCGCGAGGAGTGGGTAGGATTGGTGGTGTGGGCGGCGGGGCGCTGGGAAGTGTGGGACGGCGTGTGAGGGGTTGGGTGAGAGGGCTGTTCAGACTCCAGAGATGGGTAGGGGGAAATCGTGGAGGCTGGATGCTTGACTGGACGGTATCACTCATCTTCATCATCACAAGAGGCTTTTTAAGTGGTAGAGATCTTATTTTCATAGCCTTTTCAGAATCATGTTTGCGATATATGGTCAACGATTCAGATCGTTGTAACTAGGTTTAACCATGTAGAGAACTAGGGATTGTACCCACTTCGTCCATGGTTGATGCTAATGGTTGTCTGCCATTTTTTACGGATGTATTTAAGTTCTTGCACCCTGAAATTGGGTTGTCATAAAGTATTGCATGGTATCCCTATGCTATCCAAATCGTTGCACTGGCATGTTCTGCTTATTTTTATTTATACCTGGTTGTTGAATAGGTTCATCAGGGATGAATTTATCTTCTTTTATGGGATTTGTGATGTATGGTAAACTTGCAGGCATGATTTTGTATTTCCTGCTTGTAGGGTGGCAGGATACAATTAAGTGGGTGAAAACAGGTTGTGCGAAAGACTGTATTAGTTTCAATGGCTTCTTCAAAGCTTCAGGCCTTTTGGAACCATCCTGCTGGCCCCAAAACCAGTTAGTGACATTATTCACCTTAATTTTTCTGTTGTCATTTCTTTGTTGGTTTATCATCTTTTCTTTTGTTTTACCTGATAACTGTTGATTATGCCCATAGATTGATAGAATTCAGGATAGCTGATACTTCCCACCTTTATTTAGAAAGCTATTGCCAGGCACAACATGGTTTAGGGAGGGTGAAGCTAGGCATTCCATCTTTTAGTTCAAAAAGTATGAAAGCAGCAACCATGCTTCCTTGTCAACCACAATCAACCAACATCTAGACTCGGTGGATCAGTGGAAATACAAAAGAACAGTCAGGCTTTTGATAGTTCATGATAACACCTGATGCCAAGAGAACCTAGCCGACAATTTTTCAGACCCCTCGTGCAGACAACTGCTGCACTTCATACTTCAATTGCCTGATGGCCCCATTTTGTCGTTCCCAGTTCCACCTTCTCCTTCTCTCCATAAAGAAATAAATAGCCCCATTGCTGCATCAAAATAAAAAAGTGTATTATGTATCAATTATGTTTAGATATCAACCTTTTCCTAAATTCCATTTTGTTCTTGATTAGCCACAGTTGCTAGCAAACTGACAAACAATAGTTTGGCCAGATATTAGCAAGATTGATACTATAGCCTCCCATTTGCATCTACCCCTTAGCAAAGTGCAATATTGTGCGAGTAATCTCCTGTCAAGGGCCTCTCATACAAATCCAAACAAAACAATAGGGGTGGGCATGAGCTCGATCGAACGCCTGGGTTCCTGGCAGTGGCCGGCTTACCGTGCTGGACGACGAGGGCTTTCATCATCACGGCAATATGCAGAATTGGGATAGCTAGCTGATGTTGGAGCCACCGCCTAGATTGGCTATTATCAGAGCCACTGCCTCGATTGGCTATCATCAGAGCCACCACCTCAGACTGTTTCATTGGCACAAATTGCATCTCTTTTCTCTTCTATATATTCTTCTCTTATAGTATTTTACATGATGGGGAAGGAAAGAAACCACTGGGGAACTAACCCCTTAAATCTAGATAGCCGACTTATGGAAAGATAAAATTAGTCTTCAGGGAAGATATGATTGATGTGTTTGCACTGCGTTGCCTTTAAGGAAACTAGGAAAGATAAGATTGCTCTTCACGGAATATAAAATTGCTGCGTTTGCACTATGTTGCCTCAGCGTCTCCTCCAGCCGCGCAGCCTTTCCTTCCTGGCTCATCTGCATGGCTTGCTCTTCCTGGCTCAACTGGCTGGCTCGGCTAGCTCAGCTTTCTTCTTCCTTTTTCTATAATAAATGGTGTCAAAGGGCTGGACTGTATCAGGGGCCACCTAGAAAGTACATGGCTAGTGTCCTTCAGCTAACCACAGAGTTGAGAATCTTTATCTCCTTGTCAATTGCACGGTTCAATTGCTCTCCTGTCCACGTTTTGTCCTGGAAGTCTTGTCAAAAGAATTTTTTTTACTTTTCAATGGAAGATTAGACAATGAAAGATCTTGCATTCTTGTACTGATAACCCCTTCAAATGTGAAGTTCTATAAAGTGGTATAGTGGTAAATAGTTGTTCCTGTACAGTGTTTGAATCATGAATAATTCAAACGACCCATTTTTTTGTTCATTTGTACTAAAATGTGATGGATATCTATTGGATGACACATTTACCAAGTTATCATTGTGACCTGAGACACTGAAATTGAGATAATAATCTGACCTTGACCGCAGTTCATTTTTGGGCTCCTACATTTAAATGGGGTATCAGCATCGCAAACGTTGCCGACTTTGCTAAGCCACCCGAAAAGATATCCTATCCTCAGCAAGTTGGTATGTTTTAAGTTATTCAGTCAATTCTGTTCCAACATATCAAACATGGTCATTAGTTTATTGTTCATACTTTTGTACAGCTCACATGCTTATTCTTTTGTATGGTGTGCAGCTGTTGCTTGCACTGGAATCATCTGGTCACGCTACAGCTTGGTTATCACACCGGTAACCATCATTTCTTGTCTGGATGTAGTATCATTTTTCATTCTTGTGCACTGGTACTTATAAGGTGTTATGGATATCTCATCTGGAATGTTTGTTTTAAATTTCAACCTTTCTTGATACAAAGATATTAGTTTAGTTGCATCAATCTTCTAGTGTTATAGTTTTTTTCGAACTGCTCCCTAGACTGTAATGTTGTTTTTCGGTTGCTTGTTAGATTTATGCTTCACACTCCTGAGCCTTCTTCCATTTGTTGAGTACTTCTGAACTCCAGATTAACAAGTACTCAAAAACTTCTAACCATACTGATTTATTATATACCTTGCTCTGAAATCTCCTGAATTGAAATGATCTGATATGTCTGTAGTAATATAATCTGTACTCTAATTGTTCAAACTCTTTTCTTCTTTCTATGGAATTTTTTTTTTCCTGAGAGCACTTGTTGCTATTGTCCTGTGTTTTCAGTTATAGTCTTTTTTCTCATCTTGTTTTGTAATGCTACAATGTTACAGAAAAACTGGAATCTTTTCAGTGTTAACGTTGCAATGGCCGGCACAGGCTTGTATCAGCTTTCCCGTAAAATAAGGTTTGTTTATGGAGCTAGGGCATGTTTCCTCAATCCTCTTTTGTTTTTTGGTCTGCCATTTCAGAACTTAAAAGAATAAGATATCATGGTTTATGTTCATCTCCTTTGCAGGAAAGATTACTTTTCTGATGAGAAGGATGCTGTTGCATCAGTGGAAGGATAATGACGACAAGCCATATTATTTGATTGAAAATCCTGCAATCTTGGGAGTTGTCTCAATTTCACTCTGGTCCACAGGGATATGTCGTCTAACCCAAAACTAGGATCCAGTGTTTGCTTCCATATTTCTTCAGCCTTGACAGGAGCATCGTGAAAATTTTACCCAAAAAAATCAAATAATCTTGTATGCCTTTTGTGAAAAAAGAAAAAACCAAGAAAAACATCGAATAATCCTTTGTCAAAAACATGGATATTGTTTTGCTACTGGTCATCAATCCAATCGGAGGATGGAGGATGTGTTTGGTTCGTGACCATCACTCGTCTTACCGTGTGTTGGTGTACTCTCGAATTTGGCTGTTTTTTGGTTTGTGATCTTCAGCGCCGTTGAACACCTGCTCATCAGAGTGTGGTTTGCACGCTAATTTTTTCCTTAGGGTGCCAAAATCGAGTGCCCTGAGAGAAGGCGCGCATTCGTGCTGTTGCGTTGATACGGCGAACGAAGGCGGTTATGTAAACAAGCCCTGAATTTGAGATCTCTTGTAACATACCTTCAAGGATTTTTCGCCGCCTATTATTGTTCATCCAACATATCGGTTATTTATCATGAGTTCGCTCAAACGTGCACGGATCAAAGACCCAATCTACAATTTTTATTTTTATTTTTTTGCATCGGGCTCTTATCATTCGATAAAAATAAAGGTCAGGTAGTTCGCCTTAGTTTTTGGGAAGATAATGAGGTTACCCATAGTTTTTTTTACGGAAAGATAATGAGATAGACTCGTTGTACTTTGATTAATTATTTGTATCATGACCCATCTAGGAACATGTACAAATAAATGCTTCGACATGGCATCATTGATTCCAGCATCTCATCACATGACAAGTCGGATTGATTTTCCATCGTTTAAAAATAAACATAAGTTGCAAAGTTAAAAGTTATATGGTAGTTATTATTAGTCATGACTTTATTTATTGTCGAAAGTTGCAGAACCACACCGTGTTTTGACATGACCAATTGGCATTCGAAAGTTAAGAAGCCTCGCCGTGAAGGCGGTCAGCTCGGTCGGCAGCGGTGAAGGTGGCAACCCTACCACCACCTCCACCAGCCCGGTTTTGAAGCGATCCAAATCTCGTAGAGCGGTGAAAGGGACGAAGCGCATGAGGGTGGCTGTGACTGCAACCACAGTCGCCCTGACCACAAATCCGATCGTTGGTTTTTAGGGCCAAGCCATTGGCTAGTCTCGTTGTTGGGGCATCCGCAGCCCTCCTTGCCAGCCTCCAGCAAACAGGCCCCACACTAGCCGGAAGCGGGGGCGGTCCAACGCCCGTCGGACCATTGCTCCCGTCCGCGCTTGCATGGCCGTTGATTTCGATCCAACGGCGGTGTTAAATCTGAACAAACATTTGTTTTTTGTTTAGCCATGTAAAAAATTCAAAAAAAAAAAAATCACAAATACTCTCTAATCAATGTCGGTACAACATATATTTTATTGAGACATTAACGCGACCAATATTCATTTTATAAACGTTTTTAAAGAATAACCTAATTTTATAAATGTTTATATCAATATAAAAATATATGTGGTACCTTACATTGATTAGAGAATATTTATGTTTTTTTTTATTTTTTGAATTTTTTATGCTACAAACAAAAACAAACGTCATTAAGATTTAACTTGCCGTTGGATCGAATCAACAACGGCCATGCTGGCGCTTCGACGAAGAGCAATCCGATGGGCGCTTGACCGCCTCGCTTCCCACACTAGCCACCAGCATGAACTTCCTCCAATAGTTTCCTGTTTTCTAAGTGCAGTTGCCTTAACCTTGTTGTGTGGGTTAGCCTCTGATTATGCTAGAAACTTTTCCGAATTCATGGTGGCAGGGTCGTCCACTATAAATTGGGATCAACTGTGGGCCATGATCGAAAATAACTTCTAAGGCAACTGCGCCTCATCCCACCTCCCACTCCTAATTAACTCATGTCTCATTTACAATGCCTAACACATTTCACACTCGACATCGATACCTCCTAAATCGCCGTGCTACTGCACTTGTGTCGACTCGTTCTTTCTCATCACTATTTCTTCTTTTTCTTCTTCTTTTTCTTTCTAGTCGACTCGCATCACCTCTTTGGCACCCGCTCCATTCTCTTCTTTTGTCACCGGCTGATCCCTCTATGCCGGTTCCCTGGCTTCCTGCTCCCTTCTCCATCCATCAGAGACCATGCATGAATTCGACTCAAACTTCAGAATTTTTTAACGCCTAGCAAACCCATTTTTCCCCTTATCAAGCTCATGTTTGTTCGCGGTGTTCCAACAACACGAGGAAAACACATATAAAATGCATGATCGATGATTGCTTTGTCTGGCCAGAGAGGTCGGATGTCAGGATTATTCTGTGCAGGGCAGGCGAGGTCAGCTAGGGCATATGTGCGTTCGCCTGAACCTTTTGACTCCCCAGCCTGATGAAACCAGTAGTAAATACCACGCTTTCCTTCCAAAAAAAACATTACTGTACGCTTGGTGGACTTGGTGGTCACAACACGCCGCGTCGCCGGCCGCGTTGCTCCCGTTCCCGTGTGGCACAGGAGCGGGTGCCGCACCCGCGTCACCGCGACACCACGTGCCGAGTAGGGCCATCTCGGCGCGCCCGCTCACTTGTGCGATTCTCATGTCCGAGCGACGAGGCTGGAAGGCACGGTCGAACGAGCGACGTTGTTGATCTGGCCAGGCATGCAGGCCTGCCGAAGCATGGCTGAGTTCGTGCAATAGTAGATGTTTGGTTGAGCTGCAGACAACAAAATTGTTCCAGATCGCCTCATGTTTGATTACTGCATGAGCTTGTCGTCGCCATGTCCTCCACGAGCCGAAACCACCGTCGAAGACCACGTCATGTCCAAATCCGAACACCAATGATCCTGTCCAGCCAAAATCGACTTGGAGGCAAACCAGCCCGCCCAGAGCAGCCGCCACCACCGCCGGCCCCCTCGAACGCCGCCGCCGGCGGCTGCCCCTTCCTCCCCTCGCCTCCCCTACTCTTTGCCTGCACGCTAGCGGAGGCCAACGGCACCCGATGATCACCTCCTTGCTAGATCCAGCCGATGGAGGGTCTCCTCGGCCTCCCTCTTCGCTGGCGGCACCCTCCTTCCCCCAAATCCGACGCGCCCTCTCCCTTTCCTTGGTGGCCACCTCCTTCCTAGATCCACCCGTAGGAGGGTCTCCCCGACCTTCCTCTTCGCCGGTGGCGCCGACCCACCTCAGCCAAGCCCTCGTCCAGCCGACGGCGGCGGCAGCGCTCGCTGCCGGCAAGCCTCCCGGTGGATGCGCTCCCGCCCCGCTTCCCCGTCCTCCCATGATCCGGCATGCCCCTTCACCAGATCTGGGCCAGGCTCTTTCGGCCGGCGGGGTCATGGGCAGGCGGCGCCCCCTACATTCCATGGATGTGCCTCAGTGGCCCGTTGCGCCTCAACCGGTGGTGAACCTATCTCCCCGCTGCATCTTGGCCGGCGGCGTGCCTACGGCTGACGCGTGTGGCCTGAACGGCGGTGGTAGTGGTCGTCCCCTCCCGTTCTTCTACCTCTCCCTTCCAACCCCTCCCCTCGTGCCCGCCTTGTCGGTAGGCCACTCGAGGGGGTCCACGTCGATGGTGCTGGCTAGATCCGTCGGCAGGAGGCCCAGGTCTGGCATGGTCCCTATCGCTGGTGTGGTCGGAGCCGGTGAGCTCCAGTAGCGTGCCCCAGCGTCTTGGTGGACGCCGCGGCTTTATGCCTTAGGTTTTGGCATCACGGTCACCGGTTCTAGTGTTGCCTTGGTTGGACAGTGCATCGGTGGCCGGCCGGCACCTTGGTGGCTGTCCTACGGTGGCCTCGTGGTTCCGACGCCTTGTCTTCCGTTCCGAGCGTGTTATGCATCGGCGATGCATCGACGGTCGGTTTGCCACACCAGTGCGGAGTCCAGATGGTTTCAAACAGTGATGCCTGTTGCGGTGTGATAGACACATCTACCTTTGGCTTGGTGCAGCGCCTCAGTGGATCTAGCCCCACGTCCAGAATCGTCTAGGCGTGACGGGAAAAAGCAGAGCAATGTCACGGGCCATGATTTCAGGTTGCTGCGTAACCGTATTTTTGAGCCTATGGCCCATGTATCACTAGGGTTTGGTGGTGGCTGCCCCATTCCCCTGGTAGCCGCTATATATGTGACCGCCGGTTCTCTTCTATTCTTAGGTTTTGTTGTGTTTGGTTGACCCCGTGTGTGTCCCTTCTCGTGTTCGTATGTGTCGACTGGACCACCCATGACGAAAAACAGAACCTCACCCTTTCATGAGTTGATTTATTAGTTATCATCTTGTTCTTGCTGGTTCTCGATTGCTAGTAGGTTCAAGGTATAGGATCAATTATGCCTGGCTCATTTTATCGCCTCGTGTGGTGACTTTACGATTGTTCGGTTGCTGATCCCGTGGATTGATAGCGTCGCCACCACACCAAATCGACGTATCATTCTTATCAGAAGATCGAGCCGACCTAGTGCGCATCAGATCTTTTGCGCTTCATCTTTTTCAATCTCCTTCGAGGCCAACTCCTTTTCTTGATGGCATCCTTTTTCTAGGAGTGCCCGTTGCTTCGCCTTAGCTGCTAGTTGAGTTTGTTCTTGATAATACAATTGGATCTGCATATGTCCCCTGACATTTTTGTTGTTTAGGGTTATCGTAAAAAGTATCTTCATGCGGCGTGTTTTCTACTACTTCTCTAACTTGAAGTGTAATCAGAAACCCAATCAATTTCGAGGGGAACAATGTTGAAGCTATTCTTCATAGAATCCCCCTACAGAAGCTCTCAAAATACAACAATGGATTAATTTAAAGGTGGTGGCCATTGACTTGAGCCTGGAAAGGGAGACAAGAATCCCACAATAAACGCAGAGGCCATGATAAACACAACCCAAGAATGAGGAGGGGAAAAGGGCGAGCCACGCTTGATTGACAATCTTTCATTGCACAAGGAGCTCATCCGGGATCGGACATCCCATCATTTTTTCTTATTTTTCTTATTTCCTATTTTAATAATTTTATGAACATGAATCCTCTCTCTCTCTCTCTCTCTCTCTCTCTCTCTCTCTCTCTCTCTCTCTCTCTCTCCTTTCCTACCCTCTTCCCTCTTTTTCTATCTCACCTCTAGCCACACCGCCATGGCCAATTCGCGCTCTTTGACCTTGCCGTTCTCAATCTCTCCGCAAACCACCTCTCCGGCACCATCCCCAACGACCTCGGCCTCCTCATCCGCCTCCACCTTCGACAATCTCCGACACCATCCTCGATGACTTTGGTTTCCTCGTCCCCCTCTCCACAGTCGACGTCTCCAGCTTCGTCCTCGCCAACCGCACCGACGGCACGCCTAGGTTCAATGCCATCTCCTTAGCCGGAAACAAGGACCTCTACGGCTAACTTTTGCCGCATAAGTAGGCTTGCATCCTCTCCATATTCGCTATCGTCCTTGGCGGTTGTGCTCGTGCAGCCTGGTGACAATGCTTGCACCGACTAGAGGTTGTGTGACGGAGAACGGTGGAGCCGGGAGTTTGGTGACGACGGGCTTGGGACTGACGTGGATATAGACGAGGCGCGCAATGGGCGGCTCGACAATGGCATGGCCATGCGGGTGTGGCCTGAGGTGAGAGAGACGGCGAAAGGGGGTAGGATTGAGATAAGAGAGAGAGGCATTCTTGTCCATATAATTAGAAAATAAAATAAAAAAAATGTTGAGAAATGATAAGAATGTCATAAAATTGAGAGGTTTACTAACTGAATATTCATGAAAAATTTGATGTGGACTTAATAGCCGTTGAAAATGGACACACGATCAGATATAGACGTCTTCACCATAACTATAGTTTCGGACCTAGGGTTGAATATATATACACGCGGACACATTTAGTCCATAGCACAGACCCTCGGTTTAACCTTCATGTCCATAGTACGTAGACACCTACATGCATGTGTGCGTATGCATGCGTGCGTGCAGTGCGTGGGTGCGAGTGTGCGTTTCCAGTTTCGTTGTATACCTAAAAAACGCAAGCAGAGTAGCGAGCAGCGACCAACTGGAGCAGAGCCAGAGCGCATTGACCGAACCAGCTGGTAGGTCCGGTCGATCGAGTCTGGCCGTCTGGGACTCGGTCAGTCAACTAGTCAACCACACCGCACCGAACCGCAGAGTGCGGCGCCCCGCGCCCAAACCTCACGCGACTCGAGTCGCGACTCGCGAGTCACGACGCATCGCAACCCAAACGGCCAAACCGCGCGACGTCTCCACCTCGCGGCCGCGTCTACTTCCTTCCCGTTTTCCCACTCTCACTCGAACCCCAACGACTCTACCCCGCACGCACACCACCGCCGCGCACGCATATAAATTCACACGGCCGCGCCCGCTCTGAGCGCTCTCGACAAGACGACGCGACGGAGAAGAAGACGCCACGATCCTACAGATCCACAGCCGTACGTGTTCAAGATATGAAGATCGCGTGCTTCGGCGGCGCGGCGGCCGTCGCCGACGAGGCGGCGGTGGCTCCCCGCCCCCGGAGTCGCCACCGGGGGTTGCCGGCGTTCCGTGGGAGGTTCTTGCCCGGGAACAAGGGCAAGAAGTCGCCGGCGGCGGCGGTGAAGTTGTTGATGCGGTCCGGGACGGAGGGGTCGCCGTGCCGGGGGCGTGAGGTGGACGTGGAAGCCGTCTACGACATGGTTTTCGGCGCGTCGCCGTCGGTGCCGTCCTCGTCGGCGCTGAGCACCTCGGCGTCGCTGGACTCGTCCTGCACGTCGTCGCCCTGCCCCTCGTCCCTCTCGTCCTCGTCGTTCTTGATAGCGCCGCCGCCTCCGCCGGCGAAGCGGCCGAAGAGGGGGTCGCCGGTGGCGGGGGCGGCGGCTGTTGTGGTGTGCCTCGTGATGCTGCTGCTCTGCGGCCCGATCGGGGCCACGCTCCTCACCTCGACGGCGCTCTGCTTCTTCCCGCTGCGGTGGTCCAGGGCGGGATCACCGGTGGAGTACAGCGTGCCGTCGCCTGAGTACGACGCGGCGTCCGCGAGGGAGGAGGAGGAGATGACGAAGAGGAAGGTGATCATGGAGGGGTTCTTGGTGAGGAACCGCAAGAAGTGATCCATGTTTTGTCCTCTGTTTTTTATCCGCTTTTTCTTTCTTTTTTGAATACTAGAAGCAAAGGATTTTTTTTTTTTTGTTGCGGGAGAGTTACATGTAAATGCAAAATTACGAACTTCATGTAATTAATTAACCTCATGCAAAAATCTTCTGGTCAAACATATTAACTTGAATAATGAATATTCAGGGATCATGATATTACTAAACCGTTAAATCACCTTAAATCAAATTTGTATCATCTAGATATACTAGAAACAAAATTACCCATATCAGTTCATTTGTATCTTGAAAACATCCTACTAAACGGGAAAATATGCCATGCTTGTACAAGGATTTTATTATTCTTAAATAAAAACACTATACACGTCTGAAATAGGTGCTCATACTATTTTTGTGAAAGAAATGTTCAAGAGAAATGGAGGAGATGTTGTGTGTACAGCGCACATTGAAACACGGAGAAATGGAGGTCGAGAAAGCAACCGATGCATGCACAACAAACTTGATTGGTCGCGCATACGTGCTGTGCTGCCTCCACGCGGACCTGCTAAGCTAGTGGAGAGTGAAGCTTTAGCCTGCCTTTGCAATAATGCAAGTATTTCAGTGCTCGCGTACGAGCAATTTTCCGCAAACTTGCAAATTAATGATTGATTATTTGATTGGCCACCTCGCCGCAGATACATATATATATTCTTTTTTTTTTTGAGAGAGAGATACATATATATATATATTCTTGGTGCCTCTCCTTTCGTTGCATGCATGCCTAACGACATCATAATTTAATCGGCCGAGTGAAAATGACATCTTGCTTCCTAATAAGAAACAAATAGGATGTTTGGTTACCTGCATTTACAGAGATTTGTATCTACAGATGTATAATCTTACTTTTTTCTTGTGTTTGGATGTCTGCATCTGGTTCTAAGCCTGGCTCAGTGGATACAAAATTCTCCATACAGCCTGGCTCTGAAGAAACGTAGAAAATGACCGTTTTTCTAGATGCAACACATGACGGCCTCATGTTCTGCGCAAGGGGCCACAGTCAGTCAGTCACCATATCAGTTATAACTCTAGGTGATTTATGGGTCAGAAGCCCATCTCAAACCATAGGGGTATTATGGGCAAAACCAAATGTAGGCTAGACTATATATATGAAACCCCTTGTACACAAGAGAGATCGGTCAATAAAGATTATTATGCCTGGGTTTTGTCTCTCTAGATCTGTGTCTGTTGTCTATTGTGATTGTGTTTGCGCGCGTGTGCAACGACCGTTTTACAACACGTTATCAGCACAAATCGCTCTCAGGTTTGTGATCAACGGTATGTCGCTACCTGCAAACAGATCTGTTATTTTTCGATCTACTGTTTTCGCTTTTCCATCTAGTTGATCGTTGTTGTTTCGAATCGATCTAGTAGATCGTTATCACAGATTAACCTTCTCATGGCCCGTAGCCACACCGTCGCACGCCGTGCGGCACCACAACCCCATGGGCCATCGGATCCGCTATTGTGCTCGCTCGCGGCCCTGTCGCTGTAGACGCATTGTGCGCCGCTGGCTCGCGCCGTCTGGCCTCTCGCGTGCCAGCAGGCGTCGCCCTCTCGGCTGCGTCGCCGCCGCCATATACGCCAAGCCTCGCCGCCGTCCTTAGTCCCTTTGCACGCGCCGCGCCGCCTCAGCCACACCGCCGCCCGGCCACAGCCCCGACGACTCGCCGGACTCGGCAGCGGCAAGGCCGTCTCGGCGCGCGCCGCCCTTAGCCCGACCTTTTTGATGTGAAAGCGGGGGGCGCCATATATTCATCAAAGCGGGAAAGAAGTACAAGATGGGGAGAAAAGGGCCCCTCTCCGTGGGCCAAAACAACAAAATTAACTAATTACAAAGGGTCGCCGCATGACCTCCCAAAGCGCGCAGTCATCAAGAAGTTGGTTGAGGAAGATCGCAACCTCTCATCCACCGTCCGAAAGATTCGATTGTTGCGCTCGGCCGGATATGCCATAACGTGGCGGCGGCGATGGAGAGCTCACCCTTCAAACAGGGCTGGCGTCGAGGAGGTCGAAGGTCCACCAGAGACGATCTTTGCTAGCACGAGCCCATTTCGAAGGGTTGAGGCGGGAGCGTTGAGAAGCGTCGCCCGACTGGACGAGACGTGATAGGTAAAGGCACATTGAAGAAAAAGATGCTCTGGCGTCTCGAGTTGCGCTTACGAAGCGAAGTACTCATTCGCAAGCCCCTCTGAGTAGGGCATCGGTAGTGAAGACACGGCACTGCAATGGCGATCCTGAAAGAACTTGCATAGAAGGAGCCCAAAGCTTCCACACCAAAAAGCGCAGTTTGGCGACGCGCCCGCAAATTGGAGTTGGTATGCGGTCTTGACCGAGAAGACGAGTCTTGAGTGAAACATACGGCAATCTGTCGAACCGCCCTTGAGCGAGCAAGGCAGAAGGATCTTGCCAAGAAGCGACACAAGCTCTGCATGAGATGCGGGGTGAGGCTGCGGTGAGATCCGAGATCCACGCCGCATTGGACAAAGCGCCACGCACCGATCTATTCTTCCTAGCAGAGGCAGCGTAAAGACCGGGGAGCAGTGCCTTGGGGCCGAGCCGGGACGGAAATCATCCCAAAGGAAGTGGTGGCTCCATCCCCGGGATATCGGAGGTGCCGACCACAGAGCGGTCGGCGTCGAGTCGGTAGAGTAGAGAGGGGTGGAGGCCCAAAGCCGGGCAAAGGGTCTTGACGGCTTAGCGAGCCAGTGAAGTCTCAAGGCAGAGAAGCGGGTGGTCGAGCACCCCAAGCCCACCAAGCGAGGTGGGGGAGCAGACGACGGACCGGTGACCCGCCCACCCCGGGAATCAGAACCCTTCGAGCCAGGACCGCTGAGGAGTCAATTCTCTTGATGACCGAGTGGGTGGCTTGATGTGAGAGAGTGAAGGCCGGGAGGCGGTGAGGATCGCCTTTAGCGGGGTGGCGCCCACCTTTGGACGATTAGAGGGCAGCGCCACCTGCTAGCCTTGAGGCCACTTTGTCGATTAGTGGTTGGAAGTGGGCGTGCTTGAGGCGCGGACGGAGAGAGGCATCCCAAGGTACTTTAGGGGAAGGGCGTCGATTCCGCGGTAGGTCTTGGAGAATCTGAGCAAGGTCAACACCCTCGCAGATTGATTGGAACCACGGCTTTTGGAGAAGTTTGCACGAAGGCGGTGATTTTGCGAAATCCGGAGAATGGCGGCTAAGGTTGAGGCGTCCTGCGAGGACGGGTTAAGAAAGATTCTTTGCATCGTCGGCGAAGAGAGAAATTTTGGTGGATGCAGAGGACCGCCTAGCTCGAAATGGCTCCCGGATCAAGCGCTTTGGTGATCGAGAGATGAGAGGCTCAATGGCAATGTTGAAAAGGAGAGGCGAAGGGAGTCTCCTTGCCGTAGGCCCGGCCGTGGTGAATGGTGTCCGTGGGGTGGTTGTTGGGAGGACTGCGAGGAGGATGTTGCTAGGGTCATTGAGATCCAATCTCTCCGGTGAGGGTGAAACCCCGCGCCCGAAGGTTGTCGAGGAGGTAGGTCAAGAGGCGGAGTCAAAAGCTTTCTCAAGGTCCGACTTTAGAAGCGGGTATGGGATTTTAGATCTGTCGCAGAGCCGTCGCCTGTGTTGAACCAAGAGAAAGTTATCTGGATGTGGCGCTTTTAATGAAGGCACTCGACAAGGGACATTAGCTCCTGCATGAACGGGGCTAAGCGGGAAGCGAGGATCTTGGTGAATAGCTTTCCCACGCTGTGGATTAGGTGATGGGACGATAGTCCGAAATTTGAGAGGGATTGTCCTTTTATGGCGATGGGGACGATATCGCGACCGTTGAGGCTTGCGGACCGGTTGAGTCGAGATTGAAGAGGCATTGCGAGCCTCAAGCGGTCGGCAGAGATGATGTCGACAAGCTTTGTACAAATCCGGGTGAACCCGTGCGGACCCGGGCCTTATCACTGGGAAGGGCAAAAACCACCCTTTTGAGCTCTTCTGGGGTTAGGGGGGCGTCGAGAGATGACAAGTCAACCGTGGGCATCCCCAGGAAGTCCCAGTTAAAGGTGCGGCTAGAGAGCGGATGGTCGTTTGAGGCGGACTCACCAAAGATGCTCGAGAAATGTTGGTGCAGGACACTGGCCTTGTCAAGGAGCTCGGTGTGTAAGCCAGAGCTGCTCTGGAGCGAGTGGATGAGGTTTCTCCTCCTTCGCCCATTGGCGCGAAGGTGGAAATATTTGGTGTTGGCGTCACCTAGCTTTAGCCAGGATAGTCGGGAACGCTGTTTCCACTTGATTTTCTCAATTGTGCAGAGGCCGAGGATACGAATCTTTAGCTGCCGTGGAGGCGATTAGATCCTCCGAAGGTGGCGAGCTTCCATAGCTAGGTCAAGGAGGCGAAGGGTTTCGTGGCAAGGCGAGCTGGAGCTTGATATCACCGATCGAGGCGGCTCAGTCGAGAGAGCAGGCGATCTTGGGAGAGCTTGGCCTTCAGGCGAAGAAGAGGATGTGGGTGCAGGCCCGGGGTGGGGTCAGACCAGGCCTGGAGGACGACCTGATGAAAACCGGCTAAGGAGAGCCAGTAGTGCTCAAAGCGGAAGCGGCGTGGAGCCCTGGGGGCTTTTCATGGTGAGGAAGAGAGGCGGTGGTCGGAAGCGGAGGAGGAAAGGGGACCAGAGAGCAAGATGGGAAGAGGAGCTCCCGGTCGGTGTTTGCGAAGGCCGGTCGAGGCGCGCAGAGTGGGGGCGACATTCGTTGCTCGGTGAAGCGCTCACGGAGAGGTGGATCTCGGAGGCAGCAAGCGTCGAGGTGTCTCGGAAGTGGGACATGAGGCGCCTGTTGAGGTTAAGGTTGCTCTTGTCCGAGGCTTTGTAGATCGAGGTTGAAATCACCAAGGATGAGCAGGGCCTGCGACACCACCTGGCGATAGTTTGCAATTCTTGGAGGAAGGCGGGCTTCTCGAAGTTACAGAAGGTCCGTAGACATTGGAGATGAACCGGGAGGGTTGTCCATCGGCGGGAGTGACTTTCACCGAGATTGAATGCGGTAGGAGGAGGGTCGGAGAGCTGCACGCAGGAGTCATCGGAAGAGCAATGACCCTCCCACAGTGCGGTGGCAGGATAGAGAGCACCCCATGACTGAGCCGGAGATCTCAAGAGCGGTTGGAGGGAGGCGGAGAGCTTAGACTCTGGATGGCAAGGATGGTGGGGTGGTGGGAGGCGGACAAGAGAAGCGGCGACATCCTCTTAGCCGGAATTAAGGCCACGAACATTCCAGTGAGAGGATCTTCATGAATAAAACCAAAAGGCACACTAGCCCCAAAAAAGCGAAGCGGGAACAACAGCTAAGCGGGGAGGAGCAGCCCTCGGCGACGTCGGGCAGTCACGGAAAGGTCAGCGGCAGGCGTGGCAGTCAGCAGAGGTCGGCGGCAATGGCATAAACAAATGAAGTCGAGTGAGCTGCGGAGAGGAGCTTCTCGAGCTGTCTTGCCTTGGTCGAGAAATGCGAGGCGGAGGAGATCCCGAGGCGACAGCGAGAGACCACAGGCCTTGCGGACGGCGAGCAGAGGAGGAGGAACCGGGCAGCGATCAGGCGAAGGAAGAAAGCGAGAACTTCGTCTAGAAGGCGAGCACGCTTAACGCGGAGGCCAAGCGGGGAGGGAGAGCAGCGGTGGAGGGGCGGGGACAGTAGCTCTGGCCAGGAAGGCCAAAGCGGTAGGGTGAAGGAGCGGTGCGACGAGCGAAGCCTCAATGTCCATGGGATCGAAGGTGGTGTCGGGCAGAGACACGATAGGATTTAAGTCCCAGAAGTGGAGCTCAGTCCCAACAGCACTGTTGGTCCCTGCAGACAGGGATATAGGTGGAATGGGGGGGCAGCTTGGGCCAGGGGCCTCGGAGGTGGCGACGGAGGGCCTGGCAACGGGCGACCATAGCGGCGGCGGCTTCACCGGTGGCGAGACGGGAGGCGGTGATGACGCAGCGATTTAGAGGGAAGTCAAGCCGAGGTAAGCAGGAGGCGACGCTAGGCGGTCGGCCGAGTGTGGGAGGCCACGGCGCGGGGAGAAACAGGGATGGGATGAGTCCGTGGAAGAGGAGCGAGACGGAGGCGCGGGCGGCGTGCTCCTTGCCGCACGGCAGCGGAAAGGAGACAATGGGAAGCTTGAAACCCCAAAGTCAAGGGGCGGTGACAAAGCGCGGTGCACCGCTGACCAACTGGCTTGCCTTGTCTGGGAGCACAAGGTGGCCCCACCCTTGAGAGGCCACAGGGGAGGCACTTGCTATGCTCACTGGGAGGAGTAACTCACGGCAGACTCCGTGGCAGAGCCCAAGACCCGGCGAGTGTGGGCGAGGAGATCTGGTGCGGGAGCGGGAGAGCTGGTGGAGTGGGTTGATTTGTGGGCGTCGGCCAGGGTGAGAAGCAGAGGCAGCTGGTCGGGGTCTCTTCGGAGGAGTCACAGAGTGAGTGGAGGTGGCGGCGGAGATTTCCCAAGCCGCGGTAACACGGGAAGGAGGAGTCCGAGCAAGGAGGGAGCGCTAACGTTGATGTCCGCATCCTTGCGCCGACGAGGCACAAAGAGGGGCGGCAAGGCGTGGGTGGCTCAAAGAAGATCTTGGGAGGGGCGGAGTCGGGAAGCCGAGGGCCCGGACGTGGGGACTAGGGGCTGCGCCACCGTCGTGAGGCCGCAGAGGAGAAGTCTTGACCGAGTCGGCGTGGAAGCGATGAGCGGTGAGCAGACGCCTGGGCGGCCGTGGCCTTGGCGCGCCGGCAAGGCAGGCGGCCCGCGGTTGCCGACGCGGCGAGACTCCATGTAAGGTGAAGGCTCCACGAGCTCGAGGTTGATCTCGAGGGGATCGAGGTGGGTCCGCGCCCACACCCAAACTCTGAAGGATGAAGTGTCAATCGAAGCGGGAGGAGGGCTCGACGGTGTCAACTCGGCCGGCGCGTGGCGAAGATCTGATCGACCGGGCATGGAGGGGAGCCCTTCTATGAAGACTAGCACACTGCAGGCGCACCGCTCGGGGTCCCGGCGGCATGGATGTCTCTGGGGATGGCGGAGATGGCGAAAAAGCGGCCGTCTTGCGTGGAAGGAGCTACTGGCGGCCGTACCGTGCTGCTCGGCAGAGTAAAACGCACCAAGAAGCGCCGGTGAGCGAGGTGAGAGAGCGGTGATGTCGAAAGTTGGGATGTCGATGTGGAAGCCGAGCTCGCGGGCCACGAAACCGGCGTCGGGGTAAGGCCCATCGGAGATGGACACGATGACCCCCTGCGGTGGAGCTCATCGGCATCATTCGCATGGAGAATCCACCTCCACCGAGACAGCGGAGGGAGGGCGCAGCGGCAAGGGGGGGGAACGACTTGGCGGGGCCATGGGAGCGGTGGTGGGAGCTGGAGGGGGAGGATGGCGATGTTGTTAAAGCGGCGGGGTAGAAGGCGGCGTGGGAGGCTGCTGGATGCACGCCGCGGCGAAAGCAGTGTGTGGCGAACGGCGCACACGGCACTTCACCGGTCCCTGCAATCAATAGCACGGTGGTCGCCAAGAACAAAACAGCAGCGCCGCCTTAAATCCGCTCTGGGTGGGTGACCGGTGGAGCTTGCGCCCGCATTAAGCGGGCAGTTCGCGGAAGAGGGCGGAGCGAGGGGACGCCGCGCCGCCTCGGGCGCACCACTTGCCATTACAAGGAAGAAAGGCGCCGCAAGAAGAGGCGGCAATGACGGCAGGGGCGAGTAATAGCGAATGGTGAGCACCGGGAGGGAGGAGGCGATAATGGCTGCCGTGGGTGGATGGTTGGGGTCGCTCGAAGAAATCACCGGAAGGGAAGGATTGGTGGGCGATTAACGCCTTTGGGGAGGGAGGTGAGTGGAGAGTCGCCGAGGAGGAGATTGGGGCGAAGCAACTCTGGCGAAGGATTTGAGTGGCGTGGGATGGCTGTCATTGCCGGATCCAGAGGGTCGTGGAGGCGCGATGGTTGCAGGTGGCGGTAGGCGGCCCATGGTGAGGGGAGGGGAGGAGGCCGTGGCGCTCTCCGGAGGCCGAGGGCGGCGGCGGCGCGTGGTGGTGCCGACGGCGGCCGGGCGGGAGGGGCGGACGTGGAGGAGGCAGGCCAGCAGACAGGCGTGGACTGGCTGTGCGGCGCCAGCGCTATCCGTGGTTGAGGATAAGCGTCGCGCGGACTTAGCCGAGGCGTCGGGAGGATGGCGGCGCTGGCGCGCGACGACCGCCGCAGAGGGAGCCGGGAGGCCTTGGCGTCGACGGAGGGGCCGGGCTTGGAGGGAGGCGACAGGAGGGGTGCCTGGCCGGGCGCTGGCGTCGGCAATGGCGTGGAGGCGTATGGAGGAGGCCCAGCGGCGTGGCGAGAGGCGGGCAGCGCCGGGACGAGTGAGTGGAGAGGAGGCGGCGGCGGTGTGGCGAGGGGAGCGAGGGCAGCGATGGGGCGAGGGCCGATCTGGCGTTAGTGGTGGAGGAACGTCGGGCGGTGGCGGAGGCGGCGGCGGCGGCGGCGGCGGCTAGGAAACCCTAGTCGCCCAGCGTGTCGCCTGGTGGGCGTGAAAGCTCATGCTCGAGCTACCTTCTCCTTGGCCCGGCCTCGCCTCGCCGCGCTGTCACGCGCACCCGCCGCCGGCCGCCGCCGCCGTGCCGTCGCGCCCCCCCCGCCGCCACGCCATTGCCGCCGCCAGCCATGTCACCGCATGTCACTCGCCGCCCGCAGCGGCCCCGCCCCGCCCCGCCCGGCCGTGCCTCGCCCGTCGGCCGCAGGCCGCGCCCGCCCTACTCGGCCGTGCCGTGCCTCTGCAGCGCCCGCGCCCGCGCCGCCGTTAGCCCGCAGCCTCGCCCTGCATGCCAGCGCCGCCGCCCGGCTCTGCCCGGCATCGGCAGCGCCGTGTCGCCTCAGACCTGCGCCAGCGCCCGCTCTGCGCCGGCCCGTCGGCGGCGCTCCGCTCAGCGCTGTGCGCAGCGACCTGCGCCTCTGCTCCCCACGCCACGCGTGCCCACGCCAGGCCAGACGCGTCGCGCGTTGCCCGCCTTCACCGCTACCGCCCCACGGCTTTCCGTTCGCTTGCGCCAAGGCTCGGCGCGCGTCGCCACCTCGCCATACCGTGAGCCACCATGCCTCGGGCTGCCGCCCCGTCGGCGGCCGTGCCCCCGCGCCGCTCCGCGCGATGTTGCCTTGTTTCACACCATTGTCGTGCCGCGCCTGTAGTGTGTCACTCCCACTGTGGTTGTGGCCTGGACCACGGTCGCGCCCCGAAGGCTCGGTTGCCGTCGTCCTCTGTGCCCTGCGTCGCCACGATAGTCGCTCCCGTAGCGTGGCTGTGCCACTACCGGCCCCGTGCCGCTCGGCACCGCCATTACCCCGCGTCGCGATGCCTGCCCTCGTGCCGTCATTCCGTAGACGCGGTCCCACCACTGCCAGGTTCGGCTCTGCCACCCCGTAGGCGTCGCTGCTCTCGTCAATACTATTTTCGATGGACCCGGTGATCCATCCTGAGATGATGCCTGGAAACTGTGTTTCAGTCCCTGAAGGACACAATATTTGCACGAGTGGTTTTCGTAACATATTCCCCTTATAGTACTTACAATTCCAGGTAACCATCGAAATCCTCTCTTTCAGATTTGGATTCTAGTATTTGAGCTTCCATATTATGCAAAATCTTAGACCTAGCCCACCTTTGGAAGCTGCATATTAATGGGTTTATTTTCTAGCAAAGAGTTATTGTTGTTTTTCTGCATTGTTATAATTATAATATGGCCTATAGACCAGAAATAATTACCAGAGATTCATAAAAATGTTAGAAACCTTATGGGCATCATTATGTTTTTTATGACTTGTTTTTTCTGACACTGTATGTTTGGAGTATAATTTATTAACCTGCAGTCCCTAAATTATTAGAAACTCCTAATATTGCCTGGAAATATGGCCTATAGACCAGAAATAATTACCAGAGATTCATAAAAATGTTAGAAACCTTATGGGCATCATTATGTTTTTTATGACTTGTTTTTTCTGACACTGTATGTTTGGAGTATAATTTATTAACCTGCAGTCCCTAAATTATTAGAAACTCCTAATATTGCCTGGAAATTCATGGGAAAATTTAATGACTCCTGTAGAGTTTGGGTTTGCTCATGTTGAGTAGTTTACATCTTTTACTTGATTGTCTCACATTAGATGCTTATTTCCATTATGCCATAATAATCGTCTGAGTTGTTCTATTTCTAATTTCTCTCCTATAGTAGAGTTAATTATCTGAGTAAATGCTAAATAGAACATGATGCCTGAAGCATATGCCTTACTTGTTGTAAGTAATCTTGCATGGAATAAAATCAGATTAATTAATGTATACCAAACCGAGATATATAGTTATACTTGCCTTTGTGAAGGGTGTTCCTACTCAACACCGTCTCAAGTGCATAGATATCCTGAAGACATGAATTGTGGAAATATGTCTTGCAGACATAAATAGTTGGCATATGTCCTGAAGACAAATGTTTTCCCTTATTTGCACTAAAGAAAATTTTCTGCCCATATGTCTATCCCCAAAGAATTAACTTAACGTAGAGCAGCAGTCTACAGTCCCCTTCGGTGTGGTGTTACCAACCAGTTGTTTAAGGTGCCTAAAGTGTAACCTGAAATTACAAAATATATATTGGCTTCACGACAACAAAATTTATACTCCTGTAGCAGTATAGTTATAAGGTGATTTAAGTACTTGCCTGTTGTACATGCTATCACTCGTAAGTTTTTGGTTGAGAGAGAATTGGGCCTTGTGTATGTAAAGGCAAGATTATGCACCAGAAGTGCAGATTAGATTATGCACCAGAAGTGCGAACGGATAGTTTGGTGATTGTAAATTGTGATAAATTTGGGACATATTTGGCTCCGACGGACGTGAGCGATCCGACGTGAGCATGCAAATTATGACCAGCAGTCATATTAGTTTAGTAATTGCATTATGACTGGAAGTCACATTGGTTTGCCTGAAGCAGAATAATCCCAAGTATCGTCACTAGCGCCTGAAGTTGCTACAACATGTCTGAAGCCATTCGTTTTTGGAATATAATTACACCTCCGTAATGTTATTGTCACATGAAGTTAACTGTTATTTGGCGTACATGTAGTATTTATTGTGTTCCTACAGAATAGTAAAGTTTCCATGCAAATTATTGATACTGTCGCATTTATATTAAATCTGAAGTTTAATTAGATATATGATATGTGTAATTGGGCAATAGTAAAGTAACTCGACTTTACAACCTCACAATTTGTTGGATGATCAGTGGCCCCGCACGGGTGCGCCGCCCCAGTAGGGCGTGCGGCAACATAGCGTGGGCATGCCACCTAGCGCGGACAGATGATAGCCTAGAGGAAAGCGCGTGGCAAATAAAATATAAGTCTAAGCTCACTGCATATATTGTTAACCCCCAATGGTAACGCGTAGAATCAAGATATTTTTCAAATATTATCACCACCAAGCATACACTTGTGAGCTTCCACCTATAGTTGGGGAATTTGTACCTGTAGTTCCATTAATCTTGTACTCATGAAAGGGGATTGTGTAAGTATGCTGTATTAAAAATCGGATCTCGGCATCAGGGGGAGAGGAATGCCCATATTTCATGTTAAATGCGTACGAGATCTTGATTGAAAGATTAACGCACTAGTTAATGCTCCCGTACGTTAGTAGTGAGGAGTGCTCCTGTTCGCTAGAAACGAGGAGACTGCCAGATATTTAAAGGAGTTGGAAATCATTTACCTGTAGTAAATGAGTCGTTAAGGGTGGAATACCCCGGGTTGAATAGTATATCCACATTTGCGAAATTGACTTGTTGGATCATGGTCTAAAGTCTGTGGGGACGACTGCGGGTCTTAGATCCAATGACACTCGTCAAACAATTGCTCATCACTCCTAAAATTCTTCTAAAGAGAAATTACCCTGAAGGTAATAAGCCTCCTGAAGAGGATCATCCTGAAGATGGATACCAAGCAATTTAATGCGCGCAAGTTATAGTGCTGGGAAAGCGGGACGACCAAGAATTATCGTTTTGGGAAATAGCGAAATTCAGGTTAATATTGGAAAGTACTCATTTATGAGACATGGAGAGATAATTGTCGACACATATTATTCCTTTTAAGTTGCTATGATAAGGATCCTGAACTAAGTTCATGGCATGGCCTTTATAAGCGCTTTGTGATCGGGTTATATAGTGCATGGCGAGGATGAACCATGAGGTTAATCAGAGTTCGAGAGCCAGTAGCTCTAACTTTGGGTCATTATAAATAATGAGGTGGTGGAAACCCTGGTTCAAAGGTCCCTGAAGTGACCCGCACTCTCCCATGTGTAATAAGTGTTCCACTAAATAGTAACTCTAGCAGATGATATAAATAAATATGCAGTTTATGGATTATAAATATTCTTGTTGAGATCCTAGTAGGACTTATTATTCCTTGTGATAGAAGATGACAAAATTGCGACATATTAATGAATCTCATATCTGATAATCCTTTCCAGAAGTAAGGGTTCTTTCCTGAAGAAAACTGAATTTCCTGTAGGAACGTAAGCACTTTCCTTGAAGGAAAATTAATTACCAGTCGATATTTGATATGCACCAATGGTCCTCATAGTGGACGATAACCCATTTATACCCGATACTGGAAGTTCGCCATATAAGCACTAATTATGTGCATCTCCTGCTAGTAGTTGGGAGAGTGGTGGTGTTCTTTATTACCTTGAAGGTATAAGTTTATACCCTGAAGGTATGATGTAAATTGGTGATAAAGGCAAATTGATTGATCCCATAAATGTCAAGGTAAGACTGGTTATAGCGGTACAAACATATGTATAAGACCAGCTGAATAGGCCAATTGTTTGTGTTGAGCTACTTGAGAATAATTACAATATTGAGACCCAGTATGTCTGATAGGTTATATCTAGAAGATATATTATGTTGCAATTAACTTTACCCACATGTTAGTGTGATCCCCTGAAGTGGAATATACATGTTTAAACCTAAGACAATATGAGGTTTTAGGACCAGAAGTTCCATGCCTCTGTAAGCATTTAGTGCGGCAGCAACCAGAAGTTTGGACCGGTACTAAAATTATCTTTAGAGACCTGCTGAGTATGCAGGGCCTCGGGTTGTTTGTTAACCACAGGCCATGTTGGGTTATATGGATACGGGATTCGCGTGTGATCCACACATCGTTAAATCTCAGATTGTGCTTTGAGATTAATGCTTTATATGAAGGCACACGTGTGTGTTTGGCTGGAAAGGATGGTAACCACATCCAAGAGTTATGTGTCATGAGTACCATCCATACCCCATGTTTATCCATTAGGATAATGTTGCTTGTATTGCAGAAGTGGATAGTGGTAGTTGAAGATTAAGCTATACAGTTTTCAAACTATTTTGTTCACACTTTTCAAAAGCATAGTGTGATGGATATCCGGGAGACATCGAACGTCGGAAGGCATCTGGGATGTCGTCCTGAGGGGGAGCATGAGCTAAATATTGATTTGGTTCATATGAAACCCTGAAGGTTTTATTTTTTCTAACCCAGTAGGTTGGCATGACGATCAATTAAAGTATTTTACCACACCATAAAATAGATCCAGAAGATTTATAACGCAGAGGTCTAGTAGACCGTATTGATTCTGAAGATCAGACCCTGAAAGTTATATATTGTACTCTTTTTCCCTTATATGAGTTTTTCCCATTGGGTTTTCTCATAACAAGGTTTTTAACGAGGCAATATTGCAATACAGCACGCGTGTGCAATATACTCTTTTCTCCAACCCTTTTTTCCCACTGGTTTTTGAATGGAGTTTTTGATGAGGTATTGTCATATCGCGGTTTAGCCCAAGGGAAGTGTTATAACCCTAGGTGATTTATGGGTCGGAAACCCATCCCAAACCCTAGGGGTATTATTGGCAAAACCAAATGTAGGGTAGGCTATATATATGAAACCCCTTGTACACAAGAGAGATCGATCAATAAAGATTATTGTGCCTGGCTTTTATCTCTCTAGATCTGTGTCTCCTGTCTATTGTGATTGTGTTTGCGCGTGTGTGCGATGACTGTTTTACAACAATATCAATCCATGCATCCATTGCTATGTGGCAGGTAAGTTTTTCTTTTTTCTTTTTTTTGTTTGTATCTTTTTATTGGTATATCCGATTACCGAACTAATTTCAAAAAAGGGTTACTGACATTTTTTCAAACAAAACTAGACCACACCCGCTATATAAATTTCAAAATATTTGCATACTAAACACTAAACCAAACACTGTCTCTGTATCTGCACATCCCGTATCCCACCAGCCTGGCTGAGCCGGACAGATCAGGCTCATGAGAGAAGGCAACCAAAAAGCCTAAAAAGAGGGAAAAATACCCGAAATAATCAACAGTTAAAAGAAAATTAATAAAATAATCCACAGGAAAAAGAATTTACAAAAATATGACCGGGTCCCACACCTCGGTGATCGCCGCCACGAGACGCGGCCATGAGCCGAGTTGTCGCCACCGGTGTGGTGCATTGCCGAGCCGCCCACCGATGTGGCCAAGGTTGGTCGCCACCACCGATCTTGACCTTGACTCATTTACCGCCGCCACCCATGTGGCTGCGCCCCCCCTGTCCCGACCGGCCCCTAATTCCCCGGCGTCGCATGCAATGTCCAAAAAAATATTAAAATAATGGCTGCCGACAATACAGTGTCCAAAAAAATAATAAAATAATCCTCCACCGACAAAACAATGTCCAAAAAAATAATAAAATAATCCTCACCGACAAAACAGTGTTCAAAAAAATAATAAAATAATCCTCACCGACAAAATAGTCCTGAGTTTTTAATTAATCAAATAGTAATTACATAATTTACGCTAATTAATACCGATTAGAGGTCACAATGATCACAAAATTGAGTGTACATATATCGCGTCCTGCCGTTCGCCTTCACACACGCAGCACTCTCGCTTTCAGTTAATTTCACACACGCGCAGGCTTCACACGCAGAGCGGCCTTCACACACTCACTCTCTCGCTTTCAGTTCTTTTCGATTCGTTCGGTTCAGGTATATTATTCGCTGATACCTCAGTTGAGGATTCACCAGGAGTGTCACTTCGCTGATATTTTTTGCTTTTAGCGTGAGGGAATATTTTGGAATTTAAATTTAATCTACTTGCTAATAATTAATGTTATTGCGGTACGTATATGCAAGAGTTAATTTTGGCATAATAATATTCTATGCTAATATTATTTGCAGTGTTGTATGCTAATCTTGCCATATTAGTACTTAATATTGTATGTATATATTGTATGTATATATTATATACACAGTATGGTAACGTTGATATGTGAGGGCTATCTGACTATACTGATGTTGGCATAGTATGTTGTTAATGCTAATTAAAATAATCACCATCACGTAATTAATTAATTAAACTAAGCACCAGCACGTAGGTGTTGCTTATTTTTTTCTTAAATTTGCACCGCACCGTAGCATGCACCAGCACTGTGGAGCAGCAGCGCATGCACAAGATTTACGAAGATAAGAAGCACATACGGTGATAGTTTAGTATGACCACTTAATTTCGTATATTCTGTCTAATTTACGCTTGTTTTAATTTTTTTCAGGAACTTTGAAGTTTGAACCGATCGATCTTATAACCGTCAAGTACACATTTTATAGTTAACATAAACTTGTTGTGTTAGGTTAACTTTAATTATGATTAGTGATTAATTAGTTATGTAAGAAGAGAAAATGGTCTACAAATATATTGGAAATTAGTGAATTTTTATAGCATGTAATATATGAATGTTTAAATTATAATTGCACGTACCGCGCAAAATTATATATATTTAGCGACAAATTAACGCTAGTGTACGTAGTTAAAAAGAGTGACTATATTTTTTCATATAGTAATTTTCTTGTTAGCTTAGTTAAACATAATAGGGAAATTAATCTATGTTTAGCATGCAAAATAGTAATATAATTGTGGTCTTCATCTCGGTCAGTCAATGGGAGCAAATTGAGCGGAAGGTACAGCAAGAAGCGTGTGCGTGTGTGATCGTGGTTCATGTTATTACGATCGACGAGCTCATCTGCCTTTGGGAAATTATGGTGGCTTTCTTGAACGAAACCTACACCTTAACGTAAATTATTTTAGACATGCCATTTTACTAATCAATTATCAATAAAATTAGACGCCACCTACTATATATTTTTGGACAACTACACATAATTTAGTATATATTTATCATATATTTATATTAAAATATAATATTAGTAAAATGGCGTCACATGCAGTATACATATTACACATACATATACATATATACACATACAGTATACATATTATATATACATATACATACTTCACATGCAATAGTGGCTCATAGAATCATGCCACGCTTGTGTGGCGGCTTCATTGTCATGCCACACCGGTGGCGGAAGCTTCAGTGCGGCAGCGCCGATGGTGGCGACCACCGGGTGGCGGGACCCGGGATATTTTTGTAATTTTCTTTTTCAGTGGATTATTTTATTAATTTTCTATTTAACTGTTGATTATTTCGGGTATTTTTCCTAAAAAGAGAGTGTGTGTGAAATGATGTCCACGCGAATAAAATCTGAGAACAATATGTGCGCTCTGTAGAACACAATTTTTTTTTTCTTTCAGCAAGTTTGATATGCTCGCCGATTGTTTACTTTAATTTCCTATAGTAAGGAAATGGCTTTTGGTGTGGTTTTGGGCCATTGGGCGCGTGCAGAAAATTTTAAAGGCGTGGCGTTTCAGCTAAAGGGAAACGATGGAGCCTTTCCCATCACAGAATACGATATTACGAGGTTTATTAATCTTAGCGAGTTCTAGCTTGTGTTAATGCGTCACCCACTAACTAGCGAAAAGGGCTCAGTGACGTCATGTCGTATAGTTTTTCATGTGTTCTGGTACTGTTCTAGTATTTCGTCTACAAGGACAAGGAGAGGCAAGCCAGTGGCAGGAGTATCAATGAATTATGCTGCCTTTTTGTTTGTTCTTTGTGAACTCTGTTTTGTTTGCCTTGCGGCTTTTTTTTCCTTTTTTGAAGTCAAATGTTGGTACTTCTCAAAGTGGTTTATCAAAACTGTCGAAGCGTAATTAAACCCAACATTCAGGCTTTTTGAAACCGCTTATGCTATCCCTCAAATCCAACATTCTTATAAAAATTGTCCCTACCTTTTAAGGAATGATCATTTTTTTTAAAATTTCATTGCATTGAATAGTCCCATACATACCAATGATACCATCACTTAGCCGTCTTTTCCTTATTTGACATTACAGTCGCTCTGATATTATCATTTATTGTGTTGTTAAAAACTTATCATTTCAGTTTAAACTATGCAAACATACTTTTTTAAAATAAAAAGTGATAGTGTTGTCAAATTTACTATACTTTTAATCTATTTTTATAATATTTTTTAAAAGTTCTTATGTTAAATTTACACCTAAAAACATTTTGAACATGAAAGATTAATCTAATAACAACAAACTGTTCATTGATATTGTTGCATATACCTCTGTTTTTAAAGATTTTAAGAATATTTACATAGGTTAGAAAAAATTAAGTTTTCACCGATAGCACATAGAACAATGATCGAGCAATTGTAGTGGCATATAGAAGAGATAATTTATAAGTGATGGCATATATACAAGGTATCAGGTTCGTAACTCTGCAATGATATAGGTATTTTCTCCTTTAAGAAAACATTATGATAATGAAGGATGCATAAAAAAGTTCAGGGCAAAACTGTGTATTAATTCCTGCTAGCAATATGGGTTAACTTTTTTTTTTTAGTTAAAAAACGGCAAACCATAATTTCCTCTTCATTAATCAGCCATTAGGCCCATTACATAATAATGTGGAGGATTTTCATGCATTAATTAAATTATACCGACACAGCCCACCCAAATTAAGCAAAGACGTGATCAGTTCATACCCATACGGCCTATCTCTTCCCTTCAGAATAAATAGAGGGAGAAATGTTAGAAATCTACATGATTGAGCCCTTGTTGATATGAGATCTCGCAAAGTGATCATCGCCATCTGCATAGTGGAGAAGTTCGTTGCTTTTATGGGCTAGGTACTAGCCGTAGCTTCGTTACTAAGAAATGGAATAGGAGTTGTAGACGTGTTAAACCCTAAAAGCCATGGGCATAGAAGATTAAACTAAAGAGGCCTTTTTTAAGCGAAAAAGATTGCCTTATTCTTTTCTAACTTTGGTGTAGGATCCATGTGATTATATGTGTAGAGCGCTTAGGAACTTAACTAAAAGCGGAATACTCCATACCTGAGCATAATTAGCCTAACATGGTTTGGCTCGTGGAACGCGCGCGTGCCCGCGCTAATTAAAGATGGTTTGATTACACGTGCATGATTGTTTATCTCTGACAACTTCATCGCTCTAAACATGATTTCCACATGCTCGGAATCTTACGGGTCAGTCCACAGCTGTGATGTGTGTATTAATTGTTAGACAAAAATAACCATGGTAGGATTTGCCGATTTGGAAGCGTGGTCTGATGCAAAATTTTTTGGACTGGGCTGGGTCAAGTTTCCATGATGCAAATAAAATGGATTAGTAATATGTTATTGTGCATGAAACCCTACATGAGATACATAAGAATAATCTTAGTGGGACGTTACCTTAAAATTAGATTTTGAGAAATCGTATGATAAGGTCAACATGTTCAAAGTAACTTAACCTTATTCATTCCGACAGTTTATCCATTCGGCCCCACATACAACTAACTTCGGCTCAGTTAGCTTATTCATTCAGCCAGTGGCAAAGACAAGGGGGGCTGGCAGGGGCCCGACCCCCTTATGACCTATGTGCAATACTAAGTAGTATATAGGATGTATTAAGCCCATCTAATTAATTTACATGACTAATTTCAGTTCTAAGAAGTATGCTATATTAGTATTTATTAAACATACTCTTACAACTAATTTATTTTATAAGGCTAGCATAGTTCTTTGAAGTTTTCTTTTCAAAGAAAATGATTTTAATTTATGAATTAATATATTTTCCAAGCACATTACATATTATAGCAAATATATTAAGGTATATATATATATATATATATATATATATATATATATATATATATATATATATATAGAGAGAGAGAGAGAGAGAGAGAGAGAGAGAGAGCCTAATCTACCCCCAAGGGTAGATTAAGCCTAATCTACACCAAGCCAACTGCACAGACCAGACTCGGTGACGGCTAGACCGAACCAACTAACAGGAGACATGGTTTCTCTCCGTAATTAATTGATCCGAAATATTAGGACCGTCATATTTAATACCCACCCCATGTTTATTCATCCCAGCCACAACTAGCGTCAATTTCCACCGTATTTTTTGGATCGAGTGAAACCGCCCAGGCGACGGCGTCTCCTACCCACGATCGGATCCACCGACCGGCCGCCGGAGCTGCCTAGCCGCCGGCTCACGCTGCTTCTCGCCGGCGCCTTCCCGTCTCGCCAGCGCCACGCCCGACACGCCTCTGGCGCTGGCGCTGTCTCTGGCCTCGTCGTGGCGCCGCCTCCGACGCCGAAGCTGCCGCGACCGCCGCCGCCTCCTCCGCCGCCGTCTCCTCGCCAAGCCCGACGCGGCGCCTCCTCGCCGAGCCCGCGACCTCACCGCCCTCACTGAGCCCCGACGCCGGCCGCCTCCTCGGCTGCTCGACGCCCGTCGCCGCCTCGCCTGAGCCCCGACGTCGGCGGCCTCCTCGGCCTGCTCCGACGCCCGTCGCCTCCTCGCCGAGCCGCCGTGACCGCCCCGCCGCCTCGCTGAGCCCCGATGTCGGCCGCCTCCGACGCCGCCGAGCCACGGCCGCCCGGCCTCATCCGTCGCCGAGCTGCCACGGCCCAGTGACGCCTCTCCACCGCGCCACCTCGTCTTGTCGCGCCGCCCGGCTTCCTCCGGCCTCCTCCGGCCCGTCCGCGTTAAACCTTTGGATTACTTAGCAAATTCTAGGATTACTTAGAAAATCAACTGTGAAAATGTAATAGTTTTGTATATTTACTTTGCATTACGACAAGTAATGCATAGTAATTAGGTTTTGGTTGCATTTTTCACTTTTGTATGTATGCACAATCGAAAGTAATGAGAAGTAACTGGTCGAAAATTCGGATTACTTTTCTTTTTTTTTGGCTCGAGAAATGTAATTAATGAAAAGTAATCCGTTTGAAAAAGAAGCAACTTAAAATTCAAACAAACCGACATGCAAACTCATGATTTTAGGGCAGTTAATGCCCCCACGATTCTAGGATCTTGCCTCCTAGCGAATTACTTTCCGTGCTGAAACACGTTCATTTCGATTACTTTCGATTACTTTCAAAAATACGACCGTTTACTTCCGGGTTTGGCTGGCTCGCGCGGTTCGCTGGGAAGGCTCGGGTGCAGATTAGCTTAATCTACCCCCAGGGGTAGATCGAGGCCTCAGTATATATATATATATATATATATATATATATATATATATATATATATATATATATATATATATATATATATATATATATATATATATATGAGACTCCCAATGTCCAGCTCCCCTTCTTGACCCTCGATCCACTTTACAAATCGTGCTACCAAGCAGGCGTTTCTCGGTGAAACCCGATTACACGAGACAGATCCGTTTTCATTTAATGGCGCGTTAATTATAGAATTCATTATTTGCCACCGCCATACCCGTCGCCTCCTCCTCCTCCGGCTCGGCATCTCCTCCCAGCCCCCACCACGCGGCGGTGGCGGCGCCCTCCACCACGGCATGACGGCGCCCATGCGTGGCGGCCTCCCTTCCTCGGCTCGGCGGCGGCCTCCTCTTCCTCAGATCGACGCTGACGGCCCTCCTTCCTCGAATGACGCGGCGCCCACCACCTTCGGCAGCACGGTGGCGCCCCTCCTTTGTGCGGCGGCACATCACCTCTCTAGATCCAGATCGGCTGCACGGCGGCGGCCTCCCTTTCTCCAGCGTCTCCTTCCTCGGAATTGGGCAGCGCGGGCGCGCCCTTCATCCTCGATCCGGGCCGCCACGATGCCGTCCGTCCCCGATCCGCCGTGCCCCCTTCTCCTCCACGCTGGCGGGGGCAGCCGTCGCCGCCTCTCTCCTTACGGCTTGTACGGACGGGCCGGGCCGACACCCCTTCCTCCTCGCCCAGCGCCATGGGTGCCGGTGCCTCCATTTGGATCTGGCCGTGGCGGCTTCTCCCAGCAGCCGCGCCGCCCTCTCCTCCGCGCGGCATGGGCGGCGGCGCGCCGCCTCTCTTACCTCGACAGCGACAGCTCTCTCTGCATCCCCATTCCAGAATCGCATCGTCTTTCGACATCCGGCGGCGACGCCCACGAACATCCTATCGTCCTCCACTCCGGCAAGGACGATCTACGCTGATGATGGTGGCGGCGCTGAGACGCGCGGCGACGTCGGCTTGTGCTCGGCCCGTGCCTGACCCACCGCTCGACATCGCCTCCGGATGTTTTTCTTTTCTTCATGATGCATCAGGTGATGGCCTCACATCAAATCCATGAGAAGACTAATTAGTTGTGTTGCATGTTCTGATGAATTACACGAAACTTTCAGGTCTTTTGAGAATGTGAATTAACTTCATGGTTTTCTCCGGTTCTTGATGTCACCAACATGAATATGTATAATTTGGGGAATGTACAATGTTGAAAGTTGGGTGTAAGCTCAAGCTCCCATGGGCTGAGTGATTTTGGTAATTGATGGCAACTGGGATTTTCAAAACAAGATCACGACAAGACAAGACAAGACTAGACACGACAAGACAAGACAAGATCACGACAAGACAAGACAAGACAAGACTAGACAAGACAAGACAAGATAGACAAGACAAGACAAGACAAGACTAGACAAGACAAGACAAGAGACAAGACTAGACAAGACAAGATAGACAAGACAAGATAAGACAAGACTAGGCAAGACAAGAGACAAGACTAGACAAGACAAGACAGACAAGACAAGACAAGAACAAGACAAGACCAAGACAAAACAAGACAAGACAAGACTAGACTAGACAAGACAAGACAAGCTACAATATCAAGACAAGACAAGACAAGAACCTAGGTGCACCATATCATGACCGAGTGTCAAAGTCCCGAGAAGAACCCGAATGCACAGTCGCTGCCAGACGGCGTCTGATGGCGGTTAGGAAAGCGACCAAACACTTGGCGGGCATAGGAGGAGAGCACAGCGCACTCCATCGGACAGCGTCCGACGAACTGTCGGACGCGTCCTATCAAGGTGAAAATTTCACCAGATTCGTCCTTCGGACGACGTCCGATGGGAACTGGACAACGTCCGACAGATCGAGCTAGATCTCGCGAAAATGAATCTGAGCCGTCCATCTTTAGGGTTTCACCCTGTGCCTATAAATAGGGGCTTAGAGCACGGGAGAAAATGGGAGAGAGCCAAAAACTAGAAGCCACCCCTTGTCCTAGCCACCAAGAGAGCTCCTCCCATGGTTCCCATCTCCACCTAGGGTTCCATGTGCTTGAGAGATTGTGGGGAGAAGAAGAGGAAGAGGAAGAAGAAGGTGTCCCCTACCTCCTCTCATCCATCCCCAAGGACTTCACCGGAGAGATTGTCGTCACGCCACGGGCTACATCAACCGCTCGACTACATCACGAAATCCTCCGGTGTGTCGGGGTCACTTCCGTGTGTCGGAGGCGCCGCCTTCATCCGTTGAAGGTCGTGTACAAACCCTCCGCGTGTCGGGGGTCGGTGCCGTGTGTTGACGCCGCGGGTGCGAGGAGCTTCCGCGTGTGGAAGAACTCGCCTTGTGTGAGGGTTTGGAGCTTGCCTACCATATATTGGTGAAGAAGCTACCACGAGTGGATTGAGGGCTAGGGACGAGAGAGTCCCGACTTCTCAATGTGAGAAGTTTCTCAGCGGAGACGAGGTGTTCATGTGTTGAACACCGAACTCCGGTAAACAACTCGGTTTGCGTCTCCTCGTCTCGCTCATTTACTTTCGCATATTGAATTGATCGCTTGCATGTGAGTGCCATCGAGCCTCCTAGTAGTCGCTTGTGTATTAGTGTGATCACTTCCGCAACTAGACCATAGATCAATCGATAGCTTAGGTTCTTAATTTGACTAACTAAGCAAGCGAATCGAGAGAAATAAAATTTGAAAAGAGCCGATTCACCCCCCCTCTCGGCCTAGGATCCTTACAAGTGGTATCAGAGCTCGGGTCTCTAGTTGCTTAACCGCTTAGAGATGGCCGACGGGGGTAGTGTAGCTGCCAATAGGATTCCTTTGTTTAGTGGCACTAATTTTAGCTTTTGGAAGTTGCGCATGAAAGTATTCCTTCAAGCTATGGGAATGGATGTTTGGAAGGTCGTAGAATCTCCTCATGGTGTCACACTCACTGCTAATATACCTCCCACACCCATACAAACTAAACTCCTAGAGACCGATGCTAAGGCTATGAATGCTTTGTTTTGTGGTTTGAGCATGGAGGTTTTCGATAGAGTTAGCAATCTCACTAGCGCACACGAGATATGGATCACACTCATTGAGATTCACGAGGGCACTTCAGCTGTTAAGGAGAGTAGACTTGTGGTTGTCAAGGAGCGTTATGATCAGTTCAGAATGCTTCCAAATGAAAACGTTAATGTTATGTTTACTCGGCTTAACCCTATCCTTAACGAGCTTAAGGGGCTCGGTCACACTGTTGCAAATGATGAAGTGTGCAGAAAAATGCTGCGGATCGTCCCCAAGAAGGACTACCGGGACATCATCACCTATCTCACCAACAGTGGTGATGTGGAGAAGCTGGCTCCCATAGCTTTGCTTAGCAAGATCACCGCGCATGAGATGATGCTCCTTAATGATCATGAGGATTCCCCTGCTCCAGCAAAGAATCAAGTGATCGCCCTCAAAGCAAGTGGATCTAGGCAGAGTGGTCCCAAATCAAGCCAAGCTGAGAATGAGGGTGAGATGTCATGGAGTGAGCTCGAGGATGGCTTCCAACACTTCGGCCTGTTCATGAAGCAAGCTGGCCAGTTCATGAGCAGAAATGGCTATGAAGGCAAGAAGAGGATGAGCAGAAACACCCATGCATCATACCGATGCTATGAGTGTCAGGAGAAAGGACACATCGCTTCAATGTGTCCTCAGAAGGGCAATACCAAGTACAAGGACAAAGGAAATGAGAAGGGCGATGGCGAGAAGCCAAGACAGAATGACTACAAGAAGAAGAATCCTCACAAGTCAGGGTTCAAGGGTCGCTCCTCACAAGGCAAGAGGCTAGCCTTTGTGGGAGAATGGGTGACCGATGATAGCTCCAGTGAAACGTCAGCTTCAGGAGATGAGGAGGAGTCAGTTGATCAAGAGCTGGCCACCATGGCGATAGCCGAGTCCGTGCCGCCTCCTCCAGTCATCACTCCAAGATGCTTCACGGCGGTTGCTGAGCCTCGAGAATGGTACTCTGATGATGATGAGGCTTCTTCCACTACTTCTTCTACATCGGCAAAGGCTTCACCAACTCCTGCTGGCACTTTCAAGTGCCTGATGGCTCGACCTAGTGGCGAGGTAAGCGACTCTGGTTCCGACTCAGATGTGGATGTTGAAGGCATGCGTGATTGTCTTAGGGAAGCTTGTGAGCGCTATAAGAATGAGACACTTAAGAATTTAGAGCTTGGTAAAACCTTGATTGCATTGCAAACTAAGTGCAAAAATCTTGCCATTAGATGTGATAGCTTAGAATCTGACCATGACACTTTTCTAGGCTCTAACAAAAATCTGTCATCTAAGTGCAATGTACTAGAAGAAGAGCGCAATGTTTTGAATGAATCCCTAGATGATCTCATGATTACTTATCATACACTTAGGGAGAATCATGAGACACTCCTGGCTAAGAATGATGAGTTAGTTGCTTTGCCTCTTGCTCGACTAGTTGATACTACACCTGTTAATTCTTTGGATGCTACTTATGCTATGCCTGTTACTTCTGTTACTGTTGCACCTGTTATTGACTTGACTCTTGTTAGTCCTGAGGTTGCTCATGATTGCACTGTGTTGGCTTCCACTTCTAGCGGTTCCTCTAGCAACGCACTAGTGTGTACACCTAATAATTGTAAATTTGCACTAGCTGCTAGGGAACTTGCAATTGAAAATGCCGAGTTAAGGTCCAAACTTGAGAAATTTGATAACGGGTTTGGAAAGTGTTATGAGGGTAGCTTGGCCTTGGATAAGATGCTCAAGGAACAACGAAAACCTTCTCAAAAGGGTGGCTTGGGTTTCACCCCAGAGAAGCCAAAAGGGAGGAAGAAATCAAGTGTTCCTCGAGCGTCTACCAGTAGGCAAGGTTACTATCATGCTCATCCCAAGAAGAGAAGCAACTCTAGACCTAACAACTTGCACACTAGTAACTTGAACTCTAGGCAACACCTTGGGCACTTCAACACTTGGCAAAGACCTTCTAGGCACTATAATTCCACGACATGGCAACCTAGAAACCAATATGCTTGGCAATATGCTTCTAGGTACAACAATTGGAATGGTCCTCCTCCTATGCCATACAACATTTGGCAAGCTCCTTCTCCACCTAACTTTTGGAATGGTCCTCCTACGCAAAACTTTGCTAGGCAACCTCCACCTAGGAACCAAACTAGGAACACTCCCAAGCACGCCAAACCCAAGCTTTCAAGAGCTCATGCTGAGTTGTATGATCACTACTTACTTAAGGTGAATGACAAGGGTAAGGTAGTTGCTAGATATGCTGGCTTGAGGGCTGAGAATGAGCACAAGGCACATGTTTGGGTGTCTAAGTCATTGATTGATCGTTTTGCTTCTGTTGCTTCTAGTTTGAAGGCTAACCCTCGGGGACCTCCTGTGTGGGTCCCTGAGTCACATAAGTGATCTCTTCTCATGACAGGTGAACTACCGGAGTGGAGGGTGCCATTGGATTATCGACAAGTGGTGCACCCAACACATGACCGGCAACCCCCGGTTGTTCACCTCAATAGGGGAGGAAGGCAAGATTCCCCCCAAGGTCACTTTTGGAGATGGAAGTAAGAGCAAGGTTCTTGGAGTTGGAAAGGTAGCAATTTCTTCAGATCTTTCAATCAACAATGTGCTACTAGTAAAAACTTTGAGCTATAACCTCCTCTCTGTTGCCCAAATATGTGATTTGGGGTTTCATTGTAATTTCTCACCTGAGGGTTTGTTGGTTTTGGACAAAAATGAAAAACTTGTGTTCAAAGGTTTTCGGTTTGAAAACTTATTTCTTGTGAACTTTATTGAGCCTGCCGCATCCGTCTCGACTTGCCTTGTCGCCAAAGTCTCTCTTGGTTGGCTTTGGCATAGGCGTCTTGGGCATGTCGGCATGGCAAATTTGAAGAAACTCTTTAAAAATGAGTTGATTCTTGGGGTGCAAGATGTGATATTCGAGAAAGACAAGCTTTGCAGTGCCTGTCAGGCCGGCAAGCAAGTGGCAAGCTCACATCCTGCCAAGAATGTCATGTCTACATCTCGACCTCTCGAGCTTTTACATATGGATCTTTTTGGGCCAACAACATATGTGAGTATCGGGGGAAATCTCTATTGCTTGGTCATTGTTGATGACTTCTCCCGATACACTTGGGTTTTCTTTCTACCTGACAAAACTCCAACTGGAGATGTTTTCAAAAGGTTTGTAAAGAAAGCCCAAAATGCTGATTGTACCCTCAAGAAGGTGAGAAGTGACAATGGAGCAGAGTTCACTAACACTACATTGAGTCGCTACGTGATGAGTTAGGGATTGATCACGGTTCTCGACCACCTACACTCAAAGCAAAATGGGGTGGTTGATAGGAAGAACAGGACACTCATTGAGATGGCGAGGACAATGTTAGATAAATACAAAACTTCACATCTGTTCTGGGCAGAAGCAATCAACACAGCCTGTCACTGCATCAACAGGCTGTATCTTCACAAGCTACTGAAGAAGACATCATATGAGCTGCTTGTGGAAAGACGACCCAATGTCTCCTACTTCAGGGTATTTGGCTGCAAGGTCTACATCAAGAAGAAGCGAGAGCACTTGGGCAAGTTCCAAAGTAGAGTGGACACAGAAATCTTCTTAGGGTACTCAGCCAGGGGGTCTTCATTCAGGGTGTACAATGAGGGCAGTGGTCAGATTGAGGAGACCTGCGATGTGAAGTTCGATGAGTCAAATGGAAGTCAAGGGGAGCATGAGAACCTGGATGATGTGGATGGTGAGCAGTTGGCTAGAGCGGTGGAGGAGATGCCAACTGGTGATGTGAGGCCGGTAGAGGTTCAGAGGGAGATGAAGACTGTTTCACCACCTTCCACACCTGAACCAGTGCCAGAGTCAGGGGGAGTCTCACCTCAGGCGGATAGCTCAAGCCTTGATCAGGCTCCAGAGGCAGAGACAGCATATGAGCCAGATGCAGAATCAGATGAGCTACCACCTTAATTGATCAAGACCCATCACACCATTGCTCGTGATCATCCAGCTGATCAAGTGATTGGGGACTTGACTCAATGTGTGCAAACGAGATCTAGGACAGCAAGCTTCTGTGAGCACACGACGTTTGTGTCTGAGCTTGAGCCAAAGAAAGTGGATGAGGCACTGAGTGACCCAGACTGGATAAATGCGATGCACGAGGAGCTGAACAACTTTGAGAGGAACAAAGTCTGGACCTTGGTGAAAAGACCAAGCGACTGCAATGTGATTGGCACCAAATGGGTACTCAAGAACAAGCAAGATGAGCTTGGAGTGGTGGTGCGCAACAAGTCTAGACTTGTGGCTCAGGGCTTCACACAGATCGAGGGTATAGATTATGGTGACACCTATGCTCCCGTGGCCCGTCTGGATGCTATCAGACTGCTTGTGGCATTCTCTACATGCCACAACATCGTTCTTAAGCAGATGGATGTGAAGAGTGCTTTCCTCAACGGGTACATTGGAGAGCTAGTGTATGTGGAGCAGCTTTCGGGCTTTGAAGATTTTCAGCACCCTGACCATGTGTACAAACTGTCGAAGGCTTTGTATGGTCTCAAGCAAGCCCCCAGGGCATGGTATGAAAGGCTAAGGGATTTTCTCATCTCCAAGGGATTCACGGTTGGAAGGGTTGACACGACTCTGTTCACTAAGGTGGTAGATGGAGATCTGTTCCTGTGCCAGGTCTATGTGGATGACATCATCTTCGGTAGCACAAATGTGTCCTTGGTCACAGAGTTCAGCGACATGATGAGCAAGGAGTTTGAGATGTCGATGATGGGCGAATTGAACTTCTTTTTGGGATTTCAAATCAAGCAACTCAAGACCGGGACATTCATATGCCAGGAGAAGTATATCCATGATCTACTCAAGCGCTTCAACATGAATGACTGCAAGCCAATCCGAACACCAATGGGGACGAACTGCCACCTCGACCTCGACAAAGAAGGTAAATATGTTGATCAAAATCTTTACCGTTCCATGATTGGTGCTTTGCTCTACTTGACTGCATTTAGGCCGGATATCATATTTAGTGTGTGCATGTGTGCTAGATTTCAAGCCTCCCCTAGAGAAATGCATATGACTGCTGTGAAACGAATCCTTCGATACCAGAAACACACACCTAGCATAGGTCTTTGGTTCCCGAAGGGTGCGCGGTTTGAGCTCCTAGGCTATTCTGACTCAGATTATGCCGGGTGCAAGATTGATCGCAAGAGCACTTCCGGGGCTTGTCATTTCTTGGGTAGGTGTCTTGTATCATGGGCGTCAAAGAAACAGAACTCCGTGGCACTATCTACTGCTGAGGCTGAGTATATAGCGGCAGGGAGTTGTTGTGCACAACTGCTTTACTTGACACAATCACTGTGTGACTTTGGGCTTAAACTTGACCATATTCCTCTCCTATGCGACAACGAGAGCGCGGTGAAGATAGCGTGCAACCCGGTCCAACACTCACGGACCAAACACATTGATGTCCGTCACTATTTCCTTCGGGATCATGTGGTGAAGGGCGACATTGTGCTTGAGCACGTGCGGACAGAGGACCAGCTTGCCGACATATTCATCAAGCCACTTGATGAGGCACAATTCTGCAAATTGAGAAATGAGTTGAACATTTTAGACAAGTCAAACATTGCTTGAGTCGGTCGTGTGGCTATATCATTCATTGCAAATCTTTTGAAGTCAGATTCAGCATTTAGGTGTTTTGCCTGTTATACTTGATGTCATTCATTGCCTAGATGTTTATCACATGATTCTGATAGCTATAGCATGTGTTAACCATGTCACTAACTCAACGTGTGCTTAACTAAATATATCAATGCAATTGAAAGCCAAGAGCATGTGTTAGGATGACTATAGCTTCTAGTATTATTTGATTGCTCTAAACTCTTTGGTTGATCATGTGCTCCTAAGTCTAGATTGTGTCTTTCCATTTTGCACATGTCTTTACTTCGCTAAAATTGAGCAATTTTGAGAAATGTTGAGCCAAATTTGTAAAATGTGCTAAAACGTGAATAAGGCCACAATTGGTCATATATGTCTCCCCAATGTCTCCTCGATGAGATAGCTTGCCATTTCACTAGGCATGAACTTAGGGGGAGTTTTGGATGACCGAGACGCTCATCTTCAGTGTCATGCTGGGTGGCGTCGCCTATGGTTTAAGACATAGCAAAATTTGAGAAATTGCAAAGTGCAAAAATGTAAAATTTGTTTTTTAAGAAAAAAAAAGAGCTCAACCAAAAATGTTTTTAGTCTCTAGGCACGGTGATAGCATGTGTAGCTTGGATCGCACCTTCTAGTGCTATGGAGTATCATGTGTCCCCTTTGAGTTTTGGAGCAACTCTTGATACTTCTAGCTATAGTTCACCTTATATTTGCTCTAGGTCATAATAACTTGAATTACACATCTATCAATTTTGCTCTAGTTGATCTTGTGACATTGTGACCTTGAGATGGCTAGATTTTGAGTGTAGTGGACTTATGGGCGTGTTTGCACTAGTATAACCTCCAAAGCTCTTAATTTGTTGTTAATCCCATGTTTTGCTACTTTGTGGACATTGATGCCAAAGGGGGAGAAATAATTGCAAATTCATGCATTGAAATTATTGTCATGTTTTAGATGCAAAGGAGAGAGAATTGCTTTTGGGTTGTGAGGTTACAAGTGGTAGGATTAGGAGATGCTTTGCTCCTAGGACGAAAATTAGGATGGAGATGCTTTGCTCCATGTGTTTACAAGTGGTATGCATTGATTTAGGGGGAGCTCATGTCTACATATACATTGCACTTTATTCTTTATGCATTGATTTGTGCTATGCTGGTATGCAATGTTTCTGAGCTAACCCATTGCACCAGAGGTTATATTTGTGCCTTGTCATATTGGATTTGCAGGTGTTGTCATCAATTACCAAAAAGGGAAAGATTGTAAGCTCAAACTCCAATGGACTGAGTGATTTTGGTAATTGATGGCAACTGGGTTTTTCAAGACAAGATCACGACAAGACAAGACAAGATCACGACAAGACAAGACAAGACTAGACACGACAAGACAAGACAAGATCACGACAAGACAAGACTAGACACGACAAGACAAGACAAGACAAGATCATGACAAGACAAGATAAGACTAGATCACGACAAGACAAGACAAGACAAGACACGACAAGATCACGACAAGACAAGACAAGACAAGACTAGACAAGACAAGATAGACAAGACAAGACAAGACTAGACAAGACAAGAGACAAGACTAGACAAGACAAGACAAGACAAGACTAGACAAGACAAGACTAGACTAGACAAGACAAGACAAGATTAAGACAAGACAAGACAAGCTACAAGATCAAGACAAGACAAGACAAGAACCTAGGTGCACCATATCATGACCGAGTGTCAAAGTCCCGAGAAGAACCCGGATGCACAGTCGCTGCCAGACGGCGTCCGATGGCGGTTAGGAAAGCGACCAAACACTTGGCGGGCATGGAGGAGAAACAACAAGACTCCATTGGACGGCGTCCGACGAATCTGCTTCGGACGCGTCCGATCAAGGTGAAAATTTCACCAGATTAGTCGCCAGACGGCGTCCGATGGGAACTGGACAACGTCCGACAGATCGAGCTAGATCTCGCGAAAATGAATCTGAGCCGTCCATCTTTAGGGTTCACCTTGTGCCTATAAATAGGGGCTTAGAGCACGGGAGAAAATGGGAGAGAGCCAAAAACTAGAAGCCACCCCTTGTCCTAGCCACCAAGAGAGCTCCTCCCATGGTTCCCATCTCCACCTAGGGTTCCATGTGCTTGAGAGATTGACAGGGAGAAGAAGAGAGGAAGAGGAAGAAGAAGGTGTCCCCTACCTCCTCTCATCCATCCCCAAGGACTTCACCGCCGGAGAGATTGTCGTCACGCCACAGGCTACATCAACCGTTCGACTACATCACCGAAATCCTCCGTGTGTCGGGGGTCACTTCCGTGTGTCGGAGGTGCGTCGCCTTCATCCGTTGAAGGTCGTGTACATACCCTCCGTGTGTCGGGGGTTGGTGCCGTGTGTCGACGCCGCGGGTGCGAGGAGCTTCCGCGTGTGGAAGAACTTGCCTTGTGTGAGGGTTTAGAGCTTGCCTACCATGTGTTGGTGAAGAAGCTACCACGAGTGGATTGAGGGCTAGGGACGAGAGAGTCCCGACTTCTCTGTGTGAGAAGTTTCCTCAACGGAGACGTAGGTGTTCATGTGTTGAACACCGAACTTCGGTAAACAGCTCGGTTTGCGTCTTCTCGTCTCGCTCATTTACTTTCGCATATTGAATTGATCGCTTGCATGTGAGTGCCATCGAGCCACCTAGTAGTCGCTTGTGTATTAGTGTGATCACTTCCGCAACTAGACCATAGATCAATCGATAGCTTGGGTTCTTAATTTGACTAACTAAGCAAGCGAATCGAGAGAAATAAAATTTGAAAAAAGCCGATTCACCCCCCCCCTCTCGGCCTAGGAGCCTTACATTCAGTATATGCCCACAATTTTTATGTAAATACGCATCTGGCAATGATCTTTGTAGATAATGACGGGCATGCGCTGTTTACTGTACAATATGTACTCATTTTTCTATGGATGATTCTAATAAAAAATGAGTATATACATGTTTCGATTATCACATACCTATATACTTGGATTTTTTTTTATTAAAAAACGAGTATGTACCTGTACTTTCGTACCCTTCGATGTATAATTATACGATATGGTACTTCCAAAAAAAAGAGAGTATATACATCGGATACCTAAAAATAGTGTATACTTATACATGCGGAGCTATGTTTACATTCCTATTTTCGTTAAAAAAAAATCATAACTAGAATTCTAAACCGTAGCTATGTTTACATACCTTTTTTTTTTTAAAAAAAAGCACATACCTAAAAAAAAATTAAACCATACCCGGCTGTCTTCTTTTTTTAAACCATGCATGCATGACATTAAATTATCATGTGAGGTGTTCAAAATCAAACATACAACATAATGAAGGCATTATTAGGTTTCCATATCAAAGAATCTTATCGGGTGCACCCGCTAAAAATCATACCCACATTAAGATCACTCATCTTGATGCAATCCAATGCTTATCGAGTGCGGAGCCCAGGCTATATATATATATATATATATAGAGGAATGCTAGCGTGCACTCGGTTGCACGGATCTCTCCGTGCTCCCAACGCGTTTTCGAAATTCGAGATGCCTAACAACTGATCCAAACCGTTGATCTTGTTCGTCTCACTGAAATATAACCAGTGACCAAGTTTCGTATTTTTTTGAATTTATTTACTATTTTTTTTCTATTTTCAAAAATCAGCCTTCCAATTAGTCGTGGTGCGTCTAAAAAAGCTGGTTTTTAAAAATAGGAAACAAATAGTAAATAAATTCAAAAAAATACAAAACTTGGTCACTAGCTACATTTCAGTGAGACGAACAAGATCAACGGTTCGGATCAGTTGTTAAGCACCTCGGATTTCGAAAACGCGTTGGGAGCACGGAGAGATCCGTGCACCCGAGTGCACGCTAGCATTCCTCTATATATATATTCAATAATAGTGTTAGTGCACAATATTTCGATAAGTTTACAAAAAAAATTGCAGGCCACTTCTTGACGTTCACTTATACACATTTAGGGCTTGACTGATTGTTGCTCATATTGCTTTTCAAACACTTCAAATATTTTTATTAGCTAGTTATCATCGTGTCCAATATAAACATAATTGTATTATTGGTGTGTAATCTTTCTTTATTCTAAAGAACTGTATAACACTTGCTATAATATACACACATATACAATATAATCTATTTATTTAGTTTTTGCCACACCACCCACAACATGACTCAAAGTCGTGTGAATATGCAAGAAAAAATATGCTATTTGATCACGGTTAAGTGTCCCTACACATGACAATCTCCGCTAGGTACGATACTGTTATCATTGCTTTCTATACTGCTGTGGCATATTTGACTCGATTTATTACATGACATAACAATATTTATACGAAACATTTTTCTGCAAATAGTTTGCTTCCAATATAATGATAGGATTATACTGCAAATTAGTTTGTTATGTGTCGGCCCCCCTATGATGAAATCCTGGCTCCGCCCCTGCATTCAGCTCAGCCACTCTAAATAACTCTGCCACACACAATTAAATGGTCATTCCTTCGACAAGCCTTTCTTATGAAAGGTTTGCCACAAAATGGTGTGATTGGATACATAGTTTTATAACCGGGGAAGTGCATGTATAAGGTTAATGATGATAATGACCCTTGCTTTAATAATGGTAAGGGGCTTCGACAAGGTGACTCGTTGTCACCAATTTTGTTCAATATTGTGTCATGTATGATACCAATTTTTATTGCTAGGGCCAAATGTTCAGACCTCATTGATGGAATTATTCCATATTTGGTTGATGAAGTCTATTCTACAATATGCAGATGATACTATTGTTTTTAAATCACAACTTAGCTCAAGTGGTGAGTTTAAAATTGCTTTTGAGTGTCTTTGAGCAGCTTACTGGTCTCAATTAATTTTAATAAAAGTGAATTATTTTGTTATGGTGACGCTACGAACTATATAGATCAATACACACATCTTTTTGGGTGAAATAAGGGATCTTTGCCATTTAAATATGTATGCATTCCGATGAATCATAAGAAATTTAACAATTTTGATTGAAAGGTTATAGAAAAGACGTTCGAAAAGAAGCTTAACAGTTGAAAGGGGAGATCTTGTCTTCTAGAGGAAGATTGGTGTTTCTTACTTCCGTCCTCGGTAGTTTACCAATGTTTATGATGTTCTTTTTTAAAATTCCATGGGCTATGCTAAGAAAGCTAGATTTTTTCAAGGTCTAGATTTTGTTAGCAAATTGATGGTACAAAAAAGAAAATATTGTCTGACATGATGTAATATTATATGTTGTCCCAAAGACCAAGGAGGTCTGGGTGTTCAAGAACAAGTGCCTTTTTATAAATGGTTGTTTAAACTTTTAAATAATGGTGGTGTGTGGCAGTGATTGCTTAAGAACAAATATTTACCTAGTAAGACTATCTCAGGTTGAGTCGCATCCTAGAGACTCTTTTTTGGAGGTTAAAAGTGAGTTCTTCTTGTGTGGATCATTTTATTTAAAAAATGTTTTTCCGATTTGTTTTTGGTAGGACAGTTGGTTTGGCCACACTCCTTTTAAAGATAAATATCCTAACCTTTTTCGTAAAAGCTAGAGATGAACATATTATAATAGCAAATGCTTTCAATGATTTTCCTCTTGTGTATCCTTTCGAAGAGTCTTAGTAGGACAAAATTTTATTGATTGCCATACCATGGTGAATGATATGAGCAATGTCCATATTAGACAACCTAGGGATACAATCTGCCGAAAGCTTTGCAAAAATGGGCAATTTTCAGTACAATCCATGTATATGAAATTAATTGATCAGCATGTACCTTATAGCAATAAGTTATTATGGAAACTAAAACTCCCTATCAAGATAAAAATATTTCTTTGGTATCTGAAGAGGGATGTTATTTCTTACGAAAGATGATTTTGCAAGAAGACCTTGGATGGGTAGTAAAAAATGTTACTTTTGCAATAAGGAGATCATAGAACACTTATTCGTTGATTGCCTGCTCACTAGATCTATATGGCACATTGTTCATAAAGCTCTATATTTGTTCGCACCTCAGAGTATAAGACGTACGAGGGAGAATTGGTTTTCAGGAATGTGTGTTTCAATTAAAAAACATATTTTAGTTGGCATGTGTTGCTCTTTCTTGGTCCATATGGTTTTGTCGAAATGATTTAAATTTTGACAAATAGAAAGATGTTTCTTTCATTAAGGCTATGTTCAAAGGGACATATTGCTTACGACAATAGGTAACACTTTAGAAGGATGAGGAACACACAACATTCATTAAGGAGTGTCAATCTTTAAAAGTAGTATCTATGAGTTTTTTCATCAATCGTTTTGGTTGGAGAACTAATAATAGATTGTGACGGCGTGTTCTCCACTCAACCACTGCGGATCACACCCCTGGTCAGATTTTTACTCTGCTAGCCGACTCGATCAAGCTCGATTCGATTTGAGCGTCGGGCTCAACAAGGAACGACTCGCAGATTTACCGAGTTCGGACCCCTCGGGTAATAGCCCTCTCTGCCGAGCCTTAGCTCTTTTCGATTGTGGTTGAAAGGGAAAGTCTTACTGAGTGCTCTCACGAGGCGAGTGTTGAATCCTACCTAACGTGCCCCTTCCCTCTCTCTCCTCTCCTTTTATACAAGCCTCGAACCGACGGAGAGAGCCGAGGAGTAAGCGATCTGATGCCCTCGGTACATCGACAAGACACGACAGAAGAGACGAAAGCGTGCAGCGCCTGCAGCTGCGCGGCGCCGCCCTCGCGTGCTCGCAAGTGGCCTCTCACCCGCAGATCCACACCGGTGAGTCTGCGGGTGGGGCCGCCGCTCCTCCCCGACGCAGGCGGCCTCTTCAAGCAAACCTCCTCTCTCTGTCAATTCTTGGCGCCACAGGATGTACGCTCCAGACTGCAAGGGCCCTCAGAGCGGTAATCATTTCTTCGCTGTCTACTCGCGTGATGTCTCATTAAATGCGCCGTCTTCAGGGCGGGGAGCCTTCGTCCAAGACTCCTTCGCAATACTCCGCCACGCGGGCCCGCTTTGACGGGGGCCCTCACCGAAGTCTTGAGAGGGGCTCGCCCACGCGCCCGCTGGCGCGTGGGGCCCTCGCCTCACCATCGGAGGGCTCGCCCACACGCCCCTGGCGCGTGGGGCCTCGACTTCGCCTCAAGGGCTCGCCCACGCACCCACTGGCGCATGGGGCCCTCCTGCCTTCGAGGGGCTCGCCCGCTGGCGGGCCTTGCTCGCCCGCCGACGCGTGGGGCCCTCACGGCCTTCGAGGGGCTCGCCCACGCCTTGGGCCTCGCTTGCCCGCTGACGCGTGGGGCCCTCTGGCCTTCGAGGGGCTCGCCATGCTGCTGGGCCTTGCTCGCCCGCCGACGCGTGGGGCCCTCCTGGCCTTCGAGGGGCTCGCTCTGTGGCTGGGGCCTTGCTCGCCTGGCCGACGCGTGGGGCCCTCTGGCCTTCGAGGGGCTCGCCCATCGCGCTGGGCCTTGCTCGCCCGCCGACGCGTGGGGCCCTCTCGACCTTCAATGCTCTTTGTACCCGGTATTTATTACACCGACAAGAGCCTCCGGGTCCACCATGATCTGTGAACCGTCGCTGGTACTTCCGTTTCCGCTTTGCGCGGCGGAGACGAATCGGGAGCCCACCACCGCGCCGCCCGACGCTGATTCTCCACCGCACACGATCTTCCTTGGGAACTACGCTTTTGCGGAAACCAAAAACGCAGGGCAAATGATGGCGCTGCGCGTGAGGCGGAATCAAAGCATCACGCCGCGCCACGCCTATAAATACTTCTCTTGGCTTTGCGGCTAATCCTTCCGCGCTAAGTCCTCAAACCGCTACTTGCCTCCATCACTACCACCACGTAGCCTTCTTTCTCTTCGCCACCAAGTCTTTCGCCTTGGCCTTCGCCAAATCTTCCATGGCTCCCAAGCGCGGCAAAGAAGCCGCCCGCCGCGGATGCCGCACCATCTTCGGAGGCGCTTTGCTCGCTTCCACCGTCGATGAGGATCGGTGGCGCGGCTTGAATCTTCGTGCCACCGACCACCGCCCGGTTCAGCGCCGCACCATCATGCCGAGTCCTCGCGGGGAGATCGTGACCTTCTCTGGCGTCTTTGGCGGGCCTTGTCCCGCCGTACTCGAATTCTTCACAGGGGTGCTCGCCTTCACGGGATCCAGCGGCGCACCTAGTTCCTAACTTCGATCATGGCCTGGTCATCTTCGCCCACCTCTGCGAGATGTTCGTGGGGGCGATGCGAATCTCCGCTTTGGCGTCGACTCTTCGTCTTGCACACGGGCTCGCGCCGAGCGCGGTTGGGAGTCGCTACTTCACGCCCGCGTTACCTCCGCCTTTATCCTTCCGCGGTCAAGTTCAAGCTGGAAGGACGGCACCGCAATGGTTGTACGTGGAGGACTCAGCGGCTGCGACGATCTTGCTCTTCCCGACGATCTGCGGAGCCCACCGCCGATCGGGGCCCGGCTAGACGCGACGATCTGGCGAAAGCACGGAGGTGATGGCGGCGCGCATTGTCGAGCTCCGCCGCCAGGCTCACCGGAACCCGTGGCGGCGGATTTTTTGCGGCGCCGACTTTGCCGCTCGCTTGAGCGCGCCCGCTGGGCGTACTACGGCGATAACGGCGGGACCAGCGCTGCTCTTGGAGGTGAATACCCTCGCGCTCTTTTGGATTTTGTACCTTCCTTCTTTCCACTTTTGGCTAATAGCCAACTCTTTGCTTCTTCTTGGTGTTGGTGATGGGAACGTCTTGGGCGGCGTGTTCGGATCGGTGGCGGGCTCGATGACCCGCGCCGACCGACGGCATCGCCCGCGGCGGCATCCGCCCCTCTGCGCCCGGGACCAGCGGGGCTCAACCTTCACTTGCGGCGTTGCCCCCACGGAGGTCTCTGGTCCTGCGGTCCAAGTGGCCGGGGACCATCTGCAGATCCATGAGCCGCCACCGGCGACCGCCCAAGCTTCCGGCAGCCGCTGCTCTCTGTCGTGGCGGTGACTCGCCCCGCGCTCTCGGGAAGCGCCGCCTCATCCTTCTTGTCGACGGCGACGCGAGGAGGGAGGGCGAGTTCAAGAGAGCGCTCTTCAATCTGAGCTTCGCCGCCCGCCGGCCCCAACCAGCGGGGCCTGCTGCTGCCGCCGCCGCCCGCCGCCGGCGAGCGAGCGGCTCTTTCAGCGGCGCCGCTGCGCCGGTTTCTTCCGCTCCCACGCCGGCGCTCCTGTGGCGCTTTCTTCTGCCACATTGGCGCGCCAGACCGGCATCCTTCGCGCCAGCCCGGCGTCGAGTTCGACGGCGGCGATCGCGATCATGACAGCGCCGCCACCTCCGCCGCAAGCAAGCGACTTGGAGCTCCCCCGCCGACTTCGCCTTGGCGCACCGCTTCAGTTGGCTTTCCTGCGCTTCGACACTTCGCGTGGGGTTAGCATGCTACGCGGTTTTTGCATACCGAACCTGTTTGTCCTTCTTGGAACAGACGGACGCTGGGCATCGAGCTCCGCCCACGCGACTTCGCCACTTGACCCCGCCGCCGCGTTCGCCTTCGACGGAGGCTGCCTAGTGGCGGCGGAGAGTCCGGCGGCGGCGGAGAACCTCGGCAACCTCGCTTTCTTTGGCGCCGCCATCTCGGCCGTGACCGGCGTGGGACGCCTTTGAGGCGCCGCACCTCTCCGCGACTGGGCGACGCGGAACAAGTTCTTGCTGCCTTGGCGGAGCGATCCGCCGGCGACTGCGGCGGGCCTTGGCCAAGAGACCGCCTGGCGGAGGCGATGACCAGCGAGGTCGCGGCGCCAAGCCGCCGCCGCCTCGGCCGCCAAGCGGTCAAGACCTCGCCGAGCACCCGGCGCCTCCGGACTCGCCGACATGTCGCGACGACCTATCGCGGCTTCCGGACGCCTCGCATCCACTGGTGTTTCCGCATCCCCATTGGAGGAGACGGCCACGCAAAGACGCGCCGGCGCCGTGGGGCGAACGCCGGCTCTCGCGTCCTTCCGGCGGCGCTGGACGCGGGCGATCAAGACGGTCGCCACGGCGCTCTTGAAGCGCGCGGTTCATCTGGCAAGCTGCTTGGCCCGGACGCGCGCGTTGACCTCGACGCCGCCATCGGAGAACCTTCGCGCCCGGTGGACCGGTTCGGCGGTAGCGCTGGTTGACACCGCCGACCGACAGCGTGTCCATGATGGGCGCGCCGCTCGGCGGAAGGCGCGAACCGGGGAATAGCGAGACTCCGACCTTTTGCCTTGTGATTGTTGCCTATAAATGCAAACAAACTTTTGCTCTTTTTTTGTGAGTCTTATTTGAACTTCATACGATTTTGACTTGGCGAAATGGGGCACCCGCCGCCAAGGGTTTTAGATGAGCGTTACGCCGCAAGAGCGCCGCTTCCTTAGGCGTCTGGTTACTTCAACCCTTATGGCCTCTCGCAACCCGACTTAAACGTTACGTGGCGAGCGCTTAGCTTCCGGAAGTGGTCTAGTCGCTGATGCCGCCGTTGGCGCATTGCCTAGACCGAGCCGACACACCAGGCTAGAGCCCGCCTTCCGTCCGCCGCCTCGCACCAGCGTAAGTTATAAGCGTTTGCCTTTGCAATCAAGGGGCCATCAGCCTTAAGTACTTTCGCTACCAGCTTTCGGCAGAATGTTTTCTAACAGACCTTTCTAAGGCTAAGCCACTGATCGCTAAAAAGCTTTAGACAGAGCTTTCCGTTGAAAGTGAGCGCTTTTTCCTCAGGCATCTGGTTACTTCAACCCTTATGGCCTCTTTGCGAACCGACCCTAGACATCGCGTGGCGGGAACTTAGCCTTCGAAAGTGGTCTAGTCGCCGGTGCCGCTGTTGGCGCATTGCCTAGACCGAGCCGACACACCAGGCTAGAGCCCGCCTTCCGTCCGCTTCGCCTCGCCCAACCGCGAGTCATAGGCGTTCGTCCTTGCAACTAAGGGGCCATCTGCCTTGAGTACTTTTTTTCGCTACCGACTTTCGACGAATGCTTTCTAATGATTTGAGGCGAAAAAAAGCAGATGCCCACAAGGAGACGAACTTATCTCTTATTGAAGATGGCTTTGTACAACGCAGCCCCGAGGCGAAGCGGTGAAGGAAAGACCTCGCTTCGGCTCCAAAGGAAGGCCGGAAAAAAGGCTTGGAACCCTCTTGTTGGTCCCACAAGACGGCGGCAGCGACAGTGATCGCAGGCTTCGGCTCGCGACCCTCGCGGAGCTTATCACGCAGTCTTCTCCATGCTGACAAGTGGCGGTCCTCCGGATGGGACCGAGATCGCGCCATCTGACGCTGGCCGCCGAGCCCCGTAGAAGTCGCCCGCTCTTGTCATCTTGGCCCGCCCTCCTCAACAGGAGATCTGCGAGAGGAATGCGAGGGCAACAAAGAACGAAGGACGCGGAAACGCCGGTTCCCCGCCCCGAGACTTGCACCACCGCCGCTGCAAATGCGACGAATGGGCCAGGCGGCCAACCACGGCGCCGCCGGAGTCCGAGTCACCGGAACCGGTGGGTTTTCAGCGAGGCCTGGCGCGTGGAGGTTCTGTCTTGGCCGGAGTGCACTCCTCCAAGGCAGCGCCGCTTAACTTGGCCGAGGTGGTTGCTTTCCGCCGAGGCTCCGGCCCTAGGCGGCGGCCACCGCCGGGTGATCGCCGCCATCGCCGCGCCGACTCGTGGCGCGGCTCTAGCGGCCGCTTCGCTCCATCGCGGATCTGCTTCTCCGCCATCGCCTCTGAAGAAGGGTCGAAGAGCTTGAACCGACGCTTAGCGTTCCCTCACTGGCGCGCATCGGCGGCGTGTTCTCCGCTCAACCACTGCGGATCACACCTGGTCGATTTTTACTCGCTAGCCGACTCGATCAAGCTCGATTCGATTTGGCGTCGGGCTCAACAAGGAACGACTCGCAGATTTACCCAGTTCGGACCCCTCGCGGGTAATAGCCCTACTCTGCCGAGCCTTAGCTCTTTTCCGATTGTGGTTGAAAGGGAAAGTCTTTCTGAGTGCTCTCACGAAGGCGAGTGTTGAATCCTACCAACGTGCCCCTTCCTCTCTCTCCTCTCCTTTTATACAAGCCTCGAACCGACGGAGAGAGCCGAGGGAGTAAGCGATGCAGTGCCCTCGATAATCGACAAGACACGGCAGAAGAGGCAACGTGCGGCGCCCACGCTGCGCATGCGCCGCCTCGCGTGCTCGCAAGTGGCCTCTCACCCGCCTGATCCACACCGGTGAGTCTGCGGGTGGGGCCTACTCGCGCTCCTCCGACGCAGGCGGCCTCTTCAAGCAAACCTCCTCTCGCTGTCAATTCTTGGCGCCCGGTGGCAATACCGCTCGGACTGCAAGGGCCATCAGAAGCGGTAATCATTTCTTCCATTGTCTACTTCGCGTGATGTCTCATTAAATCGCGTCCGTCCTTGGCGGGGAGCCTTCGTCCCAAGACTCATACGCAATACTCCACCACGCGGGCCCCGCTTTGCAGCGGGGCCCTCACCGAATCTTGGAGGGCTCGCCCACGCACCCGCTGGCGCGTGGGGCCTCGCCTCACCATCGGAGGGCTCGCCCACACGCGCGCTGGCGTGGGCCTCGACTTCGCCTCGAGGGCTCGCCACGCACCCACTGGCGCGTGGGCCCCACGCGTCACAGCGGGCAGCGAGGCCCAGTGGCGTGGCGAGCCCTCGAAGGCCAGGAGGGCCCCACGCGTCGGCCAGGCGAGCAAGGCCCAATGGCGTGGGCGAGCCCCTCGAAGGCAGGGAGGCCCCACGCGTCGCGTCGGCCAGGCGAGCAAGGCCTCCCAGTGGCGTGGGCGAGCCCCTCAGAAGACCAGAAGGGCCCCACGCGTCAGGCGGACGAGCAAGGCCCCAGCCTCTCGGCCTTTCGAATGCTCTTTGTACCCCGGTATTTATTACACCGACAGATTGTATGATGTATGACTATGTTCATCTCCTTTGAAACATTGTTTTTGCAGTTATTTTTTAATACGCAAGACTTTTGGACCGTGTACATTCTATGCTGAAGAGGCCAGATGTAATTTCATTATCTAGAAATAAAATGGCATGCTATTAGTCGCATTTTACAGCTAATTTAAAAATCCAAAATTGCACTGAGCGCTCCGGTTTGAAATACTGCACGAGTAAATTCCAGTGGAATTGGTGAATGTCATGTCCCTTCAAATACTAGGTGTTTCAATGGAGCATTTGTTTCCTCAAGTCCATTCAAAACTTGTACTCGAGTGTATTTTCCACGATACAATTATTCGAATGTACTGTCGCCGAAGAAAGCGAAAGCGAGTCTGATCATGAGAAAGCTGGTAGGATAATTGATGATCCAGGGGGGCAAAAAAGGCACGTCCAAGAACTGAAGATGTCGATCGGTGGACACACGCAGACGAGCACACGCGTGTGCATTCAAGGGCGCATTGCTAATATTGTTTTATCTGAGGAGCGAGACGTGTTGTTAGAATTATTGGGCCTGGCTCATTTAATATCTAAATAATTCCTGGAAAATCTCAAAGGCCCATGTATGCATGAGGCATGTGAAATTCTTTAATCTATATTCTAGTGGGAGGAGTGGAGGACATGCTTAAATAGTAGAGCTTGCTCCATCCCACTAGAGAATGTGATGGGAGAGAGAAATAGCGAATCACACACGCGCGCTTGCTCGCCTCGCCTCGCCGGGGCGGGCGTGCGGCGACCTGCGTGAATGGTCCGCCGAAACCGGATCCTCGTGCTTGCGCAGACGCAGTCTCTTTTTGCAGTTTCTTTTTCTTTTGCTCTCCGGATTTTGCGGGACAGATATGGAATATACAAATCGTGTTGGACTCGGTCGCGGCCCGTTTCGCGATCCGTTTGCCTCACGTATTTCACTATATAAATCTTTTCTTTTGCTCTCCGGATTTTGCGGGACAGATATGGAATATACAAATCGTGTTGGACTCGGTCGCGGCCCGTTTCGCGATCCGTTTGCCTCATGTATTTCACTATATAAATCTGCCGCTGCGCTCCTAGGGTTTGCCACCTCCCTCTGCTGCGCCGCCGCTTCGGCTCTTCCCCATCCCGTGCGCCGGCGTGACACCGCCGTTCGGAGAAGCAGTCTCGGAACCGATCGCCTCGAGCTCCTGCCGGGTAGGGCGAATCGGGTTTTAGGAAGCGCTTCGGCGCGGCCTTTCATTGCTTCCCTCTTCCGCTTCGCGAGGACTTCTTCCACTACGCCGTCGCGATCTGTGTCGTCAACCCCTTCTCCAAGACGGCGTCCGATTCGGAGAACCAGAACCAAACCTCGCGCCGCCGCTTCGGCTCTTCCCCATCCCGTGCGCCGGCGTGACACCGCCGTTCGGGAGAGCAGGTCTCCGGAACCGATCGCCCTCGAGCTCCTGCACCGGGTAGGCGAATCAGGTTTTTGGGAAGCGCTCGGCGCGATCGTCGCCGCTTCTTCTTCTTCCGCGAGGACTTCTTCCACTACGCCGTCGCGATCTGCGTCGGCAACCCCTTCTCCAAGGCGGCGTCCGATTCGGAGAACTGAACCAAACCTCGCCGCCATCTCGTGCAGACGGCGACGGCGACCAAGTCCGAAGAAGTCGTCTCCTTCGCAAGTTCACCGAGAGATATCGTGTATTTCTTACGCGTGTATCTAGGTTGTGCTACGTGGTTTCAACTTGTTTTATCTATCACTTTCAAGAGTTGTGCGTGTTTTATCTCCTGATTAAAATAAACCTGAAAGTGCTAATTATTCCAACAATCCAAAAACCTGATTTTCTTAGGCACTTTGGTTTATCGATGGCTCGTTTCTTGATGCTCAAACCGGAGAAATTCGGTGGAGTAAATTTCAAGAGATGGCAAGTAAAGGTGCGGTGTGGTATGACTATGAGCGATAATCTTGGGTAAAGGATGGCAAACCGGAGGAACCCTAACTCTGAAAAGGAGAAAGAGTTCGAGAGGCCACCACACTTTTCGCGGTGCAGTTCTTAGTGTGCTCTCGACCGTCTGTGTGATGTGTATATGAACATCACAGATCTGAAAGAGATCCAGGATCTGTTGAGTAATAAATTTGGTGCATCTCGACGGCGAGGAATGTATGTCATGGAGCGATACCACGACTTCAAGATGGTTGATAACCGTTCGTTGTCGAGCAGTGCTCATGAGATCTTGGTCATTGTGAGGAACTCGAACTCCTTAAGTGCAAGTTACCCGATAAGTTTGTGGTCAGGGGCATTATTGCCAAGTTACCTCCTTCGTGGAGAAACTTTGCCACATCTCTAAAACATAAGAGACAAGAGATCTCCGTTGAGGGGTTGATCGCGTCTCTAGATGTTGAAGAGAAAGCTCGGGCTAAAGATGCACCTAGGAAAGGAGTCGAGGGACAGTCCAGCGCCAATGTTGTCCAGCAGCATGGCAAGAACAAAGGGAAGAATAAAGTCAAGCAAACCACTGCATTCAAGAAGAAGAAGTTGAACAAGGATGAGATGCCTTGCTGGATTTGCGGTGAGGTTGGGCACTGGGCCAAGAAGTGTCCAAACCGCAAAGACAAAAAGGGTAATCTGGGCGGACTTCAAAGTCATCAATGTGACCATTGGCGACCTTGGTGAGGGAACCGATGGGTATGTTTACCCTCTTCGCTTTTTCAGTGAATCACCACCGATTGGTGGATTGATCTTGGGGCTAATGTGCATGTGTGTTCGGCGTCTCAATGTTCACTTCTTATCAGGCAGCCCACGGTTCGGCCGTTTTGATGGGGAAACGGGTCCAATGCTTCGTTCTTGGTGTTGTACGGTAGATCTGAAGTTTACTTTGGGGAAGATCGTGCAATCAAGAACGTCTTGACATGTCCCTCAATCAATAAGAACACGGTTAGCGGGTCCCTTCTCGCAGAGATGGGTTTAAAGTGGTGTTTGAGTCCAATAAGGTAGTCTTGTCGAAACATGGTTTGTTTATTGGCAAAGGCTATGAGTCGCGGAGGCTTGTTCCGTTTTCCCTTTCTAATAATTGTCATAAAGTTGTGAACCATATTTGTGATCATGCTATTGAGAGTGAGGCTGATGTTTGGCACTCACGTTTATGTCATGTTAATTTTGGTTCTATGTCTCGGCTTGCGAGTATGGGTTTAATCCCTAAATTTCCCACTGTCAAAGGTTCTAAGTGCCAGACTTGTGTGCAATCAAAGCAACCTCGTAAGCCTCATAAGGCCGCCGAGGAGAGAAATTTGGCACCTCTAGAGCTCATACATTCAGATATTTGTGAGATGAATGGTGTGTTGACAAAGGGTGGAAAGAGATATTTCATGACTCTGATTGATGATGCTTCTAGATATTGCTATGTGTATCTGTTGAAAACTAAAGACGAGGCTCTAGACTTCTTTAAAATCTATAAGGCTGAGGTTGAAAACCAGTTAGACAGGAAAATTAAGAGACTTAGGTCGGATCGTGGTGGAGAGTATTTCTCTAGTGAGTTCGACTTATTCTGTGCGGAAAATGGAATTATTCATGAGAGGACGCCTCCCTATTCGCCCCAATCAAACGGGGTGGCTGAAAGAAAGAACCGCACTCTAACTGATTTGGTGAATGCCATGTTAGACACTGCGGGTTTATCTAAGGCATGGTGGGGGGAGGCCGTGTTGACTGCATGTCATGTCCTGAATAAAGTCCCTGCAAAGAATAAGGAGAAAACCCCATATGAAATATGGAAGGGGAGAAAGCCATCATTTTCTTATCTACGCACTTGGGGTTGTTTGGCGAAAGTCAATGTGCCAATCACAAAGAAGCGCAAGCTTGGGCCTAAGACAGTAGATTGTGTCCATCTGGGTTATGCTCCTCGTAGCGTTGGCAGTAGATTTTTGGTGATAAGATCGAGGTGTCGACATCTGCATTGGCACGATCATGGAGTCTAATGATGCTACTTTCTTTGAGAACATCTTTCCTATGAAAATTGAGCATAGCAGTTCTGGTAAAACTAGTGAGATAATTCCCGAACCTTCTACTCAAATTGAATATCCTAAACCAACACCTGAGGAAAATCCTGAGGAGGATGACGGTGAGGCTCCGAGGAGGAGCAAGAGACAGAGGATTGCAAAATCCTTTGGTGATGACTTCACTGTGTACCTCGTGGATGACACTCCCATGTCGATTTCAGAAGCGTTTGCATCCCCTGATGCAGACTGCTGGAAAGAGGCGGTTCGTAGTGAGATGGATTCCATTCTTGCGAATCAGACTTAGGAACTCACAGAACTACCTTATGGTTGCAAACCTGTAGGGTGTAAATGGATATTTAAGAAGAAGCTTAGGCCTGATGGTACTATTGAAAAGTATAAGGCTCGGCTTGTGGCCAAGGGTTATACCCAAAAAGAAGGCGAAGATTTCTTTGATACATATTCACCCGTGGCTAGATTGACTACAATTCGTGTACTACTTTCCTTGGCAACCTCACATAGTCTTATTGTTCATCAAATGGACGTTAAGACAGCTTTCCTAAATGGAGAGTTGGACGAGGAGATCTATGGATCAGCCTGATGGATTTGTAGTAGAAGGTCAAGAAGGCAAGGTGTGTAGGTTATTGAAATCTTTGTTTGGCCTGAAACAAGCTCCTAAGCAATGGCATGAGAAGTTCGACAGAACTTTAACTTCTGCGGGCTTTGTCGTGAATGAGGCCGATAAATGTGTATATTATCGGTATGGTGGGGGCCAGGGCGTTATTTTGTGTCTCTATGTGGATGACATATTAATTTTTGGGACAAGTCTTGATGTGGTTCACGAGGTCAAGTCTTTCTTGTCTCAAAATTTTGATATGAAAGATCTAGGAGAGGCTGATGTAATTTTGAACATCAAGCTACTGAAGGGTGAGGATGGGATCACTTTGTCACAATCCCATTATGTGGAAAAGGTTTTGAATCGCTTTGGCTTTGCTGATTGTAAAACTTCTCCAACACCCTATGATCCTAGCATTGTGCTTCGAAAGAACAAGAGAATTGCTAGAGATCAGTTGACTTACTCTCAAATCATCGGGTCACTTATGTACCTAGCTAGCGCTACAAGGCCAGACATCTCGTTTGCTGTTAGCAAGTTGAGCCGGTTTACTTCTAATCCGGGAGATGATCATTGGCGAGCACTCGAAAGAGTAATGCGCTATCTGAGGGGTACTACAAATTTTGGTTTGCACTATACGGGATACCCAACAGCGCTGGAAGGGTATAGTGATTCCAATTGGATATCTGACGCTGATGAGATAAAGGCCACAAGTGGATATGTGTTCACTCATGGTGGCGGAGCAGTCTCGTGGAGGTCTTGCAAACAGACTATCTTGACACGCTCAACAATGGAAGCAGAATTGACTGCTTTGGACATGGCCACTGTTGAAGCAGAGTGGTTGCGTGAACTCTTGATGGATCTTCCGGTGGTTGAAAAGCCGATACCGGCTATCCTTATGAACTGTGATAATCAAACAGTGATTGTCAAGGTGAACAGTTCTAAGGACAACATGAAGTCCTCAAGACATGTGAAAAGACGACTGAAGTCTGTCAGGAAATTGAGAAACTCCGGAGTGATAGCGTTGGATTATATCCAAACGGTTAAAAACCTGGCAGATCCTTTTACAAAGGGTTTATCACGGTGTGTGATAGACAATGCATCGAGGGAACTAGGTATGAGACCCACGTGAGTTACACCATAGCGGTAACCCAGTCTATGTGATCGGAGATCCCGTGAATTAGGTCCCGGGGAAAACAAGCTATTGGTTAGCTGGATGAGAGTATATCCTAACCCATTCCATGTGAAATGCAATACTCTCGAAATCTGTATGGCAGGTTGGCATTTGCCTTAATGCTGTTCTGTTGGCTTTAATTAGCGAAGATGTCATCCTACAGAGCATCTTGAAAGAACACACCTATATGAGCCCGACTGTTGGAAGTCGCAGTCTATGAGACTTGGGTAATCTCTAGTAAGCTCATGAAGAGACCATGGAGTACGACTTATATGCTCCACCCGCGGGGTAGCCTATTGGCAGCCAAGTATCAGTTGACTTTGAGTGAAACTTGTTCATACAAAACTTGCAATTCAAGGCGTAGTCCATTGTCCAAGTTGTGAATGAGTGTAGCTTAAATGTCTAGGTGCAATTCAAGGCATAGTCCATTGTCACCGAAACACTGGTATATAAACAGTTTTGGGAACAGGCAAACTTGATGGGACTTTGAGCTCTGGTGGGGGATTGTTAGAATTATTGGGCCTGACCCATTTAATATCTAAATAATTCCTGAAAAATCTCAAAGGTCCATGTATGCATGAGGCATGTGAAATTTTTTTAGTACCATATTGCTAGTGGGAGGAGTGGAGGACATGCTTAAATAGTAGAGCTTGCTCCATCCCACTAGAGAATGTGATGGGAGAGAGAAATAGAGAATCACACGCGCGCGCTCGCTCGCCTCGCCTCGCCTCGCCGGCCGGGCTCGGGCTCGGGCTCGGGCCGGGCAGGCGAGGCGAGGCGGCTTCGTCGCGCACGGCACTGCGTGAATGGTCCGCGAAACCGGATCCTCGTGCTTGCGCAGACGCAGCCTCTTTTTGAAATCGTGTTGGACTCGGTCGCGGCCCGTTTCGCGATCCATTTGCCTCACGTATTTCACTATATAAATCTGCCATTGCACCGCCCGGAGGATTAGATTAGATCGCCCTAGGGTTTGCCACCTCCCCTCTGCTTGCGCCGCCGCTCTTCCCCATCCGTGGGCGGCGTGCACCGCCGCTCGGGAAAGCAGTCTCCGGAACCGATCGCCTCGAGCTCCTGCCGGGTAGGGCGAATCAGGTTTTGGGAAGCGCTTCGCATGGCCGTCGCTGCTTCCTCGCTTCCGCGAGGACTTCTTCCACTACGCCGTCGCGATCTGCGTCGGCAACCCCTTCTCCAAGACGGCGTCCGATTCGGAGAACCAGAACCAAACCTCGCCGCCACTCGTACCGTACGGCGACGACGACCAAGTCCAGTAAGTCGTCTCCTTCGCAAGTTCACCAGAGAGATATACGTGTATTTCTTCTGCACGTGTATCTAGGTTGTGCTTCTGTGGTTTCAACCTGTTTTATCTATCACTCAGTAGTTGTGCGTGTTTTATCTCCTGATTAAAATAAACCTGAAAGTGCTAATTATTCCAACACGTGTTTCGCTGGAATTTACATCCTCATGGTCAAATCTCGGTGAAATCACATTATCTTGCGCTAGACCTGTTCATGGGCGGCCCGGCCCGGCGAGCCCCGCCTGACCCGGCCCAAAAAAGTCTGGCCTAGCCTGACCGGTGCATCGGGCCGAGCTCGGGCCTCGGTCTGAAGCCCGGCCGTCGGGCTCGGGCCCAAGAAAATTGTGCGACAAGCCGTGACCGGGCCGGGCTTCGAGCCGGGTTCGGGCCTGAAACCGAAGCCCGGACCGTCGGGCCGGGCTGGGCTTGGGCTTGGTCCCGCGGGACCGGGCTTTTCCAAGCCCGGCTCGGCCCGACAGATGATCAGGCCTATCTTGCGCACATTCATAATGATGTCCAAAATATTAATAAACGTATGTAGAAACTAAAAACACCACTTAAGATTAGGATTTGCCTATGGTACCTACGACGAGGGGTACTTCTGACAAAAGATAATCTAGCGAGACAAAACTGAAATGGTAATAAGAACTGTTGCTTTTGTTATAAAGAGGAGACAATTAATCATCTGTTTTTTGAATGCCGTTTGGCGCGACGAGTTTGGTCCATAATCTACGCAGCTTTAGGACTCTATCAACCTTGTACTGTATCCCATTTGTTTGGTGCTTGGCTATGAGGTATAAATAAGGATTTGAAACCACCGGCCCTGCTAGGGGCGGCTGCAATTTGTTGGTCGCTCTGGTTATGCAGGAACGATATGGTTTTTAATAAGAAAACTATCTCATCTCCTTTGCAGGTTATTTACTTAATTATCCATTGGCTACGTACTTAGACTATTCTTCAGCGACCGGCTTCGCGGGATTTTATTATGGCGGCGTGCTGGCATATGGAACGGATGGTTAAGGAGTGTTTTACCCAGACACATGGATGGTGATCTAGTATTTGGATTGATAGTCATTAAATTGTCTGTCTTTTCTTGTATCTATTCAGAGCTGTGTGCATCTTGCTATGCAGAGGTGGGGAGTGATCTCATGATGGTTGTATCACCTTGACGTAACTATCTTGTTTTCAATAAGGCTTCCTTTATCAAAAAAAAAAAAAGTGCGATCGCCTAATGTTTTGGCAAAGGCATGCCCTAGAGCAGAGACTAGAGTGAGCTGTCTTTCAGTCCTTATCCCAGAGGATTAAGAAGTCAAAAGGCCATCCCACATGGAGGAAAAGGGCAAAAAGAAGAGCAAAGAAAATCATCCTGCATTGCCCAGTAGGTAGCAGCCTTGTATTATTGTAACTTTGCAAGCTTTAGTAGGCTTAATGCCTTAAACCTTTTCAATGATTGCACTAATACACCCTCTAATCCAGAAAGCCAGGGGTACTCTGAACACTCCTGCATGTGTATTGTGAACGAGAACCATGTCAGAGAGAGAGAGAGAGTGGTGCGGCAATGGAGAAACGTTAGGCAATGAAGGAGCGCCTCGGCTCTGTTCTTTTGGAATTAACATCTTAACGGATTAACAGTTTAACAGTTTGTTTGAAAAGATATATATTTTGGGTTTTTGAGTCCGTTTTTTCATTGTATTAAAGGTGGGTCCTAACACTCTAAAAAGTAAATCAAACAAAATGGATCCGAATCTCGACACTATCTCAAAAAGCTCTCGAGTTTCAGCCATTTCAACTGTTCAGTCGTTCGGCCGTTCTAATCAGCCCAAAAGAACGAAAAAAAACAGGGCTAGGATCAGGTTCAGGGCACTATTTTTCATAGTTTTGAGGTAAAATTATAGTTTATGAAAATATCATGTTTTAGAAAACTACGCAGTGTTCAATGGAGAATGCATCGCTGGTGCGCATGGGGGCACTTGCATTGGCTCTGATCCGTCTCGCCCAGTCGCCCTTGTTACCTCTCATTGTAGGTTGCTTTGGTTAAGCAAGTCTCCATGCGTGCACACCATTTCAAGCTATGAATAAGAAAGGAGATGGGCTGCTTGCTCCTGCTGCATCTGTCCATCTTCCCCGTAGGGGCGCAAGCAGCAATGCAGCATGCCAGCGTCGCCATGGAAACCTAGAGATGCAGGTCGCGGACAGTGCACTGAGGTTGAAGACGAGTCGTGGTTGCCAGATTGGGCGAATGGTTGAGTGGTGGACCAATCGAGGCGATGGCTGACCGGCCCATTTTGTTCACATTGAGCATGTTAGTAAGTTGGTAGGAAATGCAACTCATATAAACTGTCAATTCGATATGCCGATCCCCAAATAAGAAGCCAGTCCTCTAAAATGTAATTAGCGATACGTTAGTTGAAGTGGTTGGTGTCCGTGCAAATTATGACATGCATTAGTTATAAAATGCCCTTGTTTGCATTAGTTATAAAATGCCCTTGTTTCTATGCATTTTTAAGCGCAAGGTCTCAAATGTTCGGAGGCGTATTTAGGGTCAGAGCGCTTAGGCTAAGGTGTACCAGAACTAGGGTACAAATAAAATTTAGTCACGATTAGATCATATATTCTATAGGCACAGTCCGGTCAGGTTCTGTTTCAGTTGAAACTAGCTGAAAGTTATAAGCTAAAAAAGTTTCGCCCATTTAAGAGAGGTCTTGGAGAGTCAAAACAAATATAAAATAATATTTTAGAAACTAGGAAGAATCATTCAAAACCACACAAAAAACGATTGCATAGTTTGGTTTATATAAGAATGAAAAATTTCCAGCTGTAGCTTTTAATTTTAATTTAAATTGAAAAGAACAATGCTTTTATTCAGTAGCGGTGAACTCCAATCATGTCCGTCCTAGCTCCGTCTCTAGCTCTAAGGCTGTGTTTCTTTCAGCGGTTAGATTATAATCTGAAAAGGTTGTTGTGTTTTATAGAAGATTTAAAGGGCCAAAAAAATTATGAAAAAAATATTTTTGAGATCTTTGAGATAAATTGTGCAAAGTTTTTAAAAAATAACTATAAAACATTTCAAAATATAACCATTACAAAAATGACAAATTTTAAGCTGCAGCTCATAATCTGATTATAAGCTGAAAGAAACAGAGCCTAAGTTCAGTTCTAGGCTCATGAAAAATTGTATGGCTGATATTCTATCACCGATTATCTATGTTATCGGCAAAGTGCAATAAAAATATATTGTTAAAAAATTTAGGTGCATTTAATTTTGGAAAAAAAACATCTCAAATTATGTGGACTGTCCAAAATTTCATATAATACCAAAATTTTAGGATTTTCGGTCGATGCATGATTAGAAATACAAATGGTTTTTTATTAGTTCTAGTGTAGCCCTCCTCTAAAATTGTCCTGTGCCACTGGCAGTTTTTGACACAAAACTTTGATTTAGTTTCAGGCTTTAGTGAAAGACACGGTTATTTTGGAGTTTTTGTAACTTCAGTCCACACCAATGATTTTCTAACTTTGACTATGTCTAGCTATTGCTACTTTTATTTATTTTTTAGTTTTTCTTTCATAGAACTATGCAAACAACCAAAGGAAAACAAAGTAAACTGAAACCATGCTGTATACACAAATAATTTAAGTCAACAAAGTTGCTGAATTTTTTTCCTTGTTTTCAGTTAATCGAAGATCAGTCAAACCCTTCTTGGATTGGTTCTGTAATTATTTCCACTAGTATCTGGCTATCTGCTGAACATTGAAATTTGACACACACACACACACACACAAACACTCTCCTTTTTTTTATGCATTTAATGCGAATATATAATTTTTAATCCTTATGTGTGTGCTTAATATAATTAATTATCTATAATTGAATAAATGAAAAGAGAAATAATTTAACCAAGAGTAGGAGAGCAAATTTTATAGGAAATAGTATCGGTCGGAGGAATGCCACCAGTGGAGAAGATTGAATTTCATTCATATCAATGCCATTGGAACTCTTGTTACATCAAGAGAAATTTACACTTGCATTCAGGCAAAGCTTTGAGCATCAACGCATAATGTAGGTACCGACTATGAACGGCTGAACCAACATAAATCCAATACATGATGACAACTATCACTGAAGCTTAGAACAACAGGCAATAAAACCCATCATCCTCATATTGTTGCTGTCAAACCCTACTCCTGCTCTGGTTGAGTTGATGGGACGAGAGGCTCATGTTCATCAGCACCATTTGATGCTCTGTCCATGCCACACAACTCCGGAAATTTTATAGGCACAAATGAGGACTTGTGTAGAGCTGCAAAAGCCTTGTTTCCTTCACCATTGCTCCCTAAACATATGGTGTCACCCCGCCCATGCCAGACACCACACTGGACATTATTCATCTCCAAAGTTCTAGCTTCCTGCTCATTAAAATAAAATGCTAGCAGCTGTGAGGTTAAGAGGTCAGTAACAATAAATTAGTGAACTAGGACTTCAAAGGGGTTTATATGGATATAACCTGGCACAGCGTACAGCAAGGACAGATGAGATGGAGAACACAGTCATCTAGACTGCTATCAGTACCCTGTAAGCACAAAAAAAGAGTATATGATAGGTTTGATCGCAATAAAGACTTCCAGAAAAAAGAAATACTATACTTTTTCCAAGCTTTGTGTTTGGTAATTCCTGAAATAATCTCAATAAAGTACATAGACTAATATGTATTCAGAAGTTGAAAACGGCTATTGGCCTATTGCCGTAGAGATAACCTCACAAGCATATGTCAAATCATTAATATTGCCTACAGCCTACGGCTTTCAGTTATTGTTCTTTTGAGAAAAGAAATATGATGTTACAAGATTCAAAAGAGTCCAAGATTGAGGAGTTACAATTTGTTGGAAATGGTGTGGTGCAAGAAAATACAAGCGCCATAATCAACTACATGAAGCACTACCACTACAAGGCTAGCACCCTGGAAACATGAATATTGCATATTTGCATTAGAAATGGTAGTGTCAAGAAATAATTACCCGGATGTTGAAGTTCTTCCTGATTCTTCTTCGGAAGTAACCAGTGTAGATTGCTAGCAAGACAACAGAGCCAAGCCCCATATATAAATATATATGATGATGCCTTGTTACAGAAAAGGCAATTAAGCTAACCAAAACAGCCGCTAGTAAAATGAAGTAAACCATTCCCTGAAATAATATCATATTGCATCACAATGCTGAAATGGAGAATAAGAATGAAACCAACATAAGCTTATCGACATATATACATTCAAGCAAAAATAATGGTAAACACGAAAATGCCAAAAACAGTATATGGCAAAGACCAAACAAATGATTGTATTTCTATGAAGACCTTGCAGGAAAGTAAAGGATATGCTGGAATGTAGTTTCCTTTTTCACTTTGTTTGAGGGCTGAGGATGATTGTCAAGGTTAATATGTAGTCATTCCCTCATGTAAGGGTAGCTAGTTCTTTTCCTTCGCTACCATTTTCCCTGGTGTACTCTATATATTTGCCCTTTGGGTTGATAATGTAGCCATTAGATCACGTAAGGGTAGTTAGGTGTTTTCCTTCTCTAGGGTTGTCCCCTTTGTACCTTATATATATTTGCCTTTTGGGCGGTGTAATAAGTTCAACCAACATAGCATATACTCCTCCCTCTCTCCATGTTAACAAGGATAACAAGCTGGAAATACAATTCTAGAGGAGAAAAAATGCACATATTTAATGTTCAGTGGGATGAGGACTTCCAATAACAATTTTTACTTAAAAAGCACCAACCACAAAAAAGATGTATTCAGTCGTAACTCAAGATTAACCAAGTGGCTAAAATGTATTCGAGAACAGTTTTTTATTTAAGAAGCACCGATCACAGTAAATATACATTAAATCTGTATTTCAAGACTAAGCATGTCCAATGGTACCCAATTTAGGGTGAACTAAGTTGGATACCATTGGACATGCCCTAACTGAGTGGCTAAAATGAGTAAATATACTGATGATCTGTCTGGAAAGTCCAACGTGCAGGCTGATTCTCTCCAACATATATAATATAACTAGAGATCAGTTTACTGGAAACCTATCCTTTACAGGATTGAATCATAAGCTCAAAATAATAAAAAAGGTAGGATGCTATTCAGATTGGCCATGTCTAAGACATGCCAAAAGGACTACGGGATTACCTACGCAAATGTTGTTCACATTGCCAAGTCAAACATCTTGAGCGTGAACCACTCCATTCTATAAGCTGATAAGCATAGGGCTAAGAAAAAGACAGCTTTGCTATATTTTTCTACATAACTAGCATGACAGTGGCACACATTTCTAGTATTCAACTCCACCCTGGCATGAAGAGAAACCACGAGAAATGGAGGACCAATAAAACAATTTATAAAACCAGAATGCAAAATTCTATGTTCAAAATACCAAAAAAAAAGCAAGCTTAACACTAATTGGCATTACCTTTATGGTAAAATAAGCAAAAGCATATATACACACACTAAAAATGCTGCCGTTTACATCTCTCCCTGATCACCATATTTGCAATAATATACTCAATGTGAATATAATCTCGATATATATTGTAGTGATGGATCAAAGACTGTTCCACACAGAAGGTTTTCCTACTTCCCACCAACATCAACAACAAATAGCCTCATGTGGTTTCGCATGTTTCAACTACACGGTAATTCGGCTGAGCATTTTGCATAGGAAAATGACAAGCAGGAAATGGACGCAACATGGTCATATGCTGATGATAGGATTATCTGTACCTGAAGGAAGCAAGATCCCAGATTGGCTCGCCGCATGTTCTTGCCAAACCTGTAGCATGGGCAACTGCAAACAGTTGCAAGCAAAACAGACATTTTAAAAAGAAGCACAGCAAAGTTTAATCGCAGTTGACTATCAAAATGCAGTCCTCCATAACAAAAGAAAAAAAGGAATCTTTTTGCAAAGACATTCTAGAACAGAGCCTAAACAGAGGGAAAGACAGCACTTTGCGGAATGTTTCGCAGGCAGCTTAACCATCTTAAATATGACGATTTCTCTTCCACAATTGCTGCTAAAAGAATTTTCAAGAAGTGAAATTCGTAATTCGACACCAAATTCTGGTGGACGTTCATTATTTAATTTAGCAGAACTTTTTCCCTCACAAACAAAGGACGCCCCGTCGTTCCCAAATCCTCACAAAATCAATCAACCCGTATGGAAAATTCGACTCAAGCACGAAAATGCCCAAGCTTTCCCCTCGCGACCAACAAAACCAGATCCCCCTGAACAACCATCCACCCAAAACAACTTGATGAAACGAGCAAGAAGTAGTTCCACCTACCATGCGGCCTCGAGCGCGATTCGTCTGTCCTCCAAGCAATCCAGCACCACGTCCCCCTCCCACATCCTCTGCACCCCTCCTCCGCCACCACCGCCACCCTCCGCCGCCGCCGCGGAGGCGCCCTTCCTCCTGTCCGCCGACAGCGCCACGGACGCGCACAGCATGTCGAAGTCCAGCACCGCCACCGCCTCCTCTTCCTCCCCCTCGCTCTCCCCGTCCTCCTTCTCCGGCCAGCACCTCGCCGCAGTCGATGCCTCCTCTTCCTCCTTCCCCGCCGGCGCCGGCGCCGCCTCGGCCATGGACATTCTCCCTCACCCTCTCCCTCGCTCTCTCTCTCCCCCCTGAAGCTCCCTCTGTTTCGTATTGCGTCCGTATTGCGCCGGGTTTTTAACGTCTTTATTAATCACCTCTGATTAGGAGAGGGAGGGAAGCTGTGTGGTTGGATTAGTACGCATTAATGTTTTTACTCACAGTTCGCGCTAACTTCGACAACCGACTAACCCCACGGACAGGTAGGTCCAGCGGGAGGGCTATGGGACGCGAGAGCGACTACGGGCCCACGTGACAGCGAATTAAGTTGGGAAACACGTGAGTAACGGTAGCCGGTCGGCACGGGGCCGCCTTGATTATTGGCGGCTAAATTGGGTAATTAACCCGTGGGGATGCTGCTAATTATCGTGCGAGTGATTGGAGTAGTTTAATGGTGGTTGGGCTTGGTGGCCGCGTTGGGACGCCGCGACGCTCCCTCCAGACTGGTGGTGGGTCCCTGGGCCCGTGTGTCAGTGGGAGTAGGTGACTGCGTGCCTATCTCCTGCCCTGGCCCGGTCCCGGGGGCAGCCGCTCGCAAGAGGGCACCGAGCGTGTACCCGAAATTTTGCGTCATCGAAAGCACGCTTGGTTCGTGCTTTGCCTTGCGTTCGTTTGCAGAAGCGCCAGGGCCGGCTGGTTCAAAGATTTTCTCGGTCCCGAGGCATGCTAAACTGAGTGGTATTATGATTGACGTAGAAAAACTAAAATTGATAGTATTATTTTTTCTAGGACTTCTTTTTAGGTAATTATTCCTTTATCGATTATTTATTTCTTTTTTCACATCTAGATAATTTTTTTCTAAAAAACACTGCACCAACAATAATAGATACAAAATAATACAAAAGTGAAGAGACCAAATATAAAAGTTTTATATTCAGAAAGAAAACAGATAGGCACCATTAGATGGCCATTGTGTTGACGACATCAAACCAACCATCCAACTTACCAAAAAGTCAGATTACGAAGACATGAATCCAGAAATTGAGTTAATAGACCACTGGGATTGGCCTCGTAGATCACTTTCCAGCCTAGCATGCCAACAAGGCAATGACGCCATGACAGCCCCAACATTGAAGGTGGCGCTAGCGGCGCTAGTGCTAACAAGTCATGACTCGTGCGATGTCACTGTAGCCGCTCACAATGCTCCTCGCAGCCTCTCCAATCTAGTAATCCAGTGATGTTTCATGCAATGATGTCTCTATCATTCATCATTCGTCACATCGTGGAGTCGTAAGCCGAATTCGAAAATGCAACATGACTATCAAAATTTATATGGAACAAATAATAAAGCGAGTCCGTGCAACTAGAAAACAAACGGCGATATATGGACAATGTTATATACTAGTGAATAACATCTAGTATACATACCGATACTTACGGGTTCTTTCTAGGTTAAATTAGTATGCCATCTTGGGTTTCTCGCTAAGCTCTCTAATACTACTAATCCGTACAAACTACTCTTTTATTATAAATTAGTAGTCGTTTTAAATTTGTGCTACATCAAAGTTTTAAAATTGTATCTATAGAGAACTTTTAGACTATTTAGGTTGAAAACATGAAAATCGTACAGATAGATTCATCTTAAAAAAAACTTTCATAATATTATATTTTTTTAATGCATTACAAATAAAATTAAAAAAATTATGGTCAAAATTATACTTTAGAGACCGTGTCAATATCCAAAACGACTATTATTTCATAATAGAGGGAGTTTATGGGTCGGGCATGTAAAAATAAAGGTGATCGCGCTAGTTGCCCTCTATTTTGGTCGGGCATGCATGAGAAAAAAATATAAAATGTAGTCCATGTGCTGTGAATAAATTATGAGGAGACTACCCAAGGATTGCCCACTCGATCGGTGCAAACCAAATAGACAAACCCCCAATCCATTTATAATTGCATCGGTGATAATACTAACTTTATAATGATACATATACGAAATAAAATTAATATTGGTATGGATAAAAAAGAAATTATAAAGGCACTAGCGACGTTTTCACGGATACTTAATGAAAGTCTATTAAAAGGATAAAAAAAAATAGACATGAATATTATGGGCTTGTAAATTTCAGCTTAGCGTAACGTAACATAACGTAGTGTTTCGCCGTAGCAAAATTTGAGTCTTTGAAGAGGGGGTTTAAATATTGTAAAAAAATTAAAAATATTTTTTTGAATTTTAAAAGGACTATTAAAAACCTGAAAAATTTATTACAAACTATTAAATCAAATAGACTATATAAAAAGATAAATTTTTCTACATATGAAATGTTACGCTATGAATAGCCTATGATAAGTTGAAACATACAAGGGCTATACCTATAGGTACGCATGGACATATCGCAAACGCATGTAGTGGCTATTTATTTATTTTACATGCGTTGGTGTTTACTTTCACAAGGTAATGGGTCGGCAATGCGAGCACGAGGAGCCAGGAGGGGTGAAGCAAGGGATGTCGTGCCACCAGCCGCCACAACCAATAAGGAGATGTGGTCGGGAAAGGACGCCATCGAGCGGTGAGCCGCGGACCATCCGTAGTGCAGCGGCAAGTGGGCCGTGTGTGCATTCATTATTGGGAGCGATCGGTTGCTTAGGCTTTTTATTCGGGAAGAAGTCCATTTTACCCCCTTGAATTATCGCACAAGTTTAGTTTTCCCCCCTCAACTTCAAAACCGGACAAAACACCGCCCTCAACTATCAAAACCGGTACAAAATACCCCCCTCACCCAAAACCATGGTGGTTTTGGATGACATGGCATCTAGTCATCATTTTTTTTAGAAAATAAATTCAAAAAATTCTAGAAAATCATAGGAAGCTCAAAAAAATAAAATAAAAATACCAAAAATACAAAATAGGTAGAATCCAAATATTCATTGAAAATACTTTTCTATGTGCTCCCTCCGTTTCAAAATATAAGGCGTATTTTAACTCCACAAAAGTCTTTAAAGATATAGTTTGACCGTTAGATTCCCCTATTATATATTATGAATTGTTACAATATAATATTGTATCAAAAAGCACTTTGAAATATGAATAATTTGGTATAACTTTGGTATACTAATGATGCATATTATTTGATTTATTTATGGTCAAAATTTGCTAAGTTTGACTTTTCTCCGGTCAAAATACGCCTTATATTTTGGAACGGAGGGAGTATATAATTATACGTAAAAATAGTACATAATGTATTTCATTGAATAAATAAATCAAGTATTTAAGAAAACTTAATTTGGCTTGTAGGAAAAATGAGAGAAACCCATGAAATAGAGGATGCTAACTTTGCCTTTCAATTTATATTTTCAAATTCTAATTCTAATTTATTTTGACCTTTCAATTGCATTTTTTAAAAAAATCAAATTCAACGGTCAAAATAGCATCTTTATGTTTTTATTAATTTCTACATCATTCTCAAAACTAAATTTTTTTTAACCATTTTATAGAGAACAAACAAAATTTTCTTGAATACTTTTTTAATAAATAAAACACCTTATATAAAAATAATAATTTTTGCAAATAAGTATGCACATAAACTTTACGTTTTATTGCATATTTGGATTCTATGTATTTTTTCTATTGTTGTGCATATTTTTATTATATTTTTGAGCATCCCATAATTTTCTAGATTTTTGAATTTATTTTCTAGAAAAAATGATGACCAGATGCTATGTCATCTAAAACCACCATGGTTTTTGGTGAAGTGATTTTGCATGGTTTTGATAATGAGTGTGTTTTATCGGTTTTGAAGTTGAGTGAAACCGAAACGCGCGATAGTTGAGGTAAAATGGACTTCTTCCTTTTATTCGCAAGTCTTTACACGTACACGGGACGGGAGCGCCTCGGCGCATCGCACGCCAAGGCGTTCAGACCAATCAATCATGAGCTGCTGCAGCTTGCAAGTTGCAGCAAGTGACTCGCGTCTGCCAAATGCCAAACCAGGCATGGTGGTTTTACTGGGCTCAGGTTAGCCCAGCAAAGTGGACAGCCCAACTTCGCGGGATAAGAGCCGGGCCGGATGGCCAAACATTTAATGCTTACTTGGTCCAAAACGTACAATGGACATCCACGATACGAATTTTTAACATTATATATTTTTATTTCAAAAATAAATTCTCAATTAATAAAATTAAATAAATAGGCTCCCGCCGCAGCTGACCTTTGCATTCTCATGAAGTTTGGAAACATATTATGTACTTATGGTCGGAGGTATTGAATGTGCAGAAACTATATCTATGACTGAACCGACAGAATGCAGGAAGGGCCAGTATCCGTTAAGTTACATCTTGTAGTTGTATTTGCCTAATGCATATATCGATGCATGGTCTTATGTAAACCTTGTTATTGTTTTGCCTCTATTGTGCAAGTTTATGTAATACTTGCACAACGAGCAGACTCTCCAGCAAAAGCAAGAAGTGCTTTGAGAGGCAACGTCTCAAAAACTAGGGTGGAGGAACGGTTGCATGACACTTAGGAGGAAGAGGAAAACAAACATTTGAAAGAAGAGTTACGAGCATAGATAAAGGCCGATCGACAACGACAGGAGGTAAATCATGCGAGAAAGTATTGTTAGTGGAATACAGACCAAGGTGGAAAGACAACCAAACACCTTTCAGATTTCTGCGAAGGCAAGTTCGCTAATAATATTGGTCGGTCATCTTCTCAAAGTCTTTCTACTTAGAGCATCTCTAGTGGTAAAGATAGCAGTTGGCTATAAGTCAGCACTAGAGACAACTTGTTCAATGGTGATAGTTTTAGTGTTGGCTTTAAAATTGATTTGGGCTCATATGTAATAGTCTCGACGACTCAGTAATATGTTAAGAGATCGATTTCTTGGTTAAAATTTAGTCTCTATCTCTTTCTCCTCCACATAAGCAAAAAGCTGAGATGATCATCTTAAAAGCCAGCTGACTAGGACACATCGGAGATGCTCTTTTCCTTCAGTTTCCTCGTTCGGTGCAATGGCCTCGCCTCCGCTGCCGGCGCTCACCGACGACCTCCTCGCGGAGATCTTCCTGCGGCTGCCGGCCCCAGCCGACGTCGTCCGCGCCTCCGCGGCCTGCGTCTCCTACCGAAGGATCGTCTTCGACCGCTCCTTCCTCCGGCGCTTCCGCTCACTCCACGCCCCGCCTCTGCTCGGCTTCCTCGGCCACAACGGCTTCCATGCGGCCCTCCCGAACCACCCCTCCGCGCCCATCTCGCGCGCCGTCGCCGTCGCCGCTGATTTCTCTTTCTCCTTCCTCCCCTCCCCCGGCGGCTGGATCGTGCGGGACTCCCGCGACGGCCGCGTCCTCCTCGACCGCGCACCCGAGGCCAAGGGCGGCAGCGGAGAGGTGAACTCGATCTTCACGGAGCTCGCCGTGTGCGACCCGTTGCACCGACGGAGCCTCCTGCTCCCCCAAATCCCGGACGACTTGGCCGCCTCGGTGGAGCACCCGCGCCGCGTGGAATTCGAGCGCTGGGGCGAAGCCTTCCTGGCTCCACGCGGCAAGGAGGAGGCGGAGCCGACCGAGGAAGAGGTATCTTTTAGAGTTATATGGATGGCGCAGTGCAAAGCTAAGTTGGTTGCCTTCGTTTTCTCCTCATGTACCGGTCAATGGCGAGCCGTTGCATCCCAGCGCTTGTGCGATTTGGTAGCGGGCATGGGCGCCTCGCCAGGGAGGCCCGTGTTCTTCGGGCGCCAGTACGCCTGCGGGCGCTTCTACTGGCTCATGGATTGGAGGGACAAAATGCTGGTGCTTGACACCCAGAGGATGGAGTTCTCCATTGCTGACCTCCCGCCTGGCTGCCATAGGCGCCGGATCGCCATCGTGGAGGCAAGGGGAGGCAGGCCTGGGATTTTTGTTCTCCGTGATCAAATTGCAGATGGCCCAATTCACCTCCTTTATATGATTAAGCAAGACGTCGATGAAGGTTCCAATCAATGGCAGATAGAGAAGGTAATCCCATTAGATCCTGGGTATCAGTATTACATCAGAGGCGCAACGGAGAGGCACTTGCTCCTACTAAGGTCGACTAAGGATTTTGTGTACGTGGAATTGGAATGTTTCTCAGTGGATGTCAAAGCATTGCAGCTTGAGAGGGTGTGTGGGTTGACTTACCACATTATGCGCGCACACATGTATACCAACTTTCCACCGTCGCTGTCGTCACAGACTATATGAGTGGTAAACTTTCTATTGCATTCAAATGATTTCCTTCTTGTATGGTTAACACACAGCTTGTCTGATGCTTGATAGCTCATTGTTGGAGTATAGGTAATTCTTCTTCACACGGTTTACTAGTGATTTCTTTTTGTGCTTGTAGAGAAGTTAATCTAGCTCAGTAACATAATTTTAATTTATTTGCTTGTCCGTTCTATACTCTGAAGTAATCACTAATCAGACAAGAAACAAATGATATTATATACTATTAACAGCATATCCATCTAACAAGAAAATTACCCCCATGACACTAAATATAAGGCACACACTCCTCTCTCTCCTGCATTTTACAGCAGTCTCATCAACTATTCTCTTCCATATTTTCAATGTCTTTCTCTTGATTTTACACCTCCTTAATCCATGTGCCCACCCAAAATACGTCTTACAAAAAGAAATAGAGTGAGTACAATTTTTGCAAACCTCATTATGTATAAATTTAAGCCAGAAATCTCTTTCTTAGTTATCCTCTCATGTATAAATTTACCTTATTATGTTGATCCAAAGTAGACCAACATTTCTGGTATGATCAAAATTAAGATAGTAATTGCTCTGAGTAGTAAAAGTATCTCATGACCATGATATGAGCAAAACCAAAGTAGTTAGCTTGATTAAGTGTTATATGGTCATGCTATTCAACAAAGAACAGCTTTTACTTAGAAGATGTTTGATTTGAAATCAGCAACCCAGGAGTCAAGATTAATTAGAGGTGGGAGAGGTACTCAGTTTTTTTGGACATTTTGTACTTTTCATCTGCCTCAATCTCAGTCCCAAGCTTGAGCACTGCAAATACAAGCATTCATTTTTTCTGGATGGCACAGGACACAGTTATAGTTTGCTGATGTCCCTTGCAAGACTTCCTTGGGTGTTTTGGACTTTTCCCCCGTCAATGACTTCAGTTAGAAATTTGTTATACTTTTAGGTAATTTATGAAGTCGCCCTGCAACATGAAGTTACTATATTGCCTAGGGTTTTTATGATTCATTTCTCTGTGTTTTCCTGCCTCTATCACGCTATGTGGCCCAGCTTGTATTACACAATATAATGACATAAAGCATTGCCCAATTGTAGTTGAGATCAATATTGCCAAATATTTTTTTTCAGTTCAAAAGTCTGTTCGGAGTGGTTGACCTGAATGAATAAGCTGACAAGTAAGCACAATGTTAAGCTAGACTTTAATATGTTTTTAAATCTACTTTTCGAAGCTGGTCCATTTCATTTTTGTTATTTTTATGAGTTTTTAGAGGAGGGTGTATGATAGGGAAAAAATCGACCAAAAAAGATAAATTGGTTGTCTAGCCAAATAAGCATAAATTATTCTTAGCATGCTGTTAATTAAAATTAAAAGTTACAACTGAAAATTTGTTATTTTGTACAAGGCAAATATTGTAGCACTTTGTAGTTATTTTTAAAGACTTTTAATGGTTCTTCTCAAAACTCCCAAACAATATTTCTAAATATATTTTTCATCCTCTCCAAGCCTTTTTTTCGAGGTCCCTCAATTTTTCAGATTATAATTTACCGTATATTTTCAGCTAGTAAAAATAAAACAATTCTAAGCTGCACATATCGAATTCAGTTGAGATCAATATTGCCAATGGAGCAATGACTGAGAAGAGTCTGTAATGTATGTGGTTCATTTGAAGTCCTAGTGTTTATCTATGCTGTCCTGCCTGTCTCATTTTCTCGTAATCAATTTACCTATTCAGTTTTCTAAATTCGTAAGTGTGTCCAATCTGGGCTAAAAATTCTTCTCTTCTACCAGGTTTGCTGTCTTCTTTGTGTTAGATTCAATGGAACCATAGTCGGAGCAACTTTCTAGTCCTCACTCGTTGGAACTCAGGTGAGGAGGAGGAAAGAGAGAGAGAATGGAGAGAGAGAGAGAGGAGAGATAAAAGAAAAGAAATACGTGGCCGCCAAATCAGCGAAACCACCTTTACATGACTGCCAAATCAGCAAAACCATGCTTACGTGGCGTCACATCAGCAAAACCACCGAGCAAAACCGGATTGCGATGTGTTTTGAGCCGGTTTTGAAAGTTCAGGGAAAAAAGTAGACCAAACCATAGTTTAGGGGGTTTGTTAGACCTTCGTGATAGTTTGGGTATCTAAAATAGACTTTTTTCTTTTTTAAACAAACAAATGATCAAAAGACGTCTTCAAAAATCAACAGTGACTACAATTTGGAACGGAGGGAGTATTTACTTGAGAAAAGCTACAATTTTGTTTCTGAACTTTTATCTGGTCATCACCAACACCCAAGGTGTAAAACGGAGTGGGATTGATCTTCATGGTTTTGAAACGGTACCATTTAAGTGTTTTGATAAGTCAAAACCATATTTGCATGTGGTTTTTGTTAGTCCGGTTTTGCGCAAATATTAATATTTATGAAATATAATATTTTTTACTTAAACATATTTTATAATTAAATATTTGTTTCTGGGGGGATTTGCTGTGTACCAGGTTGTAAATCTCCATCCTGATCCTGGGGCTGATGTGAGCCCTATAGCCCTCTGCCGTACGGCAGAGGATCCGATTCCATCTCGTTAACCGAACGACACACTCTTTTTCTATTTCTACGATCCTGCACCGATAGTTCCGAACTTCCGATCCGATTACCCGGCCGCGAAATGGCCTCGCCGCCGGTGCTCACCGACGACGTCCTCGAGGAGGCCTTCCTGCCCCTGCCGGTGCTCAGCGACGACCTCCTCGCGGAGATCTTCGCGCGCCTGCCGGCCCCAGCCGACCTCATCCGCGCGTCCGCGGCCTGCGTCTCCTTCCGCGGGATCGTCACCGACCGCTCCTTCCTCCGGCGCTTCCGCTCGCAGCACGCCCCGCCCCTGCTCGGCTTCGTTGACAACGACGGCTTCCAGCCGGCCCTCCCGAGCCACTCCTCCGCGCCCGCCGCCCGCGCCGTCTCCCTCGCCGCCGACTTCTCCTTCCTCCCCTCCCCCGACGGCTGGATCTTACTGGACGTCTGCGATGGCCGCGTCCTCCTCGGACGTAGCGAAGGCGAAGGGCTGATCCCGGTACCGGTGCTCACGGATCTCGCCGTGGGCGATCCCTTGCACCGGCGGGGCGTCCTGCTTCCCCCAATCCCAGACGACCTGGCCTCGTTGGTGAGGACCCAAATTGGTCCGAGCCCTTCTTCTCTCCCGGCGCCGAGGAGGAGGAGGTGGAGGAGGAGGAGGAGGAGACTTGTTTCAGAGTGATCTGTATTGTTCACTGCAGAGCCAAGCTTGTCACCTTCGCCTTCTCTTCGAGCACCAGGCAATGGCGAGCGTCGTCCCTGCGCTGGAGCGATTTGGTACCGACCGCCACGGGCGCCTCGTCCAGGTGGGGGATCGGGTGCGTCACACGCCAGTACGCCTGCGGATACTTCTATTGGATCATGGACTGGAAGGACAAGTTCCTCGTGCTTGACGCCCGGAGGATGGAGTTCTCCATTGCTGACCCACCTCCTGACGGCCATAGGCTGCCCGTCGCCATTGTGGATGCAGGGGGAGGCAGGCCCGGGATTTTCCTTCTCCGGGATGGAGCTGCTGATGGTGATGGCACATATCACCTCCATTATATGATTAAGCAGGATGTTGGTGAGGGTCCCAACCAGTGGCAGCAACACAAGGTAATCCCATTGGATTCTGGGTATCACCATTACATCAGAGGCTCAACGGACAGGCACTTGCTCCTGCTAAGGTCTAGGGAAGACTGGAACGCTAGAATCTCCAGGGATGTGCCAGACTTGGAGTGCCTCACGCTGTACTCGGAGTACTTCTCGCTGGACGTCGAGACATTGCAGCTTGAGAGGATATGTGGGTTGAAACGCCACATCCTGCATGCCTTCATATATACCAACTTCCCACCGTTCCTGTCGTCACCGGCCATATGAACTGGTAAGCTTTCTTTTTAACCTACTAAGTGGCAATATCCTATTGCATTCTACTCCATCCGTTTCAAATTGTAGTTCACTGTTAACGTTTAGACACGCCTTTTGACCATTCATCTTATTCAAAAAATTAGTAAAAACATACAAAAATATAAGTCATGATTAAAATATATTTAATGATAAAATAAATCATAAAAAAATAATATTTACATATATTTTTTAAATAATACGAATGGTCAAATAGAATATCCAAAAGGGTCAAATAGAATATCCAAAAGTCAACGGTGAACTATAATTTGGAACGGAGGGAGTAATTGTTTCCTTCCTACATAGTTATCACTCAGCTAGTCTGATGCTTACTAGTTCATTGTTGTTTGTAATACTAGCAAATACCCGTACGTTGCAACGGGACACAAAGGGGATAAATTAAAACATTAAACAGAGCAACATGTGAAATTATAATGGGTGATTTAATTAGGAGGCAATGAGTAGTGTTCGTGTGTTGCATTGAAACTTGATATCAAAATAGAGACTAAAATAAAAGGATAGAATCTCAAAATATAAAAGCTAAAGTAAACATTCTCAGACTTTGATTTATTTCTCCATCACAACACAATATATTTTTGATCATTCAAATCTAAATTTACTTCACGCTAATAAAAGAGATAAAATAAATCAGTTTTTTGTCTAGAGTTACTGTCCGATTAAGTTCATATCTAACAAAAACATTCAAATATAAAATTATTTCATGGCAATAAAAAGAGGGAAAACTACTGGTTACGCTTTTGTGTTGCTTTCGTTTCTGGTTAATGGAAATGGAGGTAGGGCGCCATGGTCCTTTTTCAAAAAAAATAAAAAGAGGGAAAACAAATCAATAACGTTCATATTTAGAAAATTAAGAAGTATGATGAAATACGAATCTCAACATAAATAAGCTTGTTACTCTTTGAATAAATTGATGTCTAACAAAACTACACAAATCTAAATTTAATTCATGCTAATAAAAAGAGGGAAAACAAAATACAAAATGTTGTGCAAGAAAGAGATGGTGGAGGCAGTGCGCATGTGAGAAGGTGGTCGAGGTGGTGGTGGTTTGTAGCCGGCCGTGGGGAAGATAAGGGCGGCGACAGCTCTGCTCCAGGCAAGATCCGGTGAGGCAACCCCCGGAACGGATCCTACTGAACCTAGAGAGGTCAGAGACAAAGGGAGAGGGAGGGTATACCTCTGGATTACGTCGGATCGATGGGAAGGCAGTGGTGATGATAAGATGGACGATCGAGGCTCCAGCATCCGATCCCGGCAAGTTCATCGGTGATCTACTTAAAGGGAATGGCAAAATAGATCAAAGGGGAAGGTAAAGAGGGTTGTCCTCAAAGGAATTGGATAAGAGGGGATAATGGTCGTTTACCCGCGCAGAATTGGAGAGAAGAGCAAATGGGTGGAAAGATGGCTTGGGAGGGGTTTATACAGGGTGCTTAGGAAAGAATTGACAAAAATTGACCAAGATGCCTAGAAAACTAATGTGCCATCAATGGCGATTTGAATTTGGAAAAAAAAATCCAAAGATAGGATATGGGGAAGGAGAGGGCGCATGTGAGAGTGAAAAGAAAGGAGAAGAGAAGCAAAGAAATAGTGGGACTCACTTGCAAGAGAGAGAAATAAAGAGGGAAGGAATATTCCTTGGGAAAATAAATATCAGATTAATTAAATAATTCAAAATCAAATTATTTTAGAATAGGAAAAAGTCTACTTACCCCCCTGAAGTATCGACCCCAGCGCACATAACCCCTAACCTGTAAAACCGGGTAACCAGTCCCACAAACTATTGAAACCAGCACAAATAACCCCCTGATAGCGGTATTCAGGGTGGTTTTGCCACCGTGGCGGTCCACGTGGCATTTCTTTTTACGAAAATTATTTTTATGTCGCGGTCCCACATGTCTGTCTACTATCTTCCTCTCCCCTCTCTCCTCTCTTCCTCTCCCCTCTCTCCTCTCTCACTCACTTCCTTGCTCCACCACTTGCGCCTCCTAGGGCGCCTTGATGATGGCGGCAACCTAGGTATGACGACTTGGGCATTTGGGGCCATGCTACGGCCACTGCAGTCATGTGAGGCGGCTGTGTGTGGGTGGCTGGGATGGAGGAAGAAGAGGGGAGAGAGAGGGGATGGAGGAAGAAGAAGAGGAGTAAGAGGTAGACATGTGGGACCCGCGACGTAAAAATAATTTTCATAAAAAGAAATGCCACGTGGACCGCCACGGTGGCAAAACCGCCCTGAGTACCGCTATCAGGGGGTTATTTGCGCCGGTTTCAATAGTTCGTGGGACTGGTTACCCGGTTTTACAGGTCAGAGGGTTATGTGCGTCGGGGTTGATACTTTTGGGGGGGTAAGTAGACTTTTTCCTTTAGAATATATAAGGAAAAAGCAGGCGTGGGAGAGGAAATGTGCAACTAATAGAATGGAAATGAACGAATAATAATTGGATAGGTGGAACTATCCAATTGGTAGACGTGATTTGAAATTTTTTAAAAGAGATTGGTTGGCTATGATTGAGTGGAGACCGAGAATAGAGATGGATGGTGGAGATTGAAAATTGATCCTACCGCCAACCACAACCACCACAAGCCTCTTTTAAATAGTAGAGAAATGAGTGGACAATCCCTTTCAATTTTGTATTTGTTTCGGAGATTGCTCAGTGTAAGATGAGAAGATTTCGAAAACGGAGTGATTTGCCACGGATTGCGCATGCAATAATAAGATGGAAAAATTTTTGAGTTTGAACAGGTCTTGTGGACGCGATGTACAATGAAGTTGATAGAAAAGAAAATAAAAACATCAATCTAGATCAATATAGAAGGAAACAAATTAATATTAAATGTACAAGGAAGTTGGCAGGGAAAAGAAAAGAAAGACATCAGCTGATATCAATTGATAAGGAAAGAAATTAATGTTGTTGATTGCTGAATTAGGTGAAGCGTGAAACAATCTAATCTCTTATATTCTTGTAAGTATGCTTGAACGATGGACGCACAAGATGGATTGGCACGTGGAGCAGGGACGATTCTATGGATTAACACACGTGAAGGGTCAAGATTATTGGATAGGTTTTGAATTAAGATCAGACGGTTGCGATTGAAAGTTGGCACTACCTCCACCACCACAAGAGCTTTTTAATAATAGACATAGGTAAATCTTATTTGCAATATGTTTACAAATTTATTTTTACACTATGTTTTTGAGAAATTTGGGAAACAAAGGTCCTCCCCTAAAACTCCGGGATGACTAGTGCGAATACATGAAAAGTTAGTGCGGATACATCAAAGGTGGGTGTAGTTAATGGCTTAATGCATGTTTTATTGGGTCCGTGGTTGACGCTAAAAGGTGTGATTCGCCTCTAGTTTGAGGACATCTCATGTTTGTGAACCATCCAGCTAAGTCTTTACAATGCAACTAGTCCCTTGTGGGTAAAGTGCATGAACTCTGCTGAGTCAAAACTATCTAGATAATTGTGTCCACGCCTATGGCACTACTACAGAACACCATATAATTGTCGTTTGGAACTGGCTTCACTGTCGAATTTTAACCGACAGTGCGTAAGTGACAGTGATAACCTCGGTTTTTGAACCGGTAACGATAGTTCTTGTCACTGTTGGTTTGTGTTACGAACCGACATTGATGATGACTTTTTAAACCACAAATTTAGGCCTTAAATTCGTGAAAATAGGAAAAAAAAAGTATATTTCTATACCCATAATCTATACCCCTACAATTTACAACCTTCTATACAAGCTTAGCACTCGTGTTATATGAAAGAAAAATTGCATACTTATGAATCTTTGCCGATAACATTGGGATCTTTTTTCCCTTTTGGCCATTGTCATCCAAATGTCGAAATGTTGTGACCATTATTTGGCATCTAAATGACTTCAAATTTGTAAACTACAAAGTTGTCAACTACAAAGTTGTAAATATCGTTGGGGGTGTAAATATCGTTGGGGGCTACAATTTTTATGTAGATATTGGCCTTGTTTGTTTCAGCTTGAGTTAAGTTAAATTAAATTAAATTTTGTTATTTTTATATAAACCAAATGGTGTAATACTTTGTAGTAATTTTTGTGGGGTTTTAAACAGTTCTTCTTAGAGTTCGTAACATAACTATTTCATAATTTTTGAACTCTTTAAAACGTCTTTCAAGGGGACACAACCTTTTCAGATTAAAGTTTTCAGCAACTTTCAGCTAAAACAAACAATGTCATTATCTCCATACTACTCCGTATTAAAAGTTATGAATTTTCAATAACGAGCTACGGTGAATTATCATTGCTGGTTCGTAATAATAGTTATTTGGACATTGTAATGACTTAAAATGGAAGGTTGTCAACTACCAAGTTATAGATATCTTTGAGGGTAAAGTATTTGGTGCAAAGTTTTTTAGGTGCTCAAGTGCAAAAACTCACCATGGCCCCGTAGATTTAACCTGGTCAGTTCAGATGATTTGAGTTGGAACTCCCTTCTCCCACTTATGCAACTGTGCTTAAAATCATGGTGATTGTTTTCCATGTTCCCATGTTTTAGCTGTACTACTGAGATAAGATCCAAGAGGCAAGAACAGTTGTTTGCACTTGTGCGCTGAAAAGTCTTTGCACCGAATATTTTTCCTATCTTTGAGAGCCATAATTTTCACATAAATTTTATTTCAATCTGACTCCGTATGAAAAACTTATGAATTTCTGAAAACAAGCTGCAATCCATTATCACTACCACTTCGCATTAACGATTATTTGGACGTCTAAATAATTTTAAATAAAAACATTGTATATTAGAAAGTTGTAGATACCGTTGGTGTCTACAATTTTCATATAAATTATGTCTCCATCTGACTCTCTGTGAAAAAAATATTGATTCCCGAAAACAAGCTGTACTTCATTATCACTATAAGATCGTATTAACGATTATTTGGGCATCTAATGACTTAAAATGAAAAGATAGTCAATTGCAGAGTTGTACATCTCATTGAAAGCTATGATTTTCATATAAATTTTTTCTCCATCTGACTTCATATGAAAAATCATGAGTTTTTAAAAACAGGCTACAGTAAATTATTGCTACCGGTTTGCAATATGAACAAGCAGTGATACTCCCTCTATTATCACTGCTGGTTTACACAACCCGGCAGTGGTAATGATATTATCATTATCAGTTTGTATTATGAACCGGCGGCGGTAACGTCGTTACCCCTGCCTTTTTTATTATTGATTGTCACTACCGGTGGGTCTTACGAACCGCTAGTGGCAGGTTGTAACTTTCATTCGTAAGTAAAACGGTAGTGATGAGACGGTATGGAAGGGTTGTTCTGTAATACTATAGACAGTTTAAGGCCCTGTTCTTTTGAGCTGATCTGAACGGATGAACGACTGAACGACTGAAATGACTGAACTTCGAGAGCTTCTCGAGATAGTCTCGAGATTCGGATACATTTTGTTTGACTTGCTTTTTAAAGCATTAGAACCCACCTTCAAAACAGTGAAAAAGCGGACTCAAAAAATAGATAAGTTGTTAAGCTGTTAAGACATTAAGCTGTTAAGCTGAAAATAATTGGGCCTAAGTCAAGGAAATGGTTTTAGCCTTTGGAATTTTTTTGTTGTGTTGGTCATTGTGTGGTGGGTTGTCGTCTGTCGATGCACGTGGTGTGTTTCGACCGAGAGGGTTTTAGAGTAAAGTTTTAGGAAGGATTGCCATTCTAGACAAGATTGTCGAAAAGGTAGAAAAAGACTTTTAACATTTTTTTTAAAAAAACTTTATAAAATTGCTCTTTAATTTATATGTTAAATTATTGGAACAATTGTGTTCTTGCCCTTGTTCCAGAGTCCAATTATGATTTTACCCCTACTTTTCTCACTTTGTGATTTTGCCGTTGATTTTTGAAAACAAAGCTACAGTTTACCCTCGTTCTGTTTATAGTAGTTAACGGTGTTAACTCGGGTGTAAAAAGACATATATGCCCTTACAATTTGCCCCTATTTTTATTAGTACTTTTGTGATTTTACCCTGTTTCAACTCAAATATTGATGATTTGGAAATCGCATTTTGACAACATTTTGGTATAAGTTATATTGAATTTGATGACATATAGAAGGATCATTGAATGCTCGGATGCCGAGATCTACACTATGGCCACTGACATACGGTACGCTAATGCCGCAGGCAGATATTAGAGATGCAGAGATGGATGTTTTGCTTGCCTACATGTCGAGGCAGCCCAGGGCCCTTGAATCCCTGGCCGCGCGGACTATTTCATCCCTCGTTGAAATCCGTCAGAACGATGCCGCGTAGGTTACAAAGTGGCGCACGTTTCATATTGAGCCGATTAGATAAAAAACAGTACGAGGACATTTCAATCCTTTAGCATGGAGTCTATTATTTTTTAAAAATTGATTAATCCAGCTAGCACTAACAAAATATTAACATTAGGGGCAAACGACAACTTCGTTTCCAAAACTTGAGGGCAAATTCACAAAGTATGAAAATCAAGGGTAAAATCACAATTAGATTTATAGCTGAGTTAACTTCAGTTAACTACTTTAAACGGAATGAGGGCAAACTGTATCTTCATTCCCAAAAATCAAGGGTAAAATCGCAAAGTGGAAAAATTAAGGGTAAAATCACAATTGGACTTCAGAACAGGGGCAAGAACGCAATTGCCACTAAATTATTTGAAATTGGGCTTTGAGCATATTGATCCAAGACCCCTCTTTACTGGTAAAGCCAAAAATGCATATCCCCATATATTTGTTGAGTATGAAGCATACTCACCCTCGTCTTTTACGTGTCTTGTTTCAACGAGCAGGTTCTGATTCAACAGGAGGTTTCGAAGACGGTGGAATTAACGAGTGGTTTTCTAGACATTTAGGACCGTGTTTTCGTCTGATCATTGGAGATGGAGTTTTATTGGACATTCAAGTACGATTTATTTTCAAAGTTTTACATTTTTGCTGGTGTAAAATCTAAGTCTATTGTAATAAAATGATGATATAATAAAGTTTTATGTTTTAGTAATGATTTATTTCTGTCTAAACTGTGTGTACTTGTTCTGATATTAGACTAGTATCAATAAATAGTACATAGCCGAGAGGCTCGGCTCGCCTGGCCACGTGGCCCGTTTTGCTACCCATTTCGTACCTATCTGACAGCCCACGATTGCCGGTTGGATGTTTTGCAAAAAAGCCCTTCAAGTTTATGTGAATCAACCCGTAGTCCACAGGCTTGGTTACACCGCACGCAAACGATTTTTTGACAGGCCCCTAGGCTTTTCTTAATTTAGCCCTGTATCCCTACCTTTGCCGAAACCCTAGCCTTCTCATGTCTCCTCCCCTCTGCCTCCTAACGCCGCCGCCACCCTTTTGTAGCTCCTCCCCACATGGGCTCCCCGACGCCGCCATCACCCACCTCCTCGCTGTGTCCCCTCCTCTTCCTTCCATCCGCCGGCGCCTCCGCCGCAGCCACTGCCGCTGCCGCCTCCGCCGCTCCGCCATAGCCGTCTCCTCCCCCTTCGCGCCACCTTTTTCCGCCGCCTTTTCGTCGCTGCCCCTGTGATGAGGACATCACAAGCAAGGATACGAACGTGCATCCTACTTCCACTACGGCCGCTACATTGACTACAGCCACTACGTCGACTACGTCCACTATGTTGCAGAAAGAATGAGAAGAACGACAAGTTGGCTTGAATCCTTTGGCCAAACCATTCAAGCCATCAATGCGGGATGTTAAGCACTCCAACATTAAGCCCCAAGACCATCACCCACGGCCAAGGAGTCCCAACTACAGGCCCAACTCTCCCGGAGGCCCGGTTCGGCCGTCTGCGCGGAGCACAACTTCAAAAGAACGCCCAAGCCACATACAAACTCCAATTTCGACGTTCCACCACTCCACGGAAAGCTTAGGAGATAAGCTTTCCAACGCATCTGGTCCCACTGCAAAATTCCTTCGGAATCATCAGGAATCGTTGAAACAATCAAGCGGGCCAAATCTGCCAGGTGCTGCGTCACCTCAATTTTGGGCCCAAGGCCCATGTAACCTTAGGGCTGCGTGGGGGTGCGTGCCACCATGGCTTGCACGCCCCCTCTGGCCGCCGTACGTCCTCTACTTATGGCCGCCACCCCTCTTCTTCATCCCTGGGTTTTGTTTAGTCTAGTTTTCCACGTATGTGTTGAAACAGCCTCGATTTCGCTTGTGTCGACTAGACCAACCGTATCGAGTTCGAAACCCCAACTCTTGTGTGCTTATTCATATTTGCAAGTTCAGATTGCTTTTACCTTTGTTCTTGCTTGTTCTTCGGTTGCTCACAGGAACAGATCTTCGTGATCAGGTCGATCATGTTTTCGGCACGGTTGATAACGCTTCGTTGTGGTGGTTTAGCGATCGTTGGGACTTCCAGTCACCTTCGTGGTTGGTAGCCGGATCGTTCAGGTCGCCGTGACACCAAACCGTAGTTATCCATCTCACCAGAAGATCGGGCCGCCCCCGTGCCCCCATCACCCCGGATCCACTTTCAGACTGACCGCGATGGCGCCACAGCGGTGCACCCTACGGAGGTCGGATCCGGCCATGGCGGCTATGGCCAACCACGGATCCGGCGACGGCGACCCTCTTCTTCAGCTTCTCGCCGCGCCGTTTGCGCCGGTTCGTCTCCTCCTCATCTCTTCCCCTGTCTCGCCGGCATCGCCTCCGCCTCAGTAGGGACCGTCTGCCACCGCGCCGCCTTCTCTGCATTCGCCGCCACCGCCCACCTCCTCGCTGCTTCCCCTCCTCTTCCTTCCGTTTTTTCCAGCATGAACAATACCCGTTTTTTCCAGCATGAACAATACCTGTTTTTTCCAGTATTAATTTTTTTATATATATTAAATTCGATTGTTGGTGGTAGGCAGCGTCTCCAAGAGGACGGAGGCAAGAAGATATTCGGGTAGCTCATGAACATCTCATGCAGAGCTCATGGTCGGTGCTACAAGCATAGGTTTTTATTTTTCTGAAATTTTCCACCATAGTTGAGGCTTTCGCACATGATTTCAAGCTTCAGGCTTTAGTTCATCTGTATCAGTGCTGAATATTTTTTTGTTCTGTGTGCAGGAGGAGTTCAGAGTGAGACAGACCAGCGTTTTCGCTACGCTGGACAAGTTCTACATCCTCCACAATGTAATCTTCGCATAGACCCGCTTTATCAAGGCCGCCTTCTTCTACAACTGCAGTGTGTTTGACATTACATGCCCACCAAGGTTCTTACTTTCATAGCCATTGTATACAAATCACCAATTAAGTTTCCATTAAAGCCTTGAGCAACGAAATTCTTTTCATAGGATTACATATATTATCTACTTTCATACCCATTGTAATGGTTGATTTGGATGCTTTGGACATGCCCTTGGTTTCCATTAGTGCGTTGCATATAATATTTTCAGTTCAATATTTTGTACGTGAGGAAATTAAATGGAAAAATGTGTGCCAATAGGTATGTGATAATAACAGAAAGGGCAAGCAAACTAAATTTGCCATCCAGATATGTGGTAATAATATAAGCTCCTAACATTATTGAATCTACTGCATATTTAGTTGTACCGGCAAAGCTTTTATGATTCTCTTTTACTTCTTTAAAACATTAGAACGTACACGCTTCATTTGGTACAATAGAATTTATGTCCATTTAGTTGGGTGATAATAAGAAATTTTGGAATAAGACATACATACTATATGCTAGGCAGATGCAGCTTCTATTATGCTGCTCATTTCTGGGATATGCTCACTTTCAGACTTTCGGTTATATTCTTAGTTGTTTCATTAGAATGGAACCAACACGCACCGTAGTGATCCCTCTAAGCCAGCCACCTGCCATGGGCTCGGCTACGATGGTTTATTCCATTGCGTTTTTGCAGGGTAAACCTAGAGGATTTTTCCTGTTTATTGGGTCATGTCTTTATGATTTTGTACGCTTTGCATCTAATTATCAGTTACTAATAAGAACTTGAGAGTTCTGGCATTGATCCGGATGTTTGTCTTTTACATTATGTTGGCGAAAAATTTTGAGACACATAGATGATATTTTCACAGATGTTGGTATGTTGTAGGTAGCTGCAATTTTGTAGTGCTGCCTACTTTTCTCAGGTGATCTTCGTTTTCCTCTAGATTTTAACATGCCACACCATTGCTTTCCCTTGCTTCTAATTTTATACTATTTACCTGTTTCCACATTAATCCTTTATAAGTTTGTTGAGTTCACTTGATTGAGCCCATGGTTACTAACTGATATATTTTAGACCTCCTGGTAGGTTATAGATATCAATCATTTTTTTTTCGATTCAGACTTGATACAACTATTTTGTGATTGAATTCATGTAACTGACTATTAGGTTTATTTTCATTAACATATTTGAGTTTTTTGTTATGGTTCACAATAACATTTATGCCCCCAAGTTTGTTCTCTTCGTAAAGGTGCAGCCAAACATGGTTCCTCTTGCATAGTGGCCTAGGTTTCTTCTTTTGCTCCTCTAGCTAAAACCAAGACTGATTCCTCTTTTGCATTAATGTCTCTGATATAATGTGTGCACGGATGTAAGACAGGTGACAAAAAACATGTTATCAGCTAGGTTATTTGCTGCAGCTAGGCCATCATATATATATAGTTCCTCTGGTGTATGTGCTAGAAATTAGATCGTAGACATACCTTGCATTAAATTTGTGTTCTTTTCTTTAAGTCATGATTTGGTGGTTGTTTCTTGCAGAATTGTGGAATTTGTATTCTAAGCTACATGGACCGAATGCAACTGTTTATAGGCTACTGTACAGTGTGCAGGCTGCAGTGTTTGGCACGAAACAAACATGTTGATTCATCCATGACAGTTGTAATACTGCTGGCCTTCAAGTGACTCCGCTGATATCTACATCACTCTGCTTATCATATGTAGACTGGCAGGCCAACAATCCCGGTAAGGCTTCCTCATGTTTTGTAAAAGAATATGACTTTCTCAGTGGAGGTTTTTCTTCTCTATGATGGTTCATCTAGGTTAAAGATAAGCCAGATAAATCAAATGAGGCAAAAAAGAATGAGGCCTTAGGTCTCAGGTTTCACTGCAGTGCTGTTTCAGGTTTACTTTGGCGCCAAACTCACTTATAGAGTAAGACTGTATCTATAATCTGACGCTTTGTTTTACTGCTATTGTACGAATATTTTGGCCTGCATCTACATATAATACCTACCTTTCTGCATATAACAGTTGGTTGTGTCGTTTATTCCTGAAATTATATTGCATACTTCTTGAACTGAGGAGGCCATCAAAAGGTTGTTGCAATGTAGGAGTGGTGATAGAGCCCTAGGAACTATATAATATATTTTCTTCTTACATACCTCGGCCTCAATGAGAGCAATTTATTGAAATATTTATTTTTCATTTTCTGTACAGGTTTACTACATTTTACCTTCAGACGATGTTTACTGAAAGGTGCTTGCCATGGTTAATGATTCATGCCTATGCCGTATTCACAAAAATGTTTGAACTCTGGCTAATTTGGGGCAGCAATATATCAGGTTGTAAAGATTTTGGAACCTCATACTTACATTCTGGTGTGCTATGTATCAATGTAGGCCATTTCAGGATTTCACTAGGTTTGTGCATATTTCCCCAAAAGTGAGACGAGTTCATTAGGGGCACCATTTGGCATGCTTATATGTTACTCTCTCTTCTGAAGATGAACTTTAGCCTCCTATAGTGGTTCTGAATGGTAAGTTGATTTCCTACCTTCATTGGATCAAGGTGCTATAAAGAAAAGACAATCTGATTTAACACAACATGGTGTTTACTTGTGTGATTTTGTATGTCAAATCTCAATAATTATTATCTTTATTCCTTAGCTTCGTTAACCAAATATATGTGATTCTTTTTATCCAGATCTATTTGTATTTGTTCGCAAGGCGTATAGAAATACATAACTAGAAGACCACCATAGTCGACCTCCGAACCGGCGGGCCATGGGCCCGCTTATTCAGCTAGTTATAAACATAGAGGGGTTCGGACAGCAGGTCCAAGCTCTCGACAGTTTGGTTGCTTGGCTCACCTGAACCTGGTTCACACGAGTCACCTCTAGACAGTCACCCAAGCTGAACGGAGCAAGGTAGATGCATGGCAGTCCTTGTGTTTGGTTAGATGTTTGTGCCCAACCAAGCTTAGGAGACTGGTTGCTTCTCTTTCTGTTGTGGCAAGTCTCGGAGACTTGGACATTTCATATAACAGGTTGGAGGCACTGACCTGGTTGTGCCTTGTGCTTTCACGGCCATGCTACCCATGTTCCGTTCGCGCCCCCCACACAATCCCGGGTGCGCCGCGCTTGCTCCTGGCCATGCTTCCTCAAGCACAACTGCACAACCATGCCAACGACGTTGTTGTGCTCCCGCCTGTTGCCCCCATGCCCCGGCGACCGCAAGGTCCCCTCCTCTCTCTGCTCAAAGATCATGCTTGTAGTTTTATCATCAAAGAAAATTATATTTAAGTGATTGGTTCTAGTAATGCCATGTCTTTTTCTAAGAGTAGAACATGGGACGGGACGGGACGAGATCGCGTTGCGACAATGCCCCCTCCCCCGTCTTCAATTACGCCAGTGACATGCTGTTAACCTTCTTCCCACTTTGCCTCTTGCCTCGCATGCCTCACCCACCGCCTCCACCCCACCACCCGTGGCTAACGGTGCCTCTGACGCTTCGCCACCCCGCCTCTTTCCCTCCCACCACTGCACGCCTGCCCTAGCCACCCTAAGTCTGGACGCTAACGTTGATCCACCCGCCGCCACTGCCCAACTGCCTTCGACCAAGCCCACGACTTCGACACTGCCACCATCACCTCACCATCCCTACCCCACCGTCGATCCACTGCCACCCCGTTATCCCTCTAAACCCATCAGACATCAACCACCCCTAACCCGAACTTGAACCCGAATTCGAACTTAGCGGTGGTGGTGGCAACGATGGTGAGGTAAGCGACAAAGCGATGTGAGGAGGACTACAGCATGGAAGGAGGAGACGGAGTACGGTGGTGCGCCTAACCCTAGGGGAGGTATCCCGTCCAGACAAGATATTGTCCCCTGATATTTTTTGCTTTTGTAATTGTTACTAGGCTCTTACTGCTCATCTTGGAAATTGGAATAAGACACGTGAGGGATCATTTCGTGAAAAAAACAACACACATTTCTTCCATGTTAGAATCAAGTTGCTGACAAATCGAACCAAGAAGGAAAATCTTGTTCTTTTCGGCTTAAACTAGTTAAAAATTATAACAAAAAAGTTGATGCCTAAAAAGATGCCTTGGAGAGTACAAAAATTATTGAAAATATTTTAGAAACTTTAAGAATTATTTAAACCCATAAAAATAACTATAAAACAGTATATTATTTTATTTTTAAAAATTATTTTTTAATATTCATTGCTAATTTTAATTTAAATCATAAAGGACAAGACATTATCCCAGTTGTTCCAACCAAAAAGCCCTTGGAAACTATCCATTTATCCAGACAAGCTAGAATACCTGAGACCTCAGTCGGATAAACCAAGGGTCTATTTGGTTAATACCACACTTTGCCTAACCTAACCTTACGTAAATGTGGCTTGCCACACTTTTGTGGCGGAAAAAATCAGCGCCACACTTATGGCAAAGTGTGGCAAAAAAAATCAATATATAACCAATGGGTCTGACAGCTGAGAAAGTGTGGCTACGGTTGGAAAAATAGCTAGCGGCTCGGCTCGGCTCGGAGGTGCTACCGAGCTCGAGCCGAGCCCACTTTTGGGGCTCGATAAAATAGCGAGCCGAGCCGGGCTTGGCTCGTTTCTGACCGAGCCTAGTCTGGCTCAGCTCGTTGGTATCTTTTGAACGCGAAAACGACTTTGGCTTGTGGCTCGGGCTTAGCTCGGCTCGGCTCGAAGGTATTCCCAAGCTCAAGCCGAGCCCACTTTTGGGGCTCGCCGAAGGCTCGTTTTTGACTAGGCTCAGCTCGGTTCATTTTCACCCCTAAGTGTGGCTCAGTTATGGCAGAAAGCAAAACACTAGCCATAAAAACTCTGACGTGTCTAACCTTAGTTGTGTCAAATTTAACACAAACCAAACAGGCTCCAAATCAGGCCCGTATTGAATAAACGGACTAGGATTAAGTTTATTGGAATAATGGGCCATTACGGCCCACATCGGACTTTGCTTGTGAACCTTAGAATTGACAAAACCTCTTCCTCTCTCTCACAGTCCCACACTCGTCTCCCACTCCCCTCTCCACTCCACCTAGGGATGGGAATGGACCAATTCTTTCCCCATTGCATCGACCCATGAGATTTATATCATGTCAACTGGATTAGGGGTCAACCCATTTAAACTCTGTTACAATGATTCAAAGGACCCAATGGATCAAGTGGATCGATCCTGAAAATTGACAGAAATTTGAACATCAATCTCTGAGATAGCAGTTTGGTACCGATATCTGAGATTTGTGGAACCATTTTATTAAAAAAAAAAATCAAGCATTGCTCATCGATCACTATAATATAAAAATTAAGAACTGGGAAAAAAAAGACTAACATCATTCCAGTTAATCCGAAAGATTTACAAATAAAGCCAATCAAAACAAATATTGAACGAATAAATCTATCCGAGCCAAAATTTGCAAGAAAAAATCCAGATTAATCCACACCTAAAAATACTAGCTAATGAATCATTGAAATCTGAGGGTCCACTAGCACATCGATTTACCGTTCCTTCCTCCTGAATGAGATAAGATTTTAGCTACAAATAAAGGCTTCACAACACGGTAAAGCCTGAGCAGATGAGCGGGGCACATGGCAGATCGGCAAACGACGAAGATTTGTGGACTCGCAATTTCATAGCCTCCTCATCAACACTGCCTTGAGCAGATCGGTGAACTGCAAATATTCGTGGAATCGCAATCCCAACCTCCTCATCGATACGCTCATATCTGATCCAGGAGAAGCTGTGGAGAGATTGTTGCTCGCCAGGGGAGGAAGAAGGGGCTAGTAGGAAGGAGGATGTTGGAGAGGCAAAGGTGTGGCCTATGAGGAGGTTGACCGGTGGTGGTGGCTTGATGGCGATGGACGGACGGAGTAAGCAAGCCAAGGCAGCGAGCACCGCCTGACAGAACGATGTGAGTGACGGGAATGAAGGGACGAAGCATCCATGTAAAGAGCCAATCCGATCCATGGATACCCTTTGGACCAAATGGATCCAATGCCGGTAACCCGTCATAATTTTTGGGTTAACCTTTCAGTCCAATTGATCTCTTTTTTTCGGGTAATATCCAATGGGTCGTGGTGACCCGTTCCCATCCCTAACTCCACCCCTAGCGACGCTTGCTATGGTCACATCGGTGGCGACGTCGACGTTGCTCTTGCCCCCTCCCATTGTTGAGACTGAAGTGATCCTTAAGAAGATATTTCTCCGCCTGCCCACCCCGGCCGCTCTCGTTTGGGCCTCCGCCGCCTGCTCCTACTTCCGCCGCATCATCACCCCTCGCTTCTTCCTTCGCCGCTACCGAGCTCTCCACCCACTTCCTCCGCTCGGCTTCATCAATGACGATGGCTTTCACCTGCCGAGGAGCCCCACCCCTCGGCCCCACTCGCCCACGCGGCCAACAAAGCCGATGGATTTCTCATTTTTTTCATCCCCAAGCCCATCGGCTCCTGGTCTCCAAGTGCCAAGGAGTTCTTCTTGTCCTTAGTCCACGTGGCTGATTTGCCCCGCTCCATCCACAAACCTGACTCCTGGTCTCCCCGCGACGCCTGTGATTGTCGTGTTCTCCTCGAGTGTGGGCCCGTCTATAGCAACACAAGGGCCTTGTTTGTTTCAGATTAAAGTTGAGTTGAGTTTTACCGAAACAAATCTATTACCCCTCGAAAGACATTTTAAATTTTTTAAAAATTATGAAAAAATTATTTTACGAACCTTAAGAAGAACTATTTGAAACCCCACAAAAATGACTATAAAATTTTACACCATTTGGCTTATACAAAAATGACAAATTTTTATTTAATTTAATTTAATCTGAAACAAACAAGGGTAAGGACCGTCTTCACAAAGCTCGCGGGTGTTCAATCCCGTGCACTGGTGGCACATGCTGCTTCCACGCATACCTGAGGACCTAGGCCTAACTGCCCAGCAAGAGCAACTTGTTTTCATTCTTGCTCATGCTCGCTCCCACCATGGAGGAAGAGGATGGGATGCCATTCAAGGTCATCCGCAGGGCACAATTTACAACTAAGCTAACTGTGTTTGTCTTATCTTCTGCGACTCGATTGCAAGTTGGGAGCGACTGAGCTAAATGAATAAATTGATTTAGCTAAAGTTAGTTGCATGTGAAATTGAATGGATAAAATAATTGAATGAATAAGGCCTGTTCTTTTGAGCTGATATGAATGGATGAACGGCTAAACGGTTGAAATTACTGAACTTCGAGAGCTTCTCGAGGTAGTCTCGAGATTCGGATACATTTCGCTTGACTTGTTTTTTAAAGCGTTAGAACCCACCTTCAAAACAGCGAAAAAACAAACTTAAAAAACTCAAAGCATATGTTTTTTCAAAACGTAGATAAGTCGTTAAGCTGTTAAGCCGTTAAGCTGAAAAGAACTGGGCCTAAATTTTTAGGACACGTTCTTTTGAGCTGATCTAAACAGCTGAACAGTTAAACGACTTAAATGACTAAACTCTAAAAGCTTTTCGAGATACACTCGAGATCTAGGTCCATCTCATTTGACTTGCTTTTTAAAGTGTTAGGATATACCTTTGAGACACTGAAAAAACAAACCCAAAAAACTAAATCTATGATCTTTTTGCATAAAATAAACCATTAAACTGTTAATCCGTTAAGCTGCTAAGCTCCGAATAACTAACCATTTTATACACGCTATAGAGAATGGCGTGTGGCTGCATCTCCCAGCTGGAGTTCTTTGGGCACGGTTGAATGTGACCTGTCCTGTTTCAACCACGTGCATGGCTGCTTCTAGCCTTCTACTGGGTGGCACAGCGAAGGGCTGGCGCTAGAGACAAGCACGATGAATTTCTCCAAGGTCAAGTACAACAGTCCAGCTTGTGTTTCGGCAGAGGAGGAGATGCTGGGTGTCAGCCTTATGTCATAGGTACAGAAGGAGCTTTTGGGAATTCATTTTTCATAGGTCGGGCGACCACAATTGCATTGTTAGAGTTTTGAGATAAAAAATTATTAAAGATATAGGGTAAAAATTTCAAAAATAGGTTTTTTATAAATTATTTGCACTATTATATATATTTAATAAATTTTAAAATTTTAGGAATTAATTCTGAATTTTAATAGTAATTTCCTATAGTAAAAAGAGAGAGAATGGAATTTATTAAAACAATTTTATTACTGTAAAATGGGATTTTATGTTTTATAAAATAGTCCATCTCTTTAAAATTTTTACAGAATTTATACATAAGTTTTGAGGTGTTTTGATATTTTAAAATCATAAGCAATTCTGAATAAAAAACAAAAAGAGAAATGTAAATAATAAATGGGCGAAGAGTGCTAAGCCTGGCCCAAATGGTTCGTTAGGCTGACATGCGAGGCTCGAGTGCAGTGGACAAAGAAGCGTGTGGGTTGGGTGAGGGAGAGACTAACCGATGGGGCCTAATCATTAGTAAGAGAGAGGGGTGAAAGGGAACTTACCAAAGTGGTAGACGTCGCTGGCACATGGTGGCTGGAGACGGCATATCGATGACAAAATGTGAAATTGGGGTGACGTTAAACCTACTGGTGGTTGCATCGGTGGTAAGGGTGGTCAGAGTTAACCAAGTGATGAGGTTGTGGTGGTGGCGAGCTCGAGCAGCAATGGTGGGATGCCTCGTTGGTTGATAGTCCTTAGCGTGGCAGGAGTAGCTTTGCGGCACAGAGTGGCAGCTCCACCTAGGGCTCACTCTCTCCGCTTATTCTTCCTCGATTTTACTACAACCATGAAGGAGACCGCCCCACCCTACTTCCATCCCCCAAAGTTGTCATCTGCCCATATCAAGCATGGAGAGGTAATGAGATGGTTTTGCAACGTTGCTTGTGAAAATTCTTAATAGATGTGTTGTGTGGCCCTGTAATGAGATGATTCTTAATATTTTTTTTTTTGCCTTAGAGCATCTCCGAGTCCATTGCGAGCACTCACATCGGCTGTAAGCAAGTAAAGGTCCTTGCTCCATGATGGGAATAGAGGGCTAGAGCAAGGAGATACCAGTAATATACCTAATGATGAAATGGCAATAAATTATTCAAGCATAGGAAAAATCATGAATAGAGCAACCACTCATGTCGACATATATTTTGCAAATATGTTTGTTGAGCAAATAAAACTTGACCGGGAGCCAGCATCAATAGTTGAGTGTAAGTTCCGAGCAGATTGGAAAAATGGGAGAAGGCATTTACGGTGAAACTTATTTATCTGAATAAAAGAGCAGTGTTTGGCTCTATGTGCATCACATCCTCCCATGTACGCCCCGTGGGTTATAAATGGGTATGTCGGTACAATAAGTACCGGGTATGAAGAGTCCTAAAGAAGACTAGGCGAGGGCCCCACGCGTCAGGCGGGCGACCAGGCCCCAGCGCGTGGGCGAGCCCCTCAACGCGCAGGCGAGGGCTCCACGCGTCAGACGGGCGATCAGACCCCAGCGCGTGGGCGAGCCCCTCAGCGCGCATCATGGTGGACCCGGGGCTACTGTCGGTACAATAAGTACTGGGGTATGAAGAGTCCTAAAGAAGACTAGGCGAGGGCACGCGGGCGACCAGGCCCTAGCGCGCCGGGCGAGCGCGAGAGGCCTCCTCACTGTCAGGTGGGGCCCGTGCGTCAGGAAGCGTCCCGAGGGGAGTCTTCTGGGCGAAGGCTCTCCCCTGCTGCGAAGGACAGTTGCATTAAATGCGACATCACGCGCGGATGGACCGAGGAAGAGATGATTACCACCACAGTGACCTCTGCGGGTCTGATCAGCTGTCACTGTGGCTCTGCGGAATTGACCGGCAGAGAGAGAGAGAGCTTGCCGTCATCAGGTTGGCCGACCGCGTCAGACGGCGCAAGTTGGGCCCCGCCTACTCCCTCACCGGCGTGTTCACACGAGTCAGAGGCCACTTGTGAAGCACGGGTGGGCAGTGCCGCTCGGCGCAGTAGCAGCACGTTTTCGTCTCTCCTGTTTTATCCCTTACATCTTATCAGTATACTAAGTGTACTGTACTTCTAACCTTTCTGCTCTCTCCGCCAACCCGAGGCTTGTATAAGAGGAGAAGAGAGAGAAAAGAGGGGGAAACAATTTTACACTCTGTAATCATTCCCACACAACCACAACAAGAAAAGAGGTAAGGCTCGGCAGGAGTAGGACTATTACCCGCGAGGGGTCCGAACCTGGGTAATCTCTGTGCGTCGCTCCTCGCCGCGCCCGACGCTCGAATCGGATCGAGCCCGGGCTGATCGGCTAGCAGAAGTAGAAATCTGACAGGGGTGTGATTCGCTGTGGTTCGGTGAAGAACACGCCGTCAGTAGGGTGTGATTCGCTGTGGTTCGTTGAAGAACACGCCGTCAGTGGCGCGCCAGGTAGGGGGCGCTAACATCAGTCCGAGTTCTTCGACTTCTTCAATGGCGGATCAGCAGTCCGCGATGGACAAGGAAGCAGCCGCCAGAGCCGCGGCCGCGGCGTCGGCTGCGGCAATGGTGGTAGATCAGCCGAGCGACAGCCGCCCACCAAGGGTTGGCGCTCACTGGAGAGCAAGCGGCCCGGTCGGCTAGGCGGCGCTGGCCTTGGAGGAGTGCTTCCAAAGACAAAACCTCCACGCGCGTGGCCCTATCGACACCCGCCGCCCAAAGGACTCGACTCTCTGGCGGCGCGTGGCTAGCGGTTTGGCCCGCTACGTCGATGCCGCCGCGGCGGTAGTGCAAGTTCCGGCGGTACGGAACCGTGTTTTCGCTTCCTCCTATTCTTTTGTTTCCCGCACCTCCCGTGGATCTCTTGGCGGAAGGGCGGGGCAGATGACAGAGCAGGCGACTCCTTCGGGTTCGACCGGCAGACGCGGCGGTGGACCGGACTCGGGACCCACTTGAGGACCGCTACTCATCGCATGGAGAAGATCTGCGGATAAGCTCCGCGGCATGCAGACGGCCGAGAACGCGACCGCGCTATCGCTGCCATCCGCGGAGGCTAGGAGGAGGGCTCCCGCGACGCCGCCCCGGCCAGCGAAGGCGACGCTTCCTTGGCGCAGCCTAGGCGCCGGGGAAGGCGGGAGGAGGGCCGCTTCCAAGAGCAGGAGGCGCTAGACGTCGAATGCCGCGCCTTTTCGATGGAGCTGCGTCGCGTCCAGTGGCCGGAGAAGTTTCGACCGGCCCCCATCGAGAAGTACGATGGCTCCACCAACCCTGACGAGTTCCTGCAGATCTATACCACGGTGATGCAACCGGCTGGAGGGTCGGGAAAAGTTCTGGCGAACTACTTCCCCGCTGTCCTCACCGGCGGAGCCCGCTCGTGGCTCATAAACCTACCCCCGGAGTCGGTGGGGTCGTGGAAGGAGCTCTCCGAGCTCTTCATCACCAGCTTCTAAGGCACTTTCGAGCATCCCGGAGTCGAAGACGATCTCCACAATGCGGAGCAGAAGAAGGGAGAGTCGCTGCGCGACTACATCCGGCGCTTCAGTCAGGTTCGCAACACCATTCCTGACATCTCCATCGACGCCGTCGTCATGGCTTTCAGGAGAGGCGCTCGAGACCCCAAGGTCAAGGAGAAGATGGCCACCCTCAAAATCAAGACGACGGAGGAGCTCTTCACTTTGGCCCTGAAGCGCCCTACAAAGTGAGGCCCGCCTGCTCGGGCTAAGGGCGGGGCCGCTAGTGGTGGTAAACCGACCTCCAAAATCCCGGCGGGAAGGACAAGAAGAAGTGCAAGGCGGCCGAGGCCGGCAGGTCCTGGCCGCCGAGAGCGACGACGACAATGACGACGGTGGCCGGCCGCGCGACACGCGGCGCGGCGGAAGAAAGGAGGAGGTCGCGGCAGCAGAACGGTCCGCAGGGCGGCCGTGACGACCGCCGCGGCCACGACGAAGGGCGAGGACGTCGCCCCGGCGAGTGGGACGGGAGAGCTTACTGTCCCATTCACCGTTGCAATTCCCACGACTTGGCAGATTGCCAAGTCGTCAGCAAGATAGTGGACAAGCGAGTCCACGAGCCACAGCAGGCATCCGGCAGCGGCAAGGGCAAGGAACCGGCCTCGCTTGGCTTTCAGCAAGCGGAGCGCGAAGTCGCCTTCATCCACGGCGGATCGGCCACCTATCCGTCTCACGCCAGTTTCAAACGTGCGATGAGGGAGGTGTGCACCGTCTACCTGCTCGGGGGTCCGCTAGGCGCAGTGTGGTCGAGCGATCGATCACATTTAGCTGAGCCGATCACCCCGCCCAAGATCGCGGCGGGACATCTCCCGATCGTGGTTGCGCTCACGGTCCGGAATGTCAAGTTGGGGCGGGTGCCGGTAGATGGAGGAAGTTCTATCAACCTTTTATCCGTCCGAGTCGCCAAAGCACCTCAGTTCCAGGAGCAGGAGCTTCAGCCGGCGCTTCCCTTTTTCGGCGTCGCGCCGGGGGCTGAGTCCGTCCCTTTGGGGCGCGTCAGTCTCCCGGTGATCTTTGGAGGCGCGGACAATTTCCGTACGGAGATGCTCGAGTTCGAGGTGGCTGACTTCGACCTTCCGTACAACGCCATGCTGGGTCGACAGGCACTGACCAAGTTTATGGCGGCCTGCCACTATGCCTACATGGTGGTCAAGATTCCGGGGCCAGCTGGCCCCGTCATCGTGAAGGTCAACCGCCCGGAGGCGCTCCGCTGCGACAGGGACGCTCTCGTCCAGACGGGGGCAGTCTGTGTCCAGAAGGCTGAGGCCTCGACTCTGGGAGCTCCTCCGGCAAAGGTCCGTGCTTCCCCCGGCTCGCCCGCGGGGATTAAGACGGTCTCCCTGAGTGAGTCAGACCCGACAAGGACCGTTCAGGTGGGTGCATCCCTCGGCGTCAAATAGGAAGGCGCGCTCGTCTCCTTCCTCCAGTCTAACGCAGACGTGTTTGCTGGGCAACCGTCCGATATGGTTGGGGTCCCTAGGGAGGTGATTGAGCATAAGTTGGCAACGTTTCCCGGCGCGCGACCGGTCATGCAAAAGGTCCGGAAGCAGTCGGTGCAGCGCCAGGCCGTTATCCGCCAGGAGGTGGACAAGCTCTTGAGGGCGGGGGTCGTTCGGAGCGTCGCCCACCCTAGGTGGCTCGCGAACCCCGTCCTCATCAAGAAATCCAACGGACGGTGGAGGATGTGCGTCGACTTCACCGACCTCAACAAGGCGTGCCCGAAGGACCCGTACCCACTGCCCTGCATCGATCTCATCGTCGACTCCACGGCGGGGTGTGAACAACTGTGCTTTCTGGATGCGTATTCCGGGTACCACCAGATTAGCATGGCTGAAGAAGATGAAGACAAGACTGCCTTTGTGACGCCCATGGACGTCTACTGCTACACGAGGATGACGTTCGGATTGAAGAATGCAGGCCCGACCTATCAGAGGGCCATGCATATCGCTCACCGCCCCAGATCGGGCGGAACCTGGAGGTGTACGTCGACGACCTGGTGGTAAAATCCAAGAAGGCGGAGGAGTTGATCGGCGACCTGGAGGAAACCTTCGCCAACCCGAGGAAGTCTCGCATCAAGCTTAATCACGAGAAGTGCGTCTCGCCGTTCCGTCGGCGGCAATTTGTTGGGTTTCCTTGTCTCCCAGAGGGGGATTGAGGCGAACCTCGACAAGATCGCTGCAATCGAAAATATGAAGCTCCCGACGCCACTTCGGCAGATGCAGTGCTTGGTGGGTTGCTTGACTTCCCTGGACCGCTTTATAGCTCACCTGGGGGATAAGAGTCTCCTCCTGTTCAAGCTCTTGAAGAAGACCAATTCTTTCGAGTGGACCGCGGAGGCGCAGGAGGCGCTCGACGGTCAAGAAGTATCTTACTTCTCCACCCGTCTTTGGTCGCCCGGATCCGGCGAGCCGCGATCCTCTATGTCGCGGCAAACCCGGAGGTGGTCAGTAGCGGTGTTGGTGGCGAGAGAGAAGGAGTTCAGCACCGATCTACTACATCAAGAAGGTCCTCCATGGTGCGAAACAAGGTATTCGCAAAGACTAGAAAATGTCAGATGTCCGTCTTGTGGCGCCCGTAAGGTCAAGCGTCACTACTTCCAGGCGAGAAATTACTCGTAGACCAAGTACTTTGCGGGAGATTCTCTTCAACCGCGAGGCGACGGCCTTGACGCCAAGTGGGCAATGGAGCCGCGATTCGACTCAAGTTCGCCCCCCGGACGGCGGTCAAAGGGCAGGCGCTGGCGGAGTTCGTCAATGAATGGACTCCGGCGGCGGCAGAAGTTGAAGACACCCCAGCGCCCTCGCCGTGGACTCTCTTCTTCGACGGTTCGTTCCGGCTCGAGGGGGCTGGGGCCGGCGTCGTTCTGGTGTCTCCCACCGGCGACATCGTTCGGCACCTGGTGGTATTGGAGTTCCGCACCACCAACAATACTGCGGAGTATGAAGGGCTCCTCGCTGGGCTCAGGGTGGCCTCAACCCTGGGCATCCGGCGGCTACAAGTCAAAGACGACTCTCTCCTGGTCATCAACCAGACGAGGAAGGAATTCACTTGTTCAGATCCCGTCATGACGGCCTACCTAGCGGAGGTGCGTCGGCTGGAGCGGCATTTCGAGGGGTTGGGCTTCGCGCACATCCCTCGACGCGACAACTATATGGCGGATGAGTTGTCCCAGATTACCTCGTCAAGGGTACATATCCCGGTTGGGGTCTTTGAGAAAAGACTCACGCAGCCATCTGTCGCGGCCCCCAATTCTAGTTGGGACGACATGATTCTTGACGCAGCTCCCACATCCGGCAGAGACGTCAGCATTCCCGCAGCTGCTCCCCAGCTGGAGGGAGGATGTGGAAGAACTGCTGCGGCGGTTGAGACGGAAATGCCTGGCCAGGCAGAGTACGTCGACGACCATCTTAACGTCGTCGCACTCATCCGGGAAGGTCAGTGGATGGATCTTATCCTAGCCTACCTGTGGGACAGAGTGATCCCCGACGATGACGCGTCAGCTGAGAAGATAGCGCGCAAGGCCAAGCGCTACGCCCTGATAGGTGGGGACCTGTATCGCTAGGGCGCTAATGGAGTCCTACTGAAGTGCGTAACTCGAGAAGCGGGGAGCGAAATCCTCTTTGAGATCCATGGAGACATGTGCGGGAGCCACTCAGGGAGCCGGGCGTTGATCGGAAAGGTCTTCCGCCACAGCTTCTATTGGCCTACTGCCCTCCAGGACGCCTTCGAGCTGGTGAGGAGATGCCAAGCGTGCCAGTTTCATGCTAAGCAGATCCACCGACCAGCCCAGACGCTGCAGACTATTCCGCTTTTCTAGCCATTCGCGGTCTGGGGGCTGGATATCCTGGGCCCGTTCCCGCGGGCGACCGGGGGCTACACGCATCTGTTCGTCGCCATCGACAAGTTCACCAAGTGGGTGGAAGCATCGCCGGTCTCAGCAATCACATCTGCTGCAGCCATAAAGTTCGTGAGAAGCATCTTCGTCCGGTTTGGCGTCGCCAGCAGAATCATCACCGACAATGGCGCGCCTAAAAGCACCGACTTTCAAGATTGGTGTGAAGAGTGGGCACTAAGGCGTGCTTCGCCCCGCCACACATCCAAGAGCAATGGGCGGTGGAGCGGCGAACGCAGAGGTGCTCAAAGGACTCAAGACAAGGGCGTTCGATCGCCTGGAGAAGCGTGGCAAGCGCTGGGCTGAGGAAGTCCCCACCGTGATTTGGGCGCTGCGGACAACCCCCAACAGAGGCTACCGGCGAGACTCCTTTCTTCCTGGTGTATGGTTCTGAGGCGGTGCTCCCGTCAGAGCTCGCCTTCGGATCTCCAAGGGTGGCGGCGTACAGCGAAGATGGAGACCCTGACCGGCATCAGGATAAAGTAAATCTCCTGGAGGAGATCAGAGACAGAGCGGCGATTCGGGCCGCCAGATATCAGCAATCCCTGCGCCGTTATCAAGCAAGAAGGGTGTGCGAGAGAACACTGGCAGTAGGTGACCTTGTCCTGCGCAGAGTCCAGGTGCAGGCAGGTCGCAATAAGCTGTCTCCCCTGTGGGAGGGCCCCTTTAAGGTGGTCTCAGTATCCCGCCCAGGCTCAGTCAGGCTCACCTTCGGGGATGGTCGTGAATTGCCGAACACCTAGAACGTCGAGCAGCTGAGAAAGTTCTACCCGTAGGTAGCTGTTTCAGAAGCTTTTTGGTCTTCCCTTGGAGCCGAGCGGCGAGGTCTTCCTCCATCACCGCTCGCCTCGGGGGCTACAGGTGTACAAAGCCAACTGCAATATAAAGATAAGTTGTCTTTCTGCTGAGCATCTGTTTTTTCGCCCTAAAAAGTCTGTTAGAAAACATTCTGTTGAAAGCTGGTAGCGAGAAAGTATTTAAGGCTGATGGCCCCTTAGTTGCAAAGGCGAACGCTTAAACTTGCGCTGGGCGAGGCGAGGCGGACGGAAGACGAGTTCTAGCCTGGTGTGTCTGCTCGGTCTGGGCTATGCGCCAACGACGGCACCGGCGTCTAGACCACTTCTGAAAGCCAAGTGCTCGCCACGCAATGATTAAGGTCGGTTCGCAAAGAGGTCGTAAGGGTTGAAGTAACCAGACGCCTAAGGGAAAAGCGCTCACTTTCAGCAGAACATTTTGTCTAAAACTTTTGGCAGTCGGTTGCCTAAGTTCCTTTTTCTCGCAATTAAGAGGTTGCGTAAAGGGTTAACAGGGCTTGTGGCAAGAAAAGCAAAAGTTTGTATTAACAGGTCTTGCATACAAAAGGCGAGCGACAATAGGAGCCGGTCAGTCCTCGTCGTCGCCGTCCTCCGCCGGTGCAGCGCCGCCCATCATGGACACTTGGTTCGCGACGACTTCGACGCGAGACTGCTCGTCCCGGTGCAGCTGGCGTGGAGGTTCCCCGGTGGCGGCATCCAGATCGAGCGCGGCGTTTTGGGCAAGGCAGTTGCCCAGGACGAATCGCACCGCTTCAAAGGCTCCGTGGCGACCATCTTCGATCGCCCGCGTCCGCATCACCACCGGCAGATCACTCAGAGCCTCGGCGGCGTGCTCCCATCACCCCGGTATCACTGTGGCGGTCTCCAATGGGAAGTGTGGTAACCCAGCGTGTCCAGGACCTCCGCCAACCAGCGGGAAGCGGTTCGCAGCATGGCGGTAAGGGCCCGGAGGTGTTCAGAGTGCGCCGCGCGGAGGTTCGAGGTCTCCTTGGCAGCAGAGGCGGCGGCAGCTTGCGCCACCGCAGCCTCGCGGGTCGCCGCCTCCTTCGCGGCAATCTCCCGGTCAAGGACTCGCCGCAGCTCGCCGACGGCCTGAGTGGCTGAAGCCAAAGCGCCTTCTCGCACTGCCCAAGTGCGAGCGAGGGCGCGGAGCGCTTCGAAGGAGCGCCCGATGTCGGCGGTAGGGATGAAACGGATCGGATACGGATCGGAAACCACTCATATTGTATTTGATCCATTTAGTTTGATCGGATACAGATTCGGATACGGATAGTACCGGATACAAATACGGATACGAATAATATCGGATACAAATACGGATCGGACGCGGATACTCTCTCGGATAATACGCGAAAACATATACTAAAGAAATAAGTATATCCAAATACATATAGTTATCTCTTTGTGACTCAACTTTATGGCCCATAGTCATGAAAATGATGGTATGTAAGTATCATACCCGATAAAGCAAAAAAATGTAAAATCACATGCATCTAGTTGTTATATGTGTTAGTCATTCATCCTATAGAAATATAATAGAGATAGTTTATAGATGGATTTAGCTAATCTGATAATATCCATCGGATATTATCCAAAAAAAGCTCGGATAATATCCATCGGATATTATTTGTATCCGCATCAGATCCGCTTTGTCGGATTCGGATATTCATAAAATTATCCGCTCAATATTTTGGATATTATTATGCCTCGGTCGGTCGGACGGTCGGAAATTATCCGTACCATTTTCATCCCTAGTCGGCGGCGATGGCAGAGACGGCGTCGGTGTCGGCCGTGGCGGCGGCCGAAAGGTGCTCCGGCCTCGACGGCGGCGCACTCTCCACCTCAGGAGGCGTCGTCTCCGTCAAAGGGACCGGAGCAAGCCGGAGCAGTGGAGAGCGCGGACGGAGCTGAGGCCCTGTGATCCGCCCTATCCCGCGAAGAAAACCGTAAAAGGGTTCGGTATGCGAAAAGCGCCAGCATGCTAACCCTAACGCAAAAATGCATGTATGCGAAGCTACTGCGGCGCCCCAAAGGCAAAGGAAGAAGGGGCACCAGAGGTCGCTGGTCATGCGAACCGCGCGATCGTTTCTCCTCCCGCTGAGGGAGGTGGAGGCGGCCGCGAATCACAGAGGCGCCGGCGCAGAGGCGCCGCATGAACGGGCGTCGGCCCAGAGGCACTGGCAAGCAGCGGCGCCGGCCCGGAAGAGTCGTCGCGCTCGCCAGAGGCGAGCGGCGGCGTCAGCAGCAGCCCCATCGGAGGGGCCAAGGATAGCGGAGGCGACCACAGGCTCATGGGCGAGGCCTCTTCGGGCTTGTTCTCTCCTTGTCGTCGTCGTCTTCAGAGAGGATTAGGCGGCGCTTCCCCGCCGCTGCGTCGGCGTCGGCCGGGCAGAAGCGCGACGCCCCGGAAGACCAGTGCCGCGGAGCCTTCGCGGTCGTCGAGGGTTGGTCGCGGATTTGCAGGGGTCGTTGGACCACCTGAACCGCAGGGCCAGAAACTTGCATGGGAGGCAGCGCACGCAAGTACGGGTTGCGCTCCCGTGGGTCCCAGTCGCAGAGGGGCGGACGCTTGCAGTTAGAGGGGCGTCGCCGGTTGGCGCGGGCAGAAGGCCCGCCAGCCATTGGCGGAGCACCTCCTCTGACACGTTCCCCGCGGCTAGGTAGCAGAAAAAGAAAAGCAGCGAATTAGCAAAGAACCAAGAAGGAAATAAAGTTCCCCAAAGGTTAGAAGACCCAAAAGAAAGCAAGAGCCCTTACCTCTGGGGACGATGCAGGTTCCATCGTCGTCGCCATAGTACTGCCAGGCTGGGCGCGTCCTCATGCGAAGCGGGCAGAGGCGGCGCCGCAAGAAGTCTGCCACCACATGGGTTCCGGTGAGCCCATTGTGGCGGAGGTCAGCAACGCGCGCCAGCATCACCTCCGTTTTCGCCGCATCGTCGGGTTGAGACCCCCAGCTGGCGAGGGATTCCGCAGGGCCCTCGGGGAAGATAAGTTCGTCGCAGCCACTGGAATCCTCCACGTACAGCCATTGCCGTGCCCAGTCCTTCCAGTTGGACTTGAGTGCGAGCGGGATGAAGGCGGCGGAGTCTCGGAGCGAGAAGTAGCTGCTCCCCACGGTCCCGCCGATCATGAGCTCGCGTCTGGCGTGAAGAGCCGGCGCCAGAGCGGGAGATTCGGCATCACCCCCACGAACATTTCGCAGAGGTGAGCGAAGATAGCCAGCATCATGATGGAGTTGGGGGGAGGTATACCGCCTGGATCTCGTAGAAGGCGAGCACCCCCAAGAAGAACTTTGAGTAGGGCGGGACGAGCCCCGCCAGGACGACCCAGGTGAAGGTGATGATCTCCCCGTCGCGGGGGCTTGGCGCCATGGTGCCGGCGCGGAACTGGGCGGCAGACGGTGGCACGTGCCACTGGAGCCGCGCCACCGTCTCCTCATCAGCAACGGAGGCGGGTAAGACGGTGTCAGACGGTGGCGCTGCTGGCGTTGAGGTGGCGGCTAGAGTAGCGCCCCCACGGTGGCCCTTGCTGCGCTTTGGGGCCATTGGAAGGTGGCGGAAGCGCGGTGGCGAAAAAGCTAAGTGCGAAGGCTAAGCGCGAAGAAGCCCTGCAACAGCGGCAAAGAAGGCAGATGGTGGTTCAAGGCTCTTTGGCGTGCGAAAGGATTCACCGCGGCGCCAAGGAATGAAGCATTTATAGACAAGAAAAGCGAGAGCGACGGTTTGGATTCCATCCTCGCTCACGCGCGTGGCGCCATTATGTTCCGCGCGTCTCGGCTTCCCGCGAAAAGCGGTACGGTTCCCCAAGGAAGATCGTGCGCAGGTGGAGAATCAGGCGTACGGCCGCCGTAGAAGGTGGGCCCCCCATGATTCGTCTCCTATTGCGCGAGAAATGGCGAAATATCGGTGTGACGGTTCACGTATCATGGTGGACCCAGGGGCTACTGTCGGTACAATAAGTACCGGGGTATGAAGAGTTCTAAAGAAAACTAGGCGAGGGCACGCGGGCGACCAGGCCCTAGTGCGCGTGGCGAGCGCGAGAGGCCTCCTCACTGTCAGGTGGGGCCCGTGCGTCAGAAAGGGTCCCGAGGGGAGTCTTCCGGGCGAAGGCTCTCCCCTGCTGCGAAGGACAGGTGCATTAAATGCGACATCACGCGCGGATGGACCGAGGAAGAGATGATTACCGCCACAATGACCTCTGCGGATCTGATCACCGGTACCGTGGCTCATGGAATTGACCGGAGAGAGAGAGCTTGTTGTCATCGGGTTGGCCGCCGACGACGGCGCAAGTTGGGCCCCGCTTACTCCCTCACCGGCGTGTTCACACAAGTCGAGGCAACTTGTGAAGCACGTGGGCGGCGCCGCTTCGGCAAGAGCAAGACGTTGCGTCTCTCTGCCTTGTCCCTTACATCTTATCGAGGTACTAAGTGTATCAGATTTAACCCTCTCGCTCTCTCCGCCAACCCGAGGCTTGTATAAGAGAGAGAGAGAGAAAAGAGGGAAACAATTTTACACTCTGTAATCATTCCCACACAACCACAACAAGAAAAGAGCTAAGGCTCGGCAGGAGTAGGACTATTACCCGCGAGGGGGTCCGAACCTGGGTAATCTCTGCGCGTCGCTCCTCACAGCGCCCGACGCTCGAATCGGATCGAGCCCGGGCTGATCGGCTAGCAGAAGTAGAAATCTGACAAGGGTGTGATTCGCTGTGGTTCGGTGAAAAACACGCCGTCAGGGTACTTGTTCATAAAAAAACGAAAAGAATGGAGTGGTATGGTAGAAAACAAGGTTGATTGCACACGATTTCATTAAGCGCCCTACCGTTGATTATGATGAAACCTATTCCTCGGTCATGAGTTCTATAACCTTTACATATCTCATCTCAATGGCAGTTAACATGGATTTAATTATGAAATTAATAAATATCGTTACATCATACCTTTATGGTAATCTGAATTCAAAATTATATATTAAGGTATCCGACAACATATTAACTCCGAAAGGAGAAAGCAAGCAATTATATTGTTAAAATTGCATAAGTCATTACATGAGTAATTAAAGTGATCCGAAGAACGTGGTTTAATCACTTGAGCAAATATTCATATAAGAAAGGTTATGTGAACAAAAAAGCAACGCGCAATCATTTGAAAGCATAATTCGAAATAAAAGATCGATGTAATATTAAGTTTTATCTACGCCTACAAATTGAGCATTTGTTAGATGAAATCTTGGTGCATCAGGCGACTCACATTTAAAAGTACTAGAAAGATTTATTAGTTTTGATAGAATGTCATTTCACATTTTGTGGTTACGTAGATTGAATTTTGGGCAGCATCCACAATTTTTTATGGATATAATGCAGCATGTGCCGCACAAATGTAAAAGTGATGTGTGGAATTTTTTTTTATGAAGTATATAGCACTGAAATATTTCTATGCAAATGAGTTGAATAAAATGAATGAAATTAACGTACAACATTCTAAGTCATACAAGACTGTAGTGGATATATTCGCTAGGTCACTTCCCATATCATCTTTTAAGAGATGTGTGAAAGGCATAAAGATGACAGTTTAGAGATTTGCATAAGCAAGGGGGGCATTTATGCGAAATTAGACAAAAATCTCAAACACGTAGTTTGAATACATAACTAAAAAGAAAAACATTGAAATAGTTGGGTGGACTATACTTCTTTTCTTTTAAGTGAGCTTTCACAACAGTTTCTCATGTAAGTTTTTAAAGACGCTGATTCGTGCACATAAGCAAAACGTATGCTATGTACTCTTTCTCTTGAATCTTTGCCACTAGGCTTTTATGGAGTTTTTGGACATATGCATTACGTGACATGGTCCAAAAAAGAGTGACATGGTCCAAAAAAGAGTGTTATGCAACCGCCATTGTGGCCTATCCCTGGTTGGCCACAACGCGTGGTGAATGTGGGGTCCATTTCAACTTGTGGACCAAACCAAAACCCTAGCATATGCACTATATATTGAAGAGGTCCTGATTTGTTACGTAAATGAAAATAAAAATAATAATAAAGATTTATTCTCCCTATATCTCTGTTTTCTATGCGTTTTTTCTACTTATATGCATAACACTTTTGCTAATCATCAAACGACTGATTTTGAGAGAAAGTTTTCGTCGATTTTCTCACATACCTGAATATTTTTATTTAATCCCTTATGTATTCCATGAAGATGTCTGATCTATCGTCCACAGAATTCATTGAGAAATAAATCTTAATCATCTGATGTTAAACCAGCCCTATTAAAACTTTTGACTACATCAAGCATTAAGGTTGCATGATAAAAGTACTTCACAAACCGCCGGATCAACCAAACCGCCGCAGAATCCCGGGCGCGCACGACACAGCCGCCGATGACGCTCCTCAAAGGCGCGCGAATCGCATCTCGCCTCACCTCTTGACCGCTCGCTTGAGGTTCGCCTTTCCTTTGATCTCTCTATTAATCAAGATTATTATTATAAATTAATTAAAGAGGGGAAACTTCCAGATTAAAACCCGGTACGGATTACTCCTATTTCCTTTTCCTTTTCCATCTCGCTTCCCCGTAGTATTGGTATCCGGCACGATTTCGCTGCCGCCTACCACTACTAGAGCCCGACGCCTCGCCCCCCCTGCCGCTTCGTTTGCACTTCTCTCTCCCCAACCCAGCCCACCACCCGAACCCAATTCGTCTCTACCGTCTCGGGCGCTCGCACTGGCCGCGACCCCAAACCCTAGGCGCCGCCGCCCTCCGAGGCCCCTCAGGTGAGCTGGTCGCCGGCGTGGACGGTCGGCAGGCGCCGACTCCCCGCCGTGCGGCGATTCTGGGTTAGGGTTTGTTGGGTTTTTTTTCTGGCCGATTTTTGAGGTGATTAATTTGTTGGGGATTTGTGGATTGGATCAGGGGAGGTAAGAAGGAGGAGGAGGAGATCGGAAGGTAGAGGGATTTATGTCCCAGCGAGGGGACAGGGGCGAGGGGCACGCGAGGAGACCCGGCCGGTCCAGCAGCTTCGGCGGCAACCGCGGAGGCGGAGTCGGCGGCGCGGGCAAGGGCGGGGGGCCCTCCGGTGGCCAGCCTCCCCTCTCATCCAACCGGAGGTAACGTCCGCTTTGTCATCCAGCTCGCTCCTGATTGGGGTTGCTGCGGCATGATTTGATCTCGGGACGGGGGGTTCCGGAAAGCCAGGGTTTTGATGGGAATGTGTCTCGATTGCAGCTTCAGGAAGCCTACCAATGGCCATGGCGGGCACCAGAGGGTGGTGAGCCAGACCGACACCACCGGCTTCCAGCCTGCTCCCGCACCAGGGTCCCTGCAGACGCCGCCACGCCCTCCTGTTCCTCAGAATGTGCCGGTGCATGTTCCTGTCCCCGCAACAAGATCTCAGTACCATGGTGATCAGATATCCCGTTCTGTTATACCAGATTACAGTTTCATGCAAAATTGTGACTTGACGTGTTTCTTTGGCTGTGTGCATGTATGGTTTGACTGCACAGACTCATCCGGAGTGCAAGCACCCTCAATGCCACCTGCTATTGAGAATCTGCCGCCCAAAAACATTCCTCATGCTGCCCCCAGGGCACCACCAAAGAGCTCCAATACATCAGCTCCTCAAGCAGGAACATCAAAAGGTTTGGATTAGTTTTCGTCACTTCAGAAATTGCAAGTAATGAGTTTGTGCTGTGACCATCCGTGGTGGTTGTTTCAAACCTAGTAGATATGCCTGATTGACTGCCTGCTGCTTTGTTTGTTTTTGCTTCTTTTCAGGTGAATCGTCTAAAGGATTTAGCTTGCAGTTTGGCAGTATAAACATGAATGGAATTCCAGTATGCTCTTGTTCCTTTTTTTTTTTTACGGCTGGCATCTCTTAAACAACACATCTTTCTAATAGTTAAAAACTTTTGCACAGCAATTTCCTGCCAGGACAAGCTCAGCTCCTCCCAATTTGGATGAGCAAAAACGTAATCAGGTATCGTCTTCACTTGTAGAGTTTTTTTTCTCTTTTCTATGTTATAAATTTATAATTGGTGCTGTAGCTTTTTTCTCTAGTTCAGTTGTTTATAGATGTTTGTCTTGCTGATCTGTGCATGAGGGTATGCCTTCCCCCAGTTTCATCTTGCTAATCTGGGCAGCCTCAGTAACAGATTGTACTTGAAGAAAGTAAAAACAATAGTATATGCTCCTACTAATAATTGGTGCTATAGTTTTTTTTTCCTCAGTTCAGTTTATTGAAGTTTGCCTTGCTGATCTGTGCATTCTCAGTATGCCTTTTCCACCGGTTTCATGTTGTTGATGCGGGCATTCTCAGTAACACTTTGTCCTTGATAAAAGTCAAAATAAGTCTATGCTCCTACTAATAATCTTCGTTCAGGGGCTTTGAAAAGTGATGTTTTTTTACTTGAAATAGTGATATTGTTTTGGCTTATATTCTTGACTTTCAATATTCTAAAAGATTGTATTGCCATGTTATCTTCCTATGACGTCCAGGCACTTCCTGAGGGACTCAAGGTTGCACCTTCCGTGCCTGTACAACCAGCCCTGAAACAGCAGCAACCACAGTTGCCTCCACCGCAGCAGAAGCAGCCGCAGCCACCGCAGCCGCAGCCGCAGCTGCAGCCGAAACAACATACACATCAGCAAATAAGAAAGGACACTGTTGGTTCTAACCAGCCTAACTCTGTCAACCCTCATGTTCCATCTCAAGTGAAGAGAGATGTGCATGTTTCTCCATCCATACCAAATGTTGCACCTCCTAGACCTCCTGTTCAGCCGATGCCCATGCCGATGCCCTTTCACCATCAACAGACACAAGTTCCCTTGCAGTTTGGTGGTCACAATCCACAGATGCCACCGCAGGGTATTGTGCCTAGCTCACTGCAAATGCCGATGGGATTGCCTGGTGGGAATGCACCCCAGGTTCAGCCACAGATTTATCTTCAGCACCATCAGTTGCAACAGCAAGCGATGATGCATCAAGGACAAGGTATGCCATTTGTTCCCTCAGGTGGTCACCAACTCACACCTCAGTTGGGCAACCTGATGGCACCACAATATCCTCAACAACAAGCCAATAAGTTTGTTGGTCCTCGGAAGACTACTGTGAAAATTACTCACCCAGAAACTCGTGAAGAATTGAAGCTTGATATGAGGATGGACTCATCTGGTCAGAGGACGCTACCTAATGTAACAACGCAGTCCCAACCAGTCGGTGGTTTCACACACATGGGTTTCTATCCTTCAATGTCACAGAGCTCCTACAACCAGCCGCCAGTGTTTTACCCCAGTAGCACTGGCGTCAGCCATCTTCCCACTGGTTCACAGGGTCCTAGGTTTAATTATCAAGCTGGGCAACCGCTTCCATTTATCAACCCATCTATGTTGAATACAGTTACTGCCAGTACCAAGGACAACGTGGCAGGGCCTGCAGCAACTGCCCAGTCCCATATCACAGTTAAACCACACCCAGCTGGTTTGTCCACAGAGAAATCTGGGGCTCACACAGTCACAATAAGTGCGCCACCAGGTAAATCAGATGCGCCTAAGTTGAAGATGACTGAGGATGCTGTACCACATAGACAAAAGGATAATGAAGTTGTTCCTGGGATCACTGTTTCAAATAAATCAGCTATTGAGAAGGAGAGTAAAGCAGCTTCTGTCACAGAGAAGCATCCCAGTATGGTGAGCCAATCCTTACCAATTCAGGGTGCAAAACACGAAACTAGAGCACCATCATCACATGTTCCAAATTCAACCACATCAGGAGCTGATGAAAAGAAACGAGAAGCCATTCAAAGAAGTGAATCATTTAAGGATAACAAGAAAAATTCCACTAAAAAAGATGTTAAGAATTTTTTGCAACAGCCGCAGGTATAGTTTTTCCTGTCTTGTTTTTGTCACTTTGTTTTTCCTGGCTTGTTTTTGTCACAACAACCGCAGGTATACTAAGAATTTTGTCACTTTTGTTTTGCATATGGTTTTTGTGGCATGCTTGCAAATGCATTTTGTTCAGCCTGCCTCATCTCCTGAAGACTTAAAGGTGCAAACTTCCATGATGGTTGGAGGTGATGGGGTTGGTCATGTGGAAACTAAAACCTCCACAAAGGAGCTGGATGTGCGAAGCTCTGCTTCAGGCTTAACAGCTGCACTGTCTGAAAGTAAAATTTCCCCAGGGGTTGGTACAGTCGAAGCTGAAAGTATGACAGTAAATGGTATGTCTCCTTATGTCCAAAAGTAATGGAAGAACTATTTTATTATGTGCATCCTGTTTTTTCTAACATGCTTTCATTGGCAGCAGCTGATGTTCCTGGTATGGATGGCAGCTCTGAAAAATCAGAGGCTGGTGTTTCTGCCATGGATGGCAGCTCTGCAAAATCAGCATCTGAGAGCACTGGGGAGCCTCAAAGAGTAGAATGCCTAGCTTCTGTTGGTGTTATGTCTGAGGAAAGTGAAATATCCTTAAAAAATTCACTAGATTTTAGCGATGATAAAATTTCATCTGATTCTACTGAAAATGAATCACATGAAGCATGCACAATGAACTTGGCTGAACAGGCATCAACGAGGACTTCTAATCCTGACAGTCTAGATGCAACAGCTTGTTTAGCTGATCAGCAGCAGCTATTGAAAGAATCCACAGCATCTGTTTTTGAGGAACACAGTATAATGAATAGATCACATAGGAATACTGAAGTTTTATCAGATTCTGTTGATGCCAATGATGTGTCTCTGGCTAGTTCTGAAACTTCAATAGTATCTACCTTTCAAAGTGCCAATTATAAAATTGACACAAGTAATAGTCATCAAACAGGATTATCTGATAGTGTTTCTAGTATTACTCCTGATGTGTTGCCTGTGACTCATTCGGTTGCATCAGAGGAGCCACAGTATCATGAAAGTAGGGTAAAGGATCAATCAAGTGCGCCATCGGCAGCATCTGTTCGACCTGCATCAAGGGAAAAACCTAGTGTGGAGATTACCCGAACAAAATCCACTGCTGGGAAAAAGAAGAAACGGAAGGAAATGCTTTCAAAAGCTGATGCTGCAGGAACCTCGGATCTTTATAATGCGTACAAGGGACCCGAAGAAAAATCAGAGAGTATTAGTACCGCAGAGGATGCTGATAGTTCAATAGTCAATGCAACAGATGTGCTGCCCGATGAATTAGAAAGGGAGGTCAATATGGGTGAGGATGATGGAAAGAAAAAGGTCGAGCCTGATGATTGGGAAGATGCAGCAGATATGTCTACTCCAAAGCTGCAAACTCCTGATTCTGGAAATCAGGCCAGTGTAGCACCGGTACCTGCATTAGATACAACTGAAGCCAATGGCCGCAAGAGATACTCTCGTGATTTTCTGCTAACTTTAGCGCAGCACTATACTGATCTTCCTGTTGGTTTCCAAATGGGAGATGTCACAAGTGTTCTAATCAGTAACTTGGCAGGAAAGTCCTATGTTGTTGATCGGGAACCTCACCCAAGTCCTGGAAGGGGAAATGACAGACCAGCATCACGCAGTGATCGTCGTGGTGCTGCAATGGATGATGATAGATGGACAAAATCGGGTATTCCTTTCAGTCCAGGTCGTGATTCCCACATGGACTTGACAAATGGTCCAGCAAGTGTGAATTACCGTGGCCCCCCAGGAGTTAGTCATGGTGTTGTGAGGAATTCACGTGGTGGTTCTGGTGGACTTGTAGGATCAGCGCCAGCCAATGCACCTCAAGTACCTCGCAGTGGCTCTGATGCTGATAGATGGCAGCAAAGGGGTCTGATTCCGTCTCCTGTTACACCCATGCTTATGCACAAAGCAGGTAGAAAATACATTGTTGGGAAAGTTTCTGACGAGGAAGAGGCTAAACAGAGGCAGCTGAAAGCCATTCTTAACAAACTGACCCCACAAAACTTTGAAAAGCTTTTTATCCAAGTGAAAGAGGTCAATATTGATAGTGTGGCAACTCTTACTGGGGTCATTTCACAGATATTTGACAAAGCATTGATGGAACCAACTTTCTGTGAAATGTATGCTAATTTTTGTTTCCATTTGGCTAGTGCACTGCCTGACTTTAGTGAAGACAATGAAAAAATTACATTCAAGAGATTGCTCTTGAATAAATGCCAAGAAGAGTTTGAGAGGGGTGAGAGAGAAGAAGCTGAAGCAGAGAAAACAGAGGAGGAAGGCGAGGTTAAACAAACCAAGGAGGAAAGGGAAGAAAAAAGAATTCGTGCTCGGAGACGTATGCTGGGGAACATTAGGTTGATTGGGGAACTGTACAAAAAACGGATGCTGACAGAGCGTATCATGCACGAGTGCATTAAAAAATTATTGGGAAATTGCCAACATCCAGATGAAGAGAATATTGAAGCACTGTGCAAATTGATGAGCACAATCGGAGAGATGATAGACCATCCAAAGGCTAAGGAACATATGGATGCATATTTTGATATAATGCTTAAGTTGTCAACAAGTCAGCTTTTATCGTCCCGTGTTAGATTCATGCTAAGGGATTCGATTGATCTTAGGAAGAACAGATGGCAGCAAAGACGTAAAGTGGAAGGCCCAAAGAAGATAGAAGAGGTTCATAGGGATGCCGCCCAGGAAAGACATGCTCAATCAAGTAGGTTATCTCGTGGTCCAGTTGTTAGTTCTCTTCCAAGAAGAGGAGCAGCACCTATGGATTACGGTACTCGTGGCTCAGCATCAGCATTGGTATCTTCTGGTTCTCAGCAAATTGGCATTCGAGGAACCTCTCAACATTCCCGTGGTGGTACTCAAGATATACGGTTTGAGGAAAGACAACAATTTGATAGAACTGTGCCCCTTCCCCAGCGTTTCAAGGATGCAAATATCACCCTTGGGCCACAAGGTGGCCTTGCCAAGGGTATGTCTGTAAGAGGGCAGCCACCGATATCAAATGCCGAACTTCCTTCTGTTCCTGACCAGTCCAGGTTGGTATCTGGTCCTAACGGGTACAATTCTGTGGCTTCAACGGCAAGAGAAGATCCTAGGAGATCAGCACCTATGCAATCTGCTGGACCTTCCCCCAGACCTGCTAGTCAAGAGGGCCGTTCAGGAAATAAATCATACTCTGAGGAGGATCTAAGAGAAAAGTCCATTGCAGCTATTCGGGAATATTATAGGTAAGGCTCAAAACTTTAAATATGGTTGGGATAAAATATATAGTAATAGACTAATAGTGTGCGTCTTGTTTTGGTAACAGCTAATTTTCTGAGTGCTGATGTGGGATTATATTAGGCCACAATTGATTGTATGTCTTGTTTTTTGCTTAGTGCATAGCGATACTTTCTCACTTGTCTGCAAATTTCTAAGTTGATTGCTGTGTAAATACTTGTGACGTTGGAGTGGTGATTGGTTATTAAATGTTGAAATTTAATAGTGTCAACAAAAAGGATACATAAAATGTTCATATAACATTTGTAGCCCTTACTACAGAAATTTCACCCTAAGAGATATATGCAAGATGTCATTCCATTTAGGAAGTCCATGGTTGGTTGTGATTTTGTTGGTTTGTTTGTTTCTTCTGTTTCTTTGCTGCTTAATGCTGAGGTTCTCTCTGTCATTCAAAAGAAGTTCGAACATTGCAATTGTCCTTTATTTATGTGCTGACATATGGTACTATTTTGGCAGTGCAAAAGATGAAAAGGAGGTTGCTTTATGTATCGAGGAGTTGAATGCTCCAAGATTCTATCCTACAGTCGTATCACTTTGGGTAAATGATTCCTTTGAGAGGAAAGAAATGGAAAGAGAGTTGTTGGCTAAGCTTTTTGTCAGCTTTTGTAATGGCAGAGATAATTTATTGAGCAAGCCACAACTCATCGAGGGGTAAGTGCTTTTATTCTTCTTATTGCCATCTGCCAATTCCAGTCCTTATCATAGTATGTACTGACTACATGATTGTTTTTCAGTCTTACATCCGTTCTTACTTCATTGGAAGATGCTCTAAGTGATGCTCCAAGAGCCTCGGAGTATCTTGGACGACTTTTTGCAAGGTTTGTGATGGAAAACATTGTGCCCTTGCAAGAGGTAGGTAGATTGATTGAAGAAGGTGGAGAGGAGCCTGGATACCTTATACGCGAGGGCATTGCAGCGGATGTCCTTTGGGCAGTTTTTGAGTCCATCAGAGTAGAGAAGGGGGATTCATTCTTGAATGAGGCCAAGGCAAGCTCCAACCTTAAGTTGGAGGATTTCAGACCACACCATTCTAAGAGATCAAAGTTGGATGCCTTCATGTAGCCATGGAGAAGCATATTGCTAGGCAAGTCGTTCTAGTACAGTGCAGCAATTGTTTTCCAATAGCATATCCATAAGTGATGTTCGTTCTCAGTTCTTTGAAAGATCGGCTAGATAAATCAATCGATAGGAACCATGATGCTAAAAAACAGAATTTTAACTTATTTTCCTGACTGAACAGGTTACCAATTCATGGGTGTTGGGCACCAAGGAGTTTATTTTTTTTTCACCCAGCTGCCTTTTTGATTGACAAGAGGCATCAGATGCTGCCCCCGCTTGCTAAGCAAACCATTGATTCGAGAGCTCGTACTGTGAAGATGGCGTATCGACTATTTTGTTGGAAATAGTTTGTAGTAAAGTATTGCTATGGAAGGGCCGTGGTTGTTGCTGAGCTGAAGCGAACAGTTAGGTCTCATTTGGAGCCGGCCCTCATGAGTACCAGGGATAGTATCGTGATCACGGGGCAGAAGTCTACTAACCAATGTTTGTTGGGAGTAGGGGGAACACTAGGTTGACGTTGATGCCTCCTGCGGCTTCTGACCAATATTTCTTTGTGATCAGACTTTATAGTCGGTCGGTTAATTTAGTGGCATTTTCCTGATGGCCAATGTTTCCCATGAGGCATTACTTCCTATTATCATCTTGTTTAAATTTTGTAAGTTGCTGCAATTTTCCCCTCTATTGTGTATTTATTGGAGACATGTCGTCCGAGCTTCTCTGTTATGTTTATGGGCGTTGAGAAGGCTGTCTTAGTTCATTGTTTTGTTTGGCGGATGGGATGTCATTAGAATCGCTGAAAAGAACAGGAAAAGAAAATTGGCATCCCTCACAACCCCCACACCGAATAAGCCGCTATTGACGCCTTATAGGGTCGTTTGCTTGCTGTTCCATCCGAGCATGATTCCTGCGAGCCACCAAAGTGCAAGTGTTTGGCTGTCTCCGAAGCTTGCTTCGGAAGGAACAATGATTGGTTGCCATAGCATTTCATCGAACATGTACCATGCATCCATAACATCAACCTGGACAATACATTGTTGGAGCTTCAAGTTTGTTGGCCTACCCCCACTCTAGCGATGATGATGCGCGTCCCACAATTGCGCTCTACCCACGACGCGCAAGAGGGGAGGTCGGGTGACGTAGAGGCGTTGAGAGGGGAGGAGATGCGGTGGCGGGAGGGGAGCTAATACAGCGGCAGATGACATCAACGGGGAAGGTGCAGCTCAGAAGGGAAATGGGAGGGTAATGATATGTGGCTGTTGCAGCGGTGAGAGGGAGGTAGGAAGGAGATCCGGTGGCAGGGGGGAGGGAAGCAGCAGGGAGGGCGCAACGTCGAAGGTGAACGGGAGGTGTGAGTGGCTTCTAGATTAGAGAAGGGTGGGAGACAATTAACCCTAGCTTGCACGTCCTCACGCTGCTAGCCTGCACCCAGTGAGCAAGGCCCACGAGGAACTACTAATTTCACTGTATCCGCTCAGCCTAACTGCTACATGGTTTTTGCATGAGTCAAGCTTGGCAGCTACAATGATTTCAGGCAACGAAACAGAGCAATGTCGTACCAATTAGGCTAGACTAAGCTATTTTCAAGCAACCAAACAGTTCCATAGTAGTCACATTGGTGATGTCCTCAGATGGCCTCCTCCCCCTCACCGGGAGGAGCCACTTAGCGATGGTACCGGTCTCCTTGCACCTAGACAAGCTGCCATTGTGCTTCCCTCCCCCATCTCGTCAACCTTTTCCCCATCGCCAGGAGGAGCCACTATCGTTGCATTCATTTCCTTTTGCCTAGAGTTGGCACCACCACGATGCCCGTCTCCTTCTCGAGGAGCCATTGTTGTCATGCTCGCCACCACAACGCTCATCTCCCTCTACCTTGCTATGCCCACACCTTGGAGAATCGCTGGACTCCCATCCCCTATCCTAACTCCCGAAGCGCAAAATGGAACCCTTATAGAATAAGGTGGAGGTATAGGTGCCAAGTCAATTACTGACCAGACTCACGGGATGGGATGACTTTCTTGACCTAGGGTAGGAAGTTTTTTATAAGGGAAGGGTAGGAAGTTTTCCCTTTGGAATTAGGAAGGCTTGGACAGGGAATTCTTTCTCTAATAGGTCTTGAGATAGGCATGCAAATTTTTTAAAGGATACAACAAAGTGCACACAAACGTACCTAACCACACAAATCCCACACACACACACACGCACTCAAACACATCTTAGAAACTACAAACTAATATCAAGATATACGCGTGCATATGATGTAGAGAAATTTGACCGATAGACTTAACCCTAGGAATTGAAGAAGATCATAGCCAGGAATTAAGCTCCCAAACAAGGCTTGAAAGGGAAATTGTCTTGCAAGGCAACTGGGTCGGCGGCACAAGGAAAGTACCGAGTTTGACCAAATTGTGTGCATCGGAACTACAGCTCCGGGAGCATCACATCATCAAAATAGCAACGTATAACAATTTTGACTTCCCTAGTCAGCACAGACTCCTTGCTTCTGGGAATATCAACGATGGAAAGGGTTATACCAAGCTATAAGCAGCGGTCCTTATGACAACCTTGTTGAGCCCCATTTCTCTAGCACAATTTAGCACTTCTGAGCTGCACTTAAGCACGTTTTCCATTCAAGTTGCTTGGGCCGGCCCAGGCTTGTCTTTTGCTAGCCTATTAGGTATTAGGTATAGGAGTTTGGAGAGGGAAATTTGCGCAAAGGTTAGGTAATATTTTTGTTCATGTACTTATGATAATATTGTTTATCGGTTCCATGAATTAATATCATACTTTGTTTATCAAGTGCGACTTAGTTATAAGACGCTATTATGACATTGTTGTAAACAATCACTTGTCCATATCATTATGATTATGAGGGACAATAATGATTTGATCGGCATATTATTGGTTGATGGTAACGTTTCACATATCGTAGATGAAGATATATCAAATTAATAATGTGGACATATGTTAGATAGCATGGATGGTTGGATAGACCCACTTTGATACATTACTGATATTGTTATCTTAAAAGTGTCATCAACTTGTAGTCTCGAGCGGTACGTCTATATATATGGTCTTTATACCTGTGATAATCATGTAGTCACAACATGTGGAGTCATATACATTGTATTATCAAACTCTACGATGCAATGGGTAGTTATAAAGGTAACTATTGGGTATGCCATGAATCATGATGTAGGGGTGTGATCAATCGAGATGGTTTTTGCCCTTCATCAATAATGGGAGAAATATCTCTAGACCCCTCCGCATGGATGGATAAGAAAAGCGCATAACCGTGATAATATTATTAAAGAATTATCATGGTATTTATATTCATTACATTGACGAGTGAATGATCGAGCTATCAAAAGGGTGACATGTAGATTGCCCTGAGCTTCACTTATACCGTGCGGAAAAAAAGGACTAGTATGTGAACGTATCAGGGTTCAGCCAATGAGATCTCCAGTGCATTCAGGGGTCAATATGTGCTGCCAGGTACCGCTATTGATCTATGTACCGGAAGAGATTCTGGGTCCATGACTAACTTGCGCATGAAACTAACGGGTCACACGCTTAATGTGTTGGAACATGTTTAATGGGTTTGATCCATTAGAGAGGGTTTGCAGATACTGATTTGTGTAGTAATTGGAGACTTAGTGTGCCTTTTTGCGCAGGCCTGTTAGCACGTCTATGAAAAGGGAAGGCTTGGGGCGGCATGGAGGACAATCTGACCTCACCAAGCCCTAGCTGCCACACCCTATCATGCTCCCCAAAAACCCTAACCATGTGGTGAGGTATTAGCACACCTTGCATGTTGTCCTGTCCTAGATGTGTGAATACCATTAGAAGCACTGCCATTCATGGACACACTGATCGGTGGAACCCTATCGAGTATGTCTACTTCCTCTATGCATTGCAACCATGCCAGTAGGCAGCGATCGGCGACGATGATGGGACGCCCCACAAGGAGGTGACGTATGGCCATGACATGAACAAATTACTTGTTGTACGATGACACACGTGACATGGAAACTGACTTCTCTGACTCTACTACCGTTGCAACCGCGTGTAAAGGGTAACAATTCATGATCGCCTACTAGTATGATATCCTGGGTGTTCGTTGTAGAATTTGAATTGTGCTAGCGTAGCCTACCCGTTCCCCTTCAGGCCTGACCTACAACTGTCCTAAAGGCACAACCACACAAGAGGCGCATACTCTCCGTAGTTAGGCCTGCAAATGGTGTAACAATAAATGTATAAGTTTGAACCGCTCCGCCAGAACCTGATCCGATCCGATAGCCGAGTTGCGGTTGGGTTAGGTCCCCGGTTCAACCGAGTTATATCTAGATTCACCCCTGCCCGACTTGGCATCCATAGTTGGATTTTATTCCAACGGCTGATCGATGCCTCCTGCTCCCACTAACCCTAAAACCACTTACGCAGTCACCTAGACGACCACGCAGCCCGCCCACCCCCTCCTCCACACTCTCTTAGTCCCCTCCGCCTCTTACTCTATCACCCTCTCTCTCTCTCATGTTCCAACCCTCCCACCTCAACTATCGACAAGCGAAGGTGCGGAGGGACGACATGACAGTGACTCTAGATTTGGATCCTGGAGGCCTCACGAAGGCAACATGATGATGGTGCGACGGTGACGACTATGATGCGACAACAACCTAGGGTTCACAAATATGGATGGCTTACATCGATGCGGATCTGGAGGGTTCGCATTGGCGCACCCTTATTCCCCACGGCGGTGGCAACATCTTCTCCCCTAATGGCCAGGTGCGATGGTTCTCCCCCTCACCTCATTTCCTCAGGTCCAGGTTAAACTAGGGGCGGTACAAGTAGGGTGGGATTTTGGGATTTCTGATGCACGCCGAGTCATGTCTGATCGAGATGATACCCGACCCATCTAGATCTCTATGTAAAAATCAATCCATATATCCACCCCAACCTGTATCATGGCTTAATTATTTCAAACCACGAACGATCTCGCAAAATCCAATCCAAACAAAACCATTGCATAATTCTGACCAAACCAAACTCAACCATTTTCCCTCTCTGGGTTAAGCCCACTTTTACACCCCATCCCAATCCAGCTCTAGGCCACATGTGAAATACAAGAATATAACAAAGAAAAAACATTGCAGATGTAGCCTTCGTTCAGACATGCCTAGGTACAATTTCAATTTTACATCCGCCACTGAGCACACGAGTTTTTGTCAAAAACTAGGATCGTCAAAAAGCTAATGGCAAGCTATTCAAACTCTGAACGTTCTAGCCTTTTAGGTTCGGTTCGGTTTGAGCTTGGGCATGATTCTAAGATCACGAGCCTAGACGAGCCAAGTTTGAATTTGGCTCGAGCCTACCCGAGTTTTGTCGAGCTTATTCATAATCTTAATATTCTAGATAAATCCTATTTTATTGACTTTACTTTAGGTTGAGCTTCATTTGAGCCTACTTGAGCTTCTTCAATTATTTTTTATTGATAAAATCGTATATTACCAAATCTGCTCAAGTTAGAGATTTTTTTCGAGCCTACTTAAATTTTATAAATTTTTAGCCAAATTTATATCTTATCGAGCTTAGACGAGTTGAGCTCGAACCTACTCAAGCTTTGTCCAAGCTAAGCTTGAGCCTGCTTTTGGATTCGAGTATGATCCGGACTCGGCTAGAGCCTAGCAGGACAAGCTCGATGAATCTCGACTCATTTAAAGCCCTAGCTGCAACATGCATGCACACATACTCTACGGTGGCGGCTAGGGTAGTAGCACGCGAACTCACCCGAGCACGACCTACTTTCTCTCCTTCTTACCATTACCGACCAAAAATGATAAAAATAGGACGAAAGCAGGGGAAAATTTTTGAACCCAATCCCATGCGAGATGTGGAATCCTCTATTTTCGTAAGTTGGGTACTATGCCGATGAAAATAATAGAATTTTCATCGACATCTCTTGATCTAAGAAACTATGAGTTTATTTTCGTCAACTTTATTTCGACAGGAAAATAAATCTAGCCAAAGAAAAAGTGGAATTCTTGTAATGCATGAGCATCTTCTTCTTTGGATTGGGACCACCTACAATACTGCCCTTAGAAGCTCTACTTTCTTTGTCTCAAAAAAAAAAAAAGAAGCTCTACCTTCTTCTCATCAGGTGACATGATCGTCCACCTCAGCAGATTGGCCAGGTCATGACGATTGAGACCTCACTTGATCCATTTGAACTTAGAGTTTAGTTCCGTTCAAATGTTCATTTCTCGGAACTAGATACCTATCGTCTTCCTTTATTCATGCAAACTCGAATATAATTGTTTCTTCCACTGGTTGGCTGCTGGGCTCGGTTCGAAATCATCAAATGAGTGTATGACCGCTTATCGGCCCGTGCTCAGGCCTGCAAGGCCCACCAGTGAAGCAGCAAAACGGCAGAGGTAAATAAGGAAAAGGCATGCCGTGCCAGCAGGGGAAAATACCATAAATGATACTCAGTTCGATTGACTGTATCAATATGATATTAAATTGGATGGCCTTTACATGTATGATACTGAGCACGCAAATTTCTCCCACCAGTGACATTTCGAGCATTTTTTTATCAATTTTTCCTCCTTTTCCTCTATTTTCTCATTCTTTTTGCATCTTCTCTCTCCTCATAACATCATGGATCCACATGTCAGCCTCTAGCATATGAAATTGTTATCCCCCGAGAAAAAAATTGTAGTCATACTGCGAATATTAGTTTTAAGTTCAACATTCAAAGTGAATTTTAAATTCAACAATCAAATTAGATTTTAAATTGAAACAGGAGTTGACGTTTGAAATTTATATCAAGTGCAAACAAAAAAAAACTTAAAATTCAAAATTCAAACCAAAATTTGAAATTCAAACTCAAATTGGATTTTCAATTTAGGATTCAATCTAGTTTGAAAATTTAAATTGATTTTATATTCAAAATCAACTCAAATTCAAAATTGAATGTAAACGTTAATCTCAAAAGTAAAATTAGATTTTAAATTCAAGATTCAAGCATATTAAAAATTCAAACCTGTTTTCCAATTCAAAATTCAAAAACTAAAATTAGATTTAAACCTTGTGGGTCCATGGTGTCAGGAGTTGAGAGAAAATGCGAAAAATGAAAAAAAAATAGAGGAAAATGATAAAAAAAATATCCGGAATGTCATTGGCAGTTGGTAGGAGAAATTCGTGTGCACGGTGTGATACACATCAAGACATCCAATTTAATATCATATTGATCCCGACAACCAAATTATTTAATATCATATTGATCCGGACAGCCGAATTGATTGTTATCCATAGTATTTTTCTGCTAGCGGAGGATCCGTGCTAGGGATGGCAATCGGGCGGGTATCTCCGGGCACACCTTTGACATACCCGAACCCAAAACACGAAAATACAACCCATACCCGAACTCGAAAGCACTCACGGGTATAAACCCATGCCCATACCCGAACCCGACGGGTACCCGATACCCGATGGGTACCCAGACCCGAAAATATAACATGCCAAAAAAAAAACATTCAGAAAGAGTTGTTGTGTACTGACCTACACGATATGAACTATGAAAATTGGCCTAATGTTTTAATAAAAGACATCGATTCAATATCCCCTGCATCAAGAACACCATTGTCCTTATGTGGTGAAAATATTGTCCCCTGCACCAGCAATACTTACACAGATATGGGAACAATCGAGCACAAAAAACTACACTACGTTGTATTTCAATCCAATCTTGTATTTCATCTGAAATATGTGGCACAACCTGAAAAGAAAAGAAACAAACCCAGATTCAGCAACATACGAACAACATATCTCAAGTGGAGCGGAAGAGAGCGGAGGAGAGGAGAGAGAGAGAATCTGGGTGCAATGCTTTCGGCGAGAGGCGGGCGGGCTGGGAGGTGTAGGAGGGGGGGCGGGCGGCGCTGGGAAGGTGCAAAGTGAGCGAGGAGGCGGTGGGTAGTCGGGCACGTGAGGCGGGGGCGAGGGGCGCGGGGCCAGGGAGGAGAGGAGGAGGCGCTGGGCTCGGGGAGGTGGAAGCGGAAGGCGGGCGGCGCTGTGGAGGTGGATGCGGAGGGGCTGGGGAGGTGGGTGGGGATTAGGGTTTTCTTTTTCATCTTATATATCTCTACCTAATAATAAAGAGAATAGCATTTCCATCTTCGTCCGTCCGTCAAGAATTTTCAGCCGTCCGATCACGATCGCACGGCTCCTCCAGTCCTCCATATCCGCCATTAGATATCCACCATTGATTTTCAATCTGATGGCTTCCAGCCCTCCCACTCCACACCGCAACCCTACTCCCCAGCCTCCCTCCGCCCCCTGCCTCACCAGCGCGGCCGCCGCCCCTCCCTCTCCCTAACCCTATCGCAACCTTCTCTCTCTCTCTCTCTCTCTCTCTCTCTCTCTCTCTCTCTCACGCCGCCTCTCCTCTCCCCCACCGCCACCAACACCGCCCCCACTCATTGGAAGCAGCGGCAGCGGTCTCCTCCTCACCGGCTGCTCCTCCCTAAGACCACGGTGGTCAAGCACCACCACCACCACCATCCCGCCGCGAGCCGAGCAAAGCGAAGCCAGGCGATGGTGGCGGCATTGTCTGGTGTTGCTCCTCCCTCCCGCTCTCGCTGCTGAGATACAGGCGCCACCAAGATCCATGGGCGCCACCGCCGCCGGAGCCCATGGTCTTGGGCAGCCCCCCCGCGGCGGCGGAGGAGGCGGTGTCCTGATGGGCGGTGAGAAGGTGAGAGCGGTGCCATCAAGATCTGGGGCTCCAGCCCGATCTGAGGTGGGGTCCGGGCGATCTGCCGCTGCCGGTGTTTGTTTGGCTAATGTTGGTGTTTTCTCTTTTTTGGAGCTGCAGAAGAAGGAGGCGGGGGCGACGCGGTGACCGGCCACATCATCTCCACCACCATCGGCGACAAGAACGGCGAGCCGAAGCGGGTGAGCTGGGACTCTGTAGTGCAGGTGTACGGCTAAATGTGCTTGTTTTTTTTTCTCTCTCTCTCTCTCTCAAGAGTGTTTCCTTGCTCAGTTCTTAGTGGCAGCGAGGTCTAAATTCTTTTGGTTTGCTTAGGGGGTTAGTGTCGAGAATAAAATCATGGCCCATTGCCATGGTCCACTCCCTGATGGCCCACTCGAACAGCCTACTAGGGCCCAGCTCCCTAGAAGGTTCTATCAGGCCCATGTGCATCCTGCCGAATAGCTTCCTGCCTGGCATGGTGCGTAACGGCCTAGGATTCGTGTTTGAGTCCGACTCGAACAAGAGTTCTGCACGGCTACGTGAAGACCCGGACGTGGTTTCCCGGACTGGAGTAGGAGCCGTGATCCCCAAGAATTGGAGTTTGCCTTATCTATCTCGGGATGTATTTGGCACGTCGAGTTCGTTACGATCTCGTAGTTAGCCCGGCCCGATTATCCCTTGATAGGTCGGTTGCTCAACACTATATAAACAAGGCCCCCACGGCGAGTTTGGGGGTCAAGCCATCATCTGATTATTGCATTGTCGCACTTGTACACCATAATCTCGCCGAGACTTGTTCGTCTCGTCGAGCCACCTCTTGTAATCATTTTTGATATATAAGAAAGGTTGGACGCAGGGCTATTATCTCCTTGAGAGGTCTGAACCAGGATAAAAACCCTTGTCTCCCTATTCGTCGTTGATTGCTGTTCGTGTTGTTCGGCGTGTCTCCTATCTCCCCTTCTCAAGAACCTTTAAGCGACTTGAGATCGATATCTCAATCGTCGACAGTTGGCGCCGACCGTGGGGAGCTAGTAGATCGAGCATGTCGAACTCTATCAGCGACCAGGAGATTCTCCCTGAGGACTACGACTCAGAAGGGCAGGATTTTTCTTCCCCTGCCAGATCGGATCGATCCCTTCGATCTTGATCGCCTTCCAGATCTGGTTCCTAGCTCCGTGCTCGGGCAGCTCTTCGCCGGGCGCGTCTCGTGTCCCGCGACGAGCTCCTTTCTCGGGGACCGGATCTCCTCGTCTTGGCAGCTCTTCGCCGGGGCGCGTCTGTCCCATGACGAGCTCCGTGCTCGGCCGGATCACCAGCGCCAGCGACTCTTCGTCCGGCCGCGTCTGGTCCCACGACGAGCTCCGTGCTCGGGATCGATCTCCCAGCGCCGGCAGCTCTTCGCCGGGCGCTTGTCTGGTCCCATGACGAGCTCCGTGCTCGGGGCTGGATCAATTCGCCGGCGCTCTTCGCCCGGGGCACGCGTCTGGTCCCCGCAGTGAGCTCCGTGCTCGGGGACTGGATCAAAACTCCTTCCGGATCCGGGGGGTTGTTCGCCTAATAGTGGATGACGGGAGAGAACTGACCAGCACTTGGAACATCGATCAGCTTCGTAAGTTCCTCGTGTAGGTCTTTCGTTTGCTAGCTTCGCGCTTTTTCTCAATTTTCGCGCCTTAGTTCGTCCAAGTCTCTCGGGCTGTCATGTAAAGTTCAACCCATTGAACGGTGAATGTTCGCGGCCCCCTGCGGTCCTTCTCACCACTTGTCTTCTCAGACTACTCTTTCTCTCTGGTAACACTTGATAGCTGCCCGGACTAGCGAACTCTTAGCTCCGCGATCTTTAGGGTTTTCCCTGCCCGTATCTAACTTCAACAAGTTCCTAAACTCAGAATTGCGTAACACGGCTTCCAGCCTCGCGGTTAAGCCTGCTCTCGTAAGCCCTCCGCGGTAGAGGCACTTACCGCTCACGGCACGACCACTTAGCAAAGCCTGCTCTCGTAAGCCCTCCGCGGCAGAGGCACTTTCCTTGTTCGGTTACCTTTGGAATCGCCTACCTTACGTTAACGAGTAGTTCATGGAACAAGTCGATCAGGATACGGGTGTCGCTCTATCTCTCTACGCACGTGCTTGAATTCGCAAACTCAGGTCTTCATGCATCGTTCGTACCGGGGGCTAGGGTGTGGCTCTTTGGCTTGTGCACCTGTTTGAGTTCGCAAACTCAGGTTCTCGAGCAGATGCACAACGGGGGCTGGGAGTTAGGCTAAACGTTCTACCGGTTTTCTTTAAAACTTTTTAGCGCTATTCGCCTTGCTCTTGGTTTCCTGTTCGTCGTTGTCTTTTGCTGCTCTTTTTTGCAGAGAAAATCTGTTTAGTCGACTCGCTCTGATTGGTATTTGCTCGGCGGTCTTGAGCTGCTTTCGGCGGTTCCTCGACCCTTCCTTCTGCGATGCTAGTCCTCGCGGACAGTAGCTGGCTCCTCGGCTTCTTCGAAGAACCTCGGAGGACTGCCTCTCCTCGGTCAGTTGGGACTTGAGCTGAATTTCGGCAACCCCGGTACGTTTTTAGTTTTCCAGTTCCTTTCCTTAGCGTTGGCTTTCCAAAATCTCGTTGGTTTTTCGCTCCCGTAGCGCTCCCCGCGTGCGAGCATGTCTTTTTATCTGGCGACGACCTGTACGGCTCTGGTTAACCGAAGCGGTGCACCACCGATGGAGTTCTGTCCACCGTAAGCCGATTCTCATCACAACGGACACTCCTGGCGCTGGTTCCGCACCCGCCGAGGCGATACCAACGCTGCACGGATCCATGCCCGGATAAGATTTCGCCTCACACGTTTTGTCTGCGGCTAAGGTCCCGATCGTCTTCCCTGGTTAGCGGTCTTAGCCACAGCGGGGCTGCACTTGTCCGCACACGTCCTTTTTATCCATGCTACGTACTTCCTTGCACGGTAATCCGGAGCAATGCACCACCAACGGAGTCCTGCCCACCGTAAGCCGATTCTCATCGCAACGGGCACTCCTAGCGTTGGTTCCGCATTCGCCGAGGTGACACTAGCGCTATCGGGGACGTACCCAAAAAAAATTATGTCTTGTGCGGGTAGGTCGTCTTTTGCGTGTTTTTCAAAACTCGCTTTGCTCTTCTTAGAACCCTTTCTTGCTCTCTTTTTCCCCTTGCTGGCTCGTTTCTTGTTTGTCTTCTGCAGGAAATACAGGAACGGGGAACATCAGACCCCGGTGATGGTCGTGGCGAGGTTCCAGGCTTCCCACCAAAACCGATGTCTGCATCCCTCTCTTCCCTGGTTTGCTCCGCGCATACCCGGGGACTGATTCACTTCACCCGCGTATGATTTCTCGCCTTTGCCCGGTACTGACCTTCACAGTTCGGTTAAGTCAAGATAGTGCGCCACCAACTTTCATCGCAACGGGCACTCCAAGCGTCGGTTCTGGACTTGCCAAGACAACGCTAACACTGTCACAAGGAATACGTCATGGGTAAAGCATTGATTTCACACGTTCTCTTGCGGCTCGATCAGATCGGGTTGTGATTCACCTCGACCGGCGGTTCTTCGTCCGGTCGCGATCTGGTCCCCACGACGAGCTCCGTGCTCGGGGCCTCGGGTGGATCACCTCGCGCCGGCAGCTCTTCGCCCGGGCGCTGGCTCTACCGATGCGTCTTCGCTGGTCGCACTTCGGTTCCTTTAACGAGCTCCGTGCTCGGGACTAGATCTCCTTACTTGGTTCCTTTGGCGAGCTCTCGCTCGGGGATCGAAGTCACCTTCCCCTTCGTATGCATTGTCTGCTCCTGGCACACGATCTACGTCTGGGGGCACATCACCTTCGCTCCTGAGCGCGACATTTGCTCGAGAGCACAATCTCTATTTTCTCGGGCAAGCTCTAACCTGAGAGGTGGTTCCCCTATCTTTTCCTAGGCATCTGAATGCCTGGATGCAGCAGCACAAGTCCGTCTCGCGACTTGCTATGTTCATTCTCTCGGAAGATCTGATCTTATCAGATGCGGTGGTACGCTCTTCACTACTAAGAATCCAATGCCTCCTTGATGACGTTCAGCCTCAAGGAGATGATTCACCTCACTTCTTCCGATTTACATATCGAGTCTTTGGGTACTCTGCTCGGACAGATGTCGTTCCTGTTCGGCCAACAGAGTTGCTTTCAAGACCGGCGGGTTTGTTCGGTCTCGAACAAGTCTTGTTCGGTTGAACCATAACCTGTTCGGTCGTCTGTTGCACGTCTTTGTAGCAGAAAAAAATACCCTCTTCGTGACTTAGAATCTCAAGAGAAAGACCTCACTCTAGTGAGTCCTTCCACTTGAGTCTCGGGGGCTAACTGTCGGGGATAAAATCATGGCCCATTGCCATGGCCCACTCCCTGACGGCCCACTCGAACAGCCTATTAGGGCCCAGCTCCCTGGAAGGTTCTATCAGGCCCATGTGCATCCTGCCGAACGACTTTTCGACCGCACGGTGCGCGAACGGCTTAAGATTCGTGTTTGAGTCCGACTCGAACAAGAGTTCTGCACGGCTACGTGAAGACCCGGACGTGGTTTCTCGGATTGGAGTAGGAGCCGTGATCCCTAAGAATTGGAGTTTGCCTTATCTATCTCGGGATGTATTTGGCACGTCGAGTTCGTTACGATCTCGTAGTTAGCCCGGCCCGATTATCCCTTGATAGGTCGGTTGCTCAACACTATATAAACAAGGCCCCTACGGCGTGTTTGGGGGTCAAGCTATCATCTGATTATTGCATTGTCGCACTTGTACACCATAATCTCGCCGAGACTTGTTCGTCTCGTCGAGCCACCTCTTGTAATCATCTTTGATATATAAGAAAGGCTGGACGTAGGGCTATTATCTCCTTGAGAGACCTGAACCAGGATAAAAACCCTTGTCTCCCTGTTCGTCGTTGATTGCTGTTCGTGTTGTTCGACGTGTCTCCTATCTCCCCTTCTCAAGAACCTTTAAGCGACTTGAGATCGATATCTCAACCGTCGACAGTTAGTGTTTTCTTGGTAGTGTTTAGCTTGCGCTGTGGGTTTTTGATGAAATTTAGTGACTCGCCGTTGTTTTTTGGAGGAATTGTAGTACCGCACCTGATTCTTGTGTGCTTGCTTGAGTAGATTTAGCTTCTCCCTCTGATATCTGGCAGCTAAATTATGTGGTGACCGTTCAAATTAGTGATTGGTTTGCTAATATTTGAAGGCAATATTGCGTGTTTAGTGTTCCCTTTCATTGTTTGAAGTGGATAAATTTTAATTTTAGTTGGCTGTTTGATAATAAAGTACTCTTTAGCTCTGATGGCTGATGCAAGTCATTAGAGCTGAGCTAGCTATTTCTGCTTGCACTTGATTACTCATATTCGCTTTAATTGTAATTGCAGACGATCAGTTACATGGCTGAGCGAGTCGTAGGAACTGGTTCATTTGGGATTGAGTTCTAGGTACAGTGCCCATTGGTGTGATCTTACATTTGTATTTTAGTTTTTTTGTGGTGTTGCACATTATGGGATGCAGTGTTTGTTGGATTGAATCATTTTTCACATGAAGGCTAAGTGCTTGGAAACAGGGGAGACGGTGGCCATCAAGAAGGTGCTGCAGGACCGGCGTTACAAGAACCGTGAGCTGCAGCTTATGCGCTCTTTGGAGCACCCGAATGTCATTTGTCTGAAGCACTGCTTCTTCTCAACCACGAGCAGGGATGAGCTGTTCCTGAACCATGTCATGGAGTATGTTCCATATTGCACTGGCCCACTCGCGGCGGCAGGGGAGCGAGAGGCCAGCGGCGCAACTGCGGGATGAGAAGGCGACACCGGCTATCTTGGTCATTGGTGTGAGAGATCATATGATATGATATGCATGTCAATATTTAGACTTCATTCTCAAGCCCCTTTTCAATTTTTGTGTTAGTCATATTTTTAAAGAGGCTAACCGCAGCATGTTCTGTGATTGAAATATGACATTGCGAAGAAAAGATCAGATGGTTTGAGTTTTTTTCCCTAAAATGCATGGCGTTCTGAGAAGCTTAGTTTATCTAAAAAGACATGTTGTTTTGAAAAGACTAGATGTTTGACTTGTGCAAATTAAAATTTATCTTTGTTCCGCTTACTCTGTTCATCACTGTAGTTGGATTCAATTTGTTTTTTTAGTTTTCTTTATGTGAAATCCTCACATTTTTTTCATCTTTATATGTACAAACATTATTGCAGGTCATGGTTGTGGTGAGTTTCATTGTAAGAAGATGTATCATTTAAGGTCTTGAATGTAGAGATTAGCGATTTTATGTGTGGTATTTTTATTTCTTCCGCTGCAACGCACAGGAGTTTAGTTTTTTTAAGTTTTTTATTTAACTGATAAATCAACCTGCATCTGCTAGACATTATACAAGTTAGTAGAGATAATACGTTTATTGTGTTACTTGGGCTAGGAGCGTGCGAGGATTTTATTTCTTCTGTTGCAACGCACAGATATTTTTGCTAGTATAGTATAAGAAAGATGGATCCACGTGTCATTGAATTTTCGGGTAACCCATGGATACCTATGGATATGAAATTAAACTTGTACCCGAATCCGAAAAACCCATGAATATAGTTTATGACCCATATCTATATTCATCGGGTCGGATACCATGGATATGGTATGCCATCCCTAATCCCTGCGAGCCTGGGACTCTCCCCCTGATTCACAAGCCCTCGGTCCGTGCTGTCTCGCTGACATGGCCACGCCGCCGCCGCCGCAGCCACAGCCGGCCTCTGGATCGCTCCCGCCTCCTCCGGTCGCCGTACCTGTTGAAACCCCACCGCCTGTTGCTGGAATCGTCGAAGCACCCCCGCCGCCGCAGCCAGTCGCCGCAGCCCTGCCGCCGCAGCTGACTGACGACCTCCTCGCGGAAATCTTCCTCCGCCTCGCCGACCCGGGCGATCTCGTCAGCGCAGCGGCCGCCCACCCGCCCTTCCTCCGCATCATCGCCGAGCCTGAATTCGCCCGCCGCTTCCGCCGCCTCCACCCACCGTCCCTCCTCGGCTTCGTCGGCTACGGCGAATTCCAGCCCTTAGAGCCGCCGCACCCCTCCGCCCCGGCCGCCCTCGCGGTCGCCCAGGCCGCGGACTTCTCCTTCGCCTTCCTCCCTCCCACCACCGAACGGCTGGACCGCTGGATGCCTCTCGACGTCTCCGACGGCCGCGCCCTCATGGCGGACTTCCTGATGCCACCCAAGGAGGGATTCTACTTCTCGGACCTCTTGGTCTGCGACCCGCTGTTCCGGCGTTACGCTCTACTTCCACCCATACCCAAGGACCTAGCCGCTTGTGTCCATCAGGACAGCGTTGACAGCATCTTCCTCGTTCCGGCCGATGAGGGGCAGGAGGAAACTTCGTTCAGGGTCGTCTTCATGGCACAGCACGCAAACAGTCTGGCTACATTCATCTACTCGTCACGCACAGGGCAGTGGCAGGCCGTCCCATTTCATGGTTGGAGTGCTCTGCTCGGTGAGCCATACCGAGCTGCGTGCTTATTCACTTCGCGTGACTATGCATGTGGCTGCTTCTACTGGGAGTTGTTGGGGGAGAACAAGCTGCTTGTGCTCGACACAGGAAGCATGGAGTTCTCCACTGTCAACCTTCCGCCAATGAACAATATGCAGCATATTCGTGTTGTGGATGCAGGGTTAGGCAGGCCTGTGATATCTGTTTTTTGCAGTGATATTGGAAATTACGAGTCTCCATTGGGTTACACCATCAGACAAAATGAGGGTGATGACACAAATCAGTGGCAACTGGAGAAGACGGTTCCGTACCCCATGAATTGTGAGTGCTTTGTTATTGGTGCGGCCAAGGGATGCATATTTCTCCGATTTATTGTGGGTGCTTATGAATCTATGAACTTAGAAGAGGATGATCTGGTCTTAGAATCTGTTTCACTGGATATGAAGACTTTGGAGTTTCAGAGGATTGGGGTTAATTATAGCCCTACACGTTCCCGCCCGTATTTTGGTTACCCACCGTTGCTGTGAACACCGGGTGTATGAAATGGTAATCTCGATAACATAAAGTCACAGCCTTTGCTTTCATATTTCATTTTTCAGGCATAAGAAATTCTCTAATGTGATTTAGTCTGGTCTGTTATTTTATTTGTTCTTTTAGAGTGCTTATTGTGCTACATCTAAATTATATTCTCCCATGCACGGTTGTTGTGTAACTGGTCTACTGTTTGGCAATTTATAGTGCTAAAAGGTTAGATTATTCATTTTTTAGTGAATGTTCAAGTGTTTTATTGTTGTTGGTGTTGGTGAGGCTTGTTAGATTTGGGCTAGTTCAATGATTTGTTTCATGTCTTCATCAGCATCTATCAGATATATCACTTGTTGTCGTCCACCATAGATGTATGCCTGTTGTAGGGATTGTTGGGTCCAAAAGGTTCTACGTAAGGTTCTATTATGTAACCCGTAAGTCACTGATTCAATGTATAGCATTTATATGTATGATATATGGAATTATTGCTGCTCAGTCAGCGATACATGACTAAGAATATGTTACCAAAGGGGGATTAGGGAAAAAGCCAATGAGGACGAGGATAAGAAAAACAACCTTATAGTACAATCTACAATGGGTACTCCATGAGAACGAATATACTAGCTAACTTGTTTGACTTATAAGCTAGGGTGAAATTAGAAATTTTCATCCATATATCTGAAAATTTTCACTCTTTATCAAATATTCTTTCGCTATCGCCAGAGTACTTTTCTTAAAAACATCCCAAAAGTGTCACTACTGTTTTTTTTCTTCCACCTAACTTTGACTCCCTTCATCACCACCTAGGCATCTACCTCAGTACTCCAAGCCCAAAGTTCATTTCTACAGGACAACCTTGCCCTGTTTTATGTTATCACTTGGTATCCTCATTGATATTATCCTTGACAGTTGATTCCCTGTATAGGTTGCCTCAGTAAATTAACATACTAGCTCAACCTTTGCTTCAAATCCTTCTATACCTTACAACTTCAAATCCATGCTATATTGCATCTGGTTTTGTCTGCCTCCAGTGCTGCTCAAGGGCTGCATGCAAACGTTGGACAAGTGGTCTACATGGCACAATCTTGGGTGTTGGGTCACAGTGGCACACAAGAAAATCCACCATGCGAGAGCTGCTGTTGTTTCAATCACAATGTTTTTGACCATGCCATCTTAAGGGCCAAGGCCTACATGATGTTTAGAAAATGCTTATGATACTGAAACATTGGGTTTCAATTTTGGTTCTAATTTTCTCATTTTTTTAATACAACCCTGTAAGTTTTCTTTGACCTTGCTAGATTAGCTTTTTCACTAGCTGAACAACAGTGGCTCATTTAGCCGTACGTGTTTTGTTGACATTTTCTGCACCAAAGGGTTCATTGGTATTATATATTTTTTTCTGAATAAATCATAAGCTTAAGCTATAACAAAAAGGCTCTCAATCTTTTGAGGTTGGATCTTGATGCTTTTTTATTTTATGACATCTTATCTATTCAGCTATTCTGCTCAGAACACATGAATTTAGGGAGATGTGTAGTGACTTGGCGTAAACCATCCACTTTGGTAGAAGGGAACCTTTGGTCGGTTATTATATTGCGAACAAAAAATTTGCTGAAAAATGTGAAAACGTGGTACATACTCCTGTTTCACTATATTTGTCCATGACTTTGGAAAAATATGTTTCACAATATTTGTCCATTAAGAATACGAAGAGTGTAGTTATTGTGATGTTTCCACTCTCTACCCCCAATTAAATGCTTAGCAAGAAGAAAAGTAGTTGTAATATACTATTTAATAGGAGTATGAATAGTCTTTGCACATTGTTTTTTTAGAACTATTACTTGCTTGGTCAATGTGCATGGTGTGGCATGGTGTGCTATGGACAAACATAGCGAAACGGAGGGAGTACAATATACATCTGCCAACAAACTTTTATAAATTTGAAGTGCAAAATTGAACGTGAGAGATTAAAAACAAAATTTGTTGCATACTCCGATTGCTTGTTTCTTTTTCTCTTTTTCTTGTTAATTTTTGTTCTGTAAGAATTTTGTTTCTCCTAGTACTAATTGCGTTAAAGCTTGAAATTTAGTTTGGCTGTAAGAACTATTCTGTTTTGTACTCCTGCGCCTAGTGGATTATTTGCACTAATTTTTTTTTCAACAATCTCTTGACTGTTTTTTTTTTTGCAGCCACAGTGTTTGCTGGCTACATAAAGCTGCAGGGCAGGTGTTGCTGGGTCGTCTTTTTGTTTGTGCAAATCGGTTCCTGTCACAGGGATGGTCTTATGGACTTCTGCTTGGCTTAGTTTGGTGGGTTATCCTCTAGTCTATGAATACTATATGTCAAACATGGTTTATAATTTTGTCTGCTGTGTTAACTGAACTTGAGTTGCTATCTAATTCTGCTAAAGGTGGTTTATATTGCTATCCTCCATCTACTGATATGTAAGCATCCTGTAATATTACCTATCTTTTTGTTTGCTGTGTTCATCAAACTTTGGTTGCTATTTAAATTATAGTCGATTTGGTTGATTAATTTAAGAAGGCAAGATATCTTGTCATTATAGTTTATTCCGCACAAAAAAGAGAAGTCACTCTATTTTAGAAGTCTAGATAGGCAGGGCAGGTCCAGTTCATTCCTTCACCTGTCCCACACTGCTTGTCTATGCACCCTGCCTGGCCCTGAGGTTCGATGGAAAATGGAAATTAACCAGAGCAGGGTGACCCAACCGCACTCCGCGATGACAGTAATAAAATAAACATGTCTTGACCAGGGTGTGTGGGGCGGGGTCGGTGTGGCTGGGGGCTTGGAACTGTGTTTACCAAATTAATGACATATGCCCATTAGCATAGTATTTACCTGTGTTACTACTATTTTTTTTTTTGGCCACTAGTTGAGGCTTTTCTTTCATTTTTGCCCTTTTGTGGCATCTCCTTTTGCCATCCTTCTGTTCGTGCGTGTTTTGTTTTTGCTGTTCCAGAGCCAATAAGGTTTGACTGTAAATAAATTTGTGAAAATATGAAATAGCATAGGAAAAATGCACTACAAAAACATAAAAAGTTCACAAAAAAAACTGATGAATACAGAAATATACATTGATCACTTCTAAAGAAGTTCTTTTTTTGTGAAATTTTAATAATTATGTTCAGAAGTGATCCTTGAATCGCTCTATATTCCCTGGTATATATTCATAATTTTTTATGATTTCTGGCATGTTTCTTGATAGTCAAACTCTGCTGACTTGTTGGAATGAGGCCATAATGACAAAAATAAAATTTGCACTGACAGAAGAATGGAAAAAGGACAGGGTCTCAGCTAGTGGAAACATTTTTCCCCCTTAATTTGATATATCATCTTATCCAGAGTCATATGTCAGTGAAACAACCAGTGGAAAGTACGTTCCGAAAAATGCTAGTGGCATATACAATCTTATCCATTTTCTTGTTATTTATTTTTTTGCATGTAGTTTGATATTCTTTTACCTGACCCATACTAAGCTATTGGCTTCTCCGCTACGGTACTACCTATCTATACTATTAAAAAAAACGATTAGTGGTGGCGGCGATTGTATAATACCTCTGATTTGCCCCTCCGTAGAAGGAAAGCTTTTCACAATTTGTTTTCCAAATTATTTCTCCACCTTGTAGATACCATGAAATGTGACCTTTTCAAATCCGACACCTTTTCTCTTTTGTCCCAATTCTTTACAAACTGGCAACCACAAATCTGATAAATTCCTTGGCCATGACCTCCTTCTGAAGGCTATAAAAGGGGCCCTCGTTTCTGTATTGCCTCGTATCATGGCGTTGTTCAAACCCATTACAAGGCACTAGGCTAGCACTGAATAGGAATATATCTGCCCCTCCAAGGTTTGGAAGAATTGACGATTGTGATCGAAAATGCCTAGTGGTGGCGGCAGTATATCACCTCCGATTTGCCTTTCCATGCAAGAAAAGCTTTTCATGATTTGCTTTCCAAATCATTTCTCCACCTTCTGGATACCATGAGATGTGATCTTTTCAAATCCAGCACCCTTTCTCCTTTTCCCCCAAATCTTCCAAACCGGCCACCACAAATCCGATAAATGCCTTGACCATGATTCCCTTCCAAAGGCTATAAAAGGGGCCCTTGTTTCTATTTTCCTCGTATCATGGCGTTGTTCGAACCCGTTGCAACACACAGGCACTAGGCTAGTACTGAATATAAATTTCTACCCTTCAAGGTTGTGAAGAATTGATGATCGTGATCGAATTCATCTAATTCTACAAATTTACGATCCTATGGGACCTACAGGAAATTATCCTACCTATGGTCTTTATTTGAACAACCATGATTGTCTCCCATCGATTTTCCTCACTATTCCCAGCCACTAGTAGTGTTCGCCTAGGTGTTAGGTGGGTGGCTGCTAGCGCCTCGGTAGGAGATCGTTGCCTAGTGCCTAGGTAGGCTAGGAAGCTATCAGGGGAAGTGGGGAACAGTACCAACCACCCTAGTCTCACTATTGCCCCTCATGGAAACCAACTACTGTTGCCCCATGATCAATTGATCACCCCTCACAGAGCGATTTGGATTTTGTATTGGAGCAGATCCAAGGATCTAGCTGGATTAGGAAACCAGGTTGTTTTCTTGTGTGTTTTTTCCTGTTAGTTTTTTCTTATATACTTTCCATGTTTAGAATTTTGGAAGATACAAATGATCTTTTATTCGTTCGCTTTAGATATGGGCTAATGCAAAATGGCATATCAAACTATTTATACTTCTTTTGTCATGAAGTTATATAGTTCTCTTGTACCACCAGGGGTCAAACGGAAACAACCTCTGTTTGTTTTTTAATCTCAGGTGTAAGGTTGCGTACACCGACAACCCTTACCCCGCTTTTTGCGGGAGTTTCCTTGGGAACATTAGGGTATGATGATAATGACGATGACGACAAAATAGTGGTCATTTGGACATGAATAGGCCAAAACAATGCCAAGGCATGCACAATGCTAGCCCCAAATTTCACTATTCACATACCTCAATTCACTATTCACAGCTCAAAATTTGGGCATGGGTCAGCATTTGAGGCTAGCAATAATCATGGACCAGGTCAAACGAGCCTAGTCAACACGAGAAACAATACCAGTCCTCTCATGATGGTTGCCAAACAAGTATTGACCTAACAGCTAGCCTTGCGAAAAACCCCTAATATACAATTGGATCACACCCTTTTTACCTACTTTTATCTTTTCCAATCTTCCCATCCGTATTGCACTTACCGGGATTTGCCATTTGGTATGCAATGCCATGTTTCATGCATGCATTGGTCAGCTGTCACCATGCCATGCATGCTGGCCAGGCTACTATCGCACTTGTTTGAGCTCACTTGGCACCATTTTGTCAAGTTAGTCCATTAACCAAAGTTGCACCACCCCATGTGCACTTGCGTTGCACCACCACCAATACCACCTAGCTAAGGTCTTTTTTTGCGTAAGGGTGCAAGCACTGTGTAATTTCCATCCAATTGAAGGCATGTGGAGCTTATATGGACTAGATGATTATTTGACATTATATATGCCCGACTCTGGGGAAAATATAGGATAAAATACGGGAGAAGCGATACCCCTTCGCATATCCACCATTGACTTCCCTTACCAATGTGAGAACAGATAGGCAAATTAATACATCTATAAGTCTGGGAATACTGGGTGCTCTTCCTTCGACATCTTTGTCTAGTAAACCCTCCATGTTCGTTCTAATTGCATCCCTACCAACTGCCTGACCAAAGGCTTCGGAACAAATATTGAATAGAGAAATGGGTATTCAACACTATTTGTGCCCAACACTGACTTTGAGAGAAAAAAAAAAGAGGAATATAATATAGGACTGAGTAATATCCATCTGTCTCCGCTTCGATCACAACCTCAATTTTGCATGCTTAGAATAAGGCTTAAAAGGGTAGGTTGTGATCTTCTGTGTATGCGAAAAGTAAAATATCCATTCTTCAATGTTTCTTCGCATGATTTTTTTTATAATGCTAGATAATTTATAGAAAAATATGAGATTACGGTAACATAAGGGAAATTCATTTTGAAACACTTGTCATATTGTTTTTAAATTACTGTTTTACCACTTGAAGTCTCAAACACCATGCTTCTGTTTTTAATGTTAGATTAATCACTTGCTTGTGCCCATGTTTCATATATTTTTGGGAACATTCAAAGAGCTGCATACAGTGAAAATTTATCCTCTACTCAATAACCTCATTTGGTCTCATTATGTTAAATTAATGTGCTTCTTATCATGATTATAGTAGCCACGTGGTTGTGGTTATTTTGGTTTCTATTTCCTTAGTCTAATGATTTAGTTGTGTGCTCTTAGCTTCCCAGTTTACTATAACTTACTCTTTCCTTTCGTGGTTCTCATAAAGAAAATACGGCTTCGTTATATATGTTAATTATCTCTGCAATGCATATTATTTATTATTTTTACTCCTTGATTACCAGCACCTTTGAGCCATTTCAATGAGTTGCACCAGTGCATTGCTATTGCTATTGCTGAGCTGGCCTCCTGGGTGCTATTCCAAACCTCAACAAGTACTCGATTTTTGTCCGAAGATACAGTTGTTTAAGTTTGTATGGCCATATTGAACTTCAACTTTAGATTCTCATGGCTGTTCCCCCCCTCCCCCCGCCCCGCCCCACCCCAAATATTACGAGTAAATTACTTTTTTTAAGGTATGATTTTGATCCATTAATAGTTGGTTGCCATATGATAAAGAATGAAAATTAGATATTGCAGATTATCTGAATAATTCCAATCAGGACTTTTAAAGTGGTTGATTTAGGCTCTAAAGTGACCCCTTTGATAGTTGTAGCGTGAAGTATGTGTGCTAATGCTTATTAGGTATGACACAAAGTATTGTGTTTTTCTTTGGCAAAAATCCATAAAAAAAACTACCCAAAAAAAAAAGGCGAGCCAAAACAGGAAACTGGCTGGCTACCTCCTGGAAACAGCTTCTGGTTTTGCTCCATTTCCAGTTTTTTTTTTTGGGCAAAACTTCTTCCGGTTTTATGAACCTGGTTGATCAGATGTATGGTCAGTTGTACCTCCAACCCTATCATAGCGAGGATTCTGAAATTTTCTTTTGGTAGAAAACAGTCGCCTTGGTGGGGTTTTTTTCGATTTTGCAATTGTTACTTGTTGATTCAATTCATAATATTTGGACCATTTTTTATACAAATCTGTATGATCTATGCAGTTTATTCGCAATTATGACAATCTCATATCACGTGTTAATTGGTAGACCTTAAAAATGCATTTATTTCTCTCAGGTTTATAGCTGCTAAATGCCAATATGACATGGCATCATGGAAATCATACAATAAAAGGTCGCTGAGGTAATTATTTTGTACCCAGTCTATGTATTTGGGTTGGAATTCCCAATTTGCAACCTCATGTAGTCACATTTGTCTAGAGGTATCACTTCTGCTCTAAAATGGTTTATACATCTAGTTCGCTCGAGTAATTTCATGGCATACCATAGTTTAGAATTTTGTTTGTAAATTAGATTTAAATAGAAAGAATTTTCTCTTTATATTTATCTATAACCTCCTGATATTTCCTGTAGAGGCTGTGTCAGCTTTCCTCGTTGTTAACTACTAAAGATGTGTCTTCTTTAACTTATAGTTGCAGTCTCATCTGTGTCAAAAATTTCCATATGGAATCAATTCCTTCCTCGGTACTTTTATTTATCTGCACTTTGACCAACTGTTCTGTGCCAGTTAGTTTTGCTCCTGTTCGGCTGCTGTGCTGTATCCTGCAATTATTTGGTCTAGAAGTTAGGCCTTTCTGAATTACTAAGTACCTCTGTAGATTTTTGTGGTGTGCAGTTTGACTTGCATGGTTTTAAAAATTGAATTTAGTTTTTAACCATTGATTTATTTTACATACAATCTTAATAACTACAGAATTATTATCATGTGAAATTATTTGCAAGTATGAATATAACAGTACCTCTTTTGCGTCACTGAACTATACATTGCACTAACTCTTGTTCAAAAACTACAGAATTTAGTTCGAAATTCATGGATGCCTTATAAAAAACATTGAAGGACTATATCAGATCGTGCTTTAAACCTTTAAACTTGTTTTAATTTTTCCAATGGAACTCTCAGGATGAGTTATCACCTGTGTTGCCTATCAAGCTGTCATGCATATGAATGCCTCTTGGGGTGATACGCTGATACGCTCAACCATTGGCTTGAAGTCCAGTAGACTTGAGTCAATGTTCGATTGTCAGACCAAGGTAATGGTAAAGTTGTTTGACAGTTATCTATATCTGGCAAATACAGTTAATTTTTCCTGTTTGGGCAGATTTGACATAAGCATATATGGAACTATGGAAGATTAAGCTCCACCCTGGTAAATATGCTGTAGGTTTCAGTTAAAACAGTTCCCATATAAGCACATTTAATCTACTAGAGGTTCTATCCAAGCGATAACTATATCTGTGAGTTCTGCCCAGTGCACTACTTTTGTACGTGTTCTTCCTATCCTATATACCTTTGGCTATTGAAGCTGCCTATGGATTCCAGCACGCTTGTGAAGATGTGTACCATATGTCATGTGTTAGGGGATAGGCTGAATAGACTTCCCAAGATTAACAAGTCTTCGAAGTTGGAGGGATGTTCTTCGATGTGTTGAAAAACTAGAAACACTGCCTGCTTTGATCATTGTAAGCCTTCTGAACCTATTGTTGTGATTTATCTAATCTGCCACTGATCGCTCGCACTGCAAACTAATGCAGGAGCCCAACGCCATGGACATGCTGAGGGAAGGAGGCACAATGCTTGGCTGCAATAACTGAAACCTTCGAGTCATTCTCTACGGTGTGCTTTTCACCTTATCTTACCTTTCTCATCTACAAAGTCAATGATAAGAAGATAAAATAAATTAAGATAAGGCGAAAAGAATGACACCTATGTGTGTGGAACATGTCTAGCAGCTGATCTTTAGTTCTCTGAAAATTCTAAGTTGTCATTGAGGTTGAATAGCCAGCGTATTCAAAATGTCTTATGTGTTCCGTAGTTTGTTTTCAACTTCATTCCAATTAGTGCTACTTTGTGTCATGTTGCAGCTTCTGTTTTTCATGGAATGGCAGTTTGGAGGAACATGCCCAGGCCCTAAAAATATCAATGCCTGTTTTCATTTTAGGATTATTACTGTGGGGATATAAACCACCCAGAGTGAGACCTGAGTCTTTACTCGCATAGGGGCTGGAACAAGGCTTTATGATTGCTGCAGTAAATGTGGTCCACCTCCTTGATCATTTGAATAAGCAGGCCAGATCAGGCCCAGCTCAACTCTTAAGTCTGATCCAGTCGGTATATTTAAACCGACGGGGTTTGTTAAATTGCAAATACCAATGACGGTTTACAACGGCGAGAGCCTCGCTGCCACACAACAATAATTTCCGCTGAACAGAAATAACTGAATTTCGAGAACTTCTCGAAATAGTCTCAAGATTCGGATCCATTTTGTTTGACTTTTTTAAAGCGCTAGAACCTATTTTCGAGACATCGAAAAAACAGACTAAAAAATCCAAAACGTAGATTATTAATTAAGCCGTTAAACTCAAAAAAACATAGCATTAACCAATGATTTGTAGGACAAGATGGCCGTAATTATTGCAGTGTTATTCAACAAAGTGGTTGATCTGAATTCTAAGTCTCAACAGTAATTGTGTTAATGGATGGTATTTAACGACCGTACCTTAGGAAATGGTAAGACAAATGGTCCACTCTGAGTTTTTTTGTTTTGAAATTTGTGCTTCTGATTAGGTATATGTGGCTTTCTTTTGTCTATTTACTAGGCAACCCTTTTCTATGACATTTGTTTTACAAAAAAAAAAGGACCGAGGAGCAACAAACGACCAAACGGAATGCTGAATCAAGTGTTCCCTAATGTTTTTTCACACACCCTAATGTTCCCGAGTGTCCTGCCTATATTTCCTAAATCTGTAGTGCTATACAACATAGGGACGTTTTTGTAGTTGCACTTAGCGGTGTTGGCCAATTAACAGTGCTACAGAACCAATTCCCCCATATTTAAACAACAAAGATTGAACTCAAATTCATTCTCTAGAAAGAAAATCAATATTTGGATCCCAATTAGAATTACAAATAAATTTGAATTTTCAAACCACTCATATTTAGCTTTTGGGCTTGGTCCATCCCTCTTAAGTCCGGCTCTGTCAAAACCCATCCCCCTCCCAATAGATTCTCTCTCTGCACCCGCATGTGACAGCCTTGGTCCCATTGCAAGTCAGCCCTCCATGTCAACAACACGATATGTTTTTCACAAACTAGTGAGTATCCTGTCTATTTTTTCTAAATTTATTGTGTTATATAACATAGGGACGTTTTTGTAGTGGCATAGCAATGTCGGCCAATTAACAGTGCTACACAACCAAGTTCCCCATATTTAAACGACAAAGTTTGAATTCAAATTCACTCTCTAGAAAGAAAATTAATATTTGGATCCCAATTAGAATTACAATTTAATTTGAAGTTTCAAACCAAACACATATTTAGTTTTTGTGCTTGGCCCATCCCTCTCCTTAAGCCCAGCTCTGTCGAAACCCAGCCCTCTCCCATTAATTTTTTCTCTCTCTCCACCCACATGTGAGCCTTGGGCCTTGTTTGTTTCAGATTAAATTAAATTAAATTAAATGAAAATTTGTTATTTTTGTATAAGCCAAATGATGTAATGTTTTGTAATCATTCTTGTGGGGTTTTAAATAGTACTTCTTAAAGTTTGTAAAATATTTTTTTCATAATTTTTTGAACTCGTTAATACGTATTTTGAGGGGATCACAAATTTGCTACAGTAAAACGCAACGCTACATTAATCTGAAACAAACAAGGCCTTGGTCCCATCGCAAGCTGGCTCTCCACGTCACCCTGCTCCCCCCTCTCTCTCCATTGGGTGCACTCTCTGTCTCTGTCTCTCCCTCTCTCTATAGAAACCTCTTAAAGGCCCATCTGAGCCATCCAAAGGCCTACAAAATCCCCTCTCCTCTTTCTTTGTGCTACCAGTTCCGTCATCGAGCTTCAACTTCACATTGCACTGTTGTTGGTGAGCGTCGTACCTACCCTTGGCATCCTTGGAAAGCTCTTTCTTTCCTCGGCAACACCTTCCTTTAATTGGTTTGGTTCGTTGTGTAGCTTGCATTCAAGAAGGTTTCGCTATCGTCGATTGTTTTCATTCGCTTACAGTGAGTCCCCGGTCACTCCTTGCTTCTAACCACCCCTTTCGAACCTCACTGACATGGCTGCACGATGAACCTGGACCAAGATCATCCAAAGATGGTTGTCGTTATCCCTATTTCACCCATCGCCATTAGGGATGGCAACGGGTCGGGTCCTGCCGGGTGGAGATGAACCCGACCCGAACCCGAAACCCGAAACTAAAAACCCGACCCGAACCCAAAATTAAATACGGGCACAAAACCGAACCGAACCCATGGTACGAAAACCATGGGGCCCACGGGTTTGTGTTTTTGCACTCCACTAGCATTCCAACAATATAGCATTCCAACAATATAGCACAGCACGTCAGCACCAATGCACAGCAATATAGTTCAATACCTAGGGCTGGCGGTGGATCGAAGGGTGGCGGCGGATCTGGGGCCGGGCCGACTGGTGGTGGACCGGCGAGACCTCTGGGGGATGATGGTGCACCGGCGGGCGGCGGCGGATCTAGGGCTGGCCGTGCCCGTGCACCTTGGAGGCGGCGGCGGCGGCTGTTGGAGTCTTGGTCCTTGGAGGAGGCAAGTGAGCCTTGGAAGCGACCATGCGGCATGGCAGTTGGAGCCTTGAGGCGGCGGCGGCGTGGCGTGGCGCGAGGTGAGGTGGGTGAGTGGGAGAGGATTAGGAATTTAGGGCGGGGGGCTGTCGGTGTCGGGACTCGGGAGTGAGCTAGTGAGGCCCGTGAGGCGCGACCGCTCGAGGTGAGGCCGTGAGGGCATGGCCGCTGGGCCGCTGATTTACTTGGGCCGCACCACCGCAGCTTGGTTCGGGGACCCGTGGATGCCCGTGGGCTGTGAACTCCCCCCGCCCCCGACCAGCGAGTGATTCGGGGCCCCGACCCGCCAAACCCGTGGGGACAAAACTAGACCCGAACCTGCCCCCATCGGGTGCAGAACCCGCAGGCCCCCACCCCCATGGGTCTGATTGCCATCCCTAATCGCCATTGTCTTCAATTCATTATGGACCCGCTCTAGCCTTTTCTGCATCCTTACTATTACCATAGGTAGCACCCACATAAACCCGAGGTTCATAATCATGTACCTTATGTCTGTTTTCCAACAAACTCATACCACCAATGTTACATTGAACCATGGGCTCTGACATCATAGCTCACGCCAACCATGCTAAGCCTCGAGCAGCACACAACCGCACCACCATGATCGAGATCACCGATGAACAAGCGAGTTGCCTTTACGGTCGGACGCTTAGCCGGAGGAATCTGCTGCATTGTGTCATGCTAACGTCATGGAATAATATTAGCGTATGTTAATCTGCACCTAATATTAAAGTGAATAGAGTTTCTTCTTCCGTTTGTCCATCAAAGGGCTTCCCGGCCGTCTGATCGCTCCGCAGCCTGGATCCAACAGCTCCAGCTGCCCCCGCGCGTGAAACCCTAGCGGGCAGACGAGCCGCACCCTCTCCGCCCGCTGCGCGTGCTCCCTGCTCGCGCATGCCCGCCCTCCCTCTCTCTCCACCACCGCCCTCTCCTCTCCTCCACCATCTCCTCGCCCTGCCTGCCGTCATTGACTCCCCTCGGTCTAGATGCGCTGCCGCCGTCCTCTCCCCAAATCGAAACCCTAACTGACCCCTCTCTGGTTTCCCTCTTGCCACCTTCTTCTCGACGATCTCTCACTCCTGTTGCCTCCTCCGTGGTTCCTCTTGCTCCTGGTGGCGGTGGCTCCTCACAGATCTGCCTCTCTCCTCCTCCATGCCGCCAACACCCAGCGCCTCCCCCTGGCGGTGGCGGCTCCTCACGGATCTGCCTCTCCTCGCCTCCTCCATGCTGTCGACACCTAGCGCCTCTCCTAGCTTCCTCCGCGGTTCCTCCTGGCGGCGGTGGCTCCTCACGGATCTCTAAGGCGGCGGCGGCTCCACTACGGATTGCATGGCGGCTCACAACGGAACTACACCAGCTCACCGTGGCAGCGCCTCCCCCCAAGGATCTTCACAGCAACGGCTCCACGGACTGCACGGCGGTGACCCTACGAATCTCCATGATAGTAGCTCGCCCATGAATCTGGTGGAGGCTGCCCCCGCCCCGGAGGCACACGACGGGCACAAGGAGATGTTCAACCTCGGGGTCTTCGTCGGTGACCTCACCCTCGACGAGGACGTCAAAAGTTACACGACCGAGGCTCCATGACTCCACCTTCATGGTTCGCGTTCGCGGGTTGCGCCTATGGCCGCGGTTCAATGTCAACAAACTCACGCCGCTGTTGCGTCTGGTTCTTCTGACAGTGATGATGAGTCGCTGGAGGGGTTGCAGCGAGAGCTCGAGGACTGCAAGAATGACGTGGTTCCTTCTGTTGCTTTAAGAAAGTATATAACATTTATTTACATCAGTAGCTTAATCAGGCCATCGAGCTGCGAGATTCCTTGCATGTTCTCCTGAAGCCATTTAGCCATCTGTTTTACTTGCCCCTGGTCGTTGAACTGTTATCTTGTGAGCTCGCTCCAGTATTCTAGAGCAAGAAGTAGTATACCTTTTCTCTCTCTTCGAAATCACCATCCTTTTCTTTCTTGGTGCGTGTAGGAAGTGGCAAACATCCTGCCTAATGGCATCAAACTGTGTGATTACACAAAAGGTGTTGAGAATAACATACGTCAAGTTGAGCTATATTCCATACAGGTAATCTTTTGTGCATTTGTTATCTGTGCTTGTCCATATAAGATTGTCTCAAGCTCAAATATGTAGCCGTCATGGTTCCAATGATCTAGAGCTATTCCCTTTAAATTTCAATTCATTGATCCAACCAGCGACGGGACCTCGACGCTAGATCTTGCCTCAATCCCTGACTCTGGTATGCTCCACGCCGTGCTGCCTACAGGCCATCCTTTCGCTTCATCCCCAACTCCGGCCTGCTCCACGCCATGCCGTCAACGCCTCCATGCCGATCCGAATGCCGGCCATTGCACATGGGTTCTGGGTCATTTGAGTATGTTTATTCATTTGCTTCGGCTGAGCACTACTCTGATGATCGGAGAAAGGGTCTCATCTGCTGGTTATCATTAGACATTTGTTCTTACCTGCTCCGCCAATCATTACCTATGCAAGGTACATTAACTTTCACATTCCCTTTCTGGTAAAAATATACCTGCTATGAAGTTGTTAATGATTTACATAGATATTATTGAATGGAGGGAATTATAAATCATTAATTGCTCGTTGTTTTATTTGTCCATATTTTAGCTATATAAAACATATAATTTTCTTTCTCCTAAAGCACGACTCATGTTGGCAGAATCAGAATGTGTTTTTAATTCGTAGGACCCAAGATATGCTTCTTTTTCTAATATGCATACCTCAGAGCAAAGTAGCATTGACCTCTGTATATGCACATGTACCATGTCCTTTCTTTTTTCTGCTCTCTTAAGAAAAATATCGTTTAGTTCTGATAGCACCTTATGCAGGAACCTAAGGTGATATTTTGATGATCTCACAGATTTGGTCGTGGATGTTTTTGATTTCTTCCGGTGGTGTACCGTGACATCAACACAATTGCATGTATCCTTGATCAGTAAATTAAAGGTATCTGAATTTAGAAGTAAATTTTCATTTTAAAATTTAAGATTTGTAATGTGCCTGGGTTTTACAGCTGGCTGGTGGCTATGTTCTGTTGTTCTTACTCTATTTGTGCTAAGTGCTTCCATGAGTTGTGTGATTTTTGAGGTATTCATAATTAAGTGTGTTCCCCTATGGACCTCACACCCATTCTCGATAGTGCTGATATTACAAATAATCCCTCATATATACTATCATATAATCTGTAATAATTTTATTGTTCAGAAAACATTCTCTTTTTAGCCTGGATGATATGCTGGTTTCCCTCTATGCAAAACTCCATCATGGAGTGAATCTCTGAATGATTATAAGGTACCCTCATCTGTTAGCAAGACTCGATCATTTTATCTCTAGTCAGGTAATGCAAATAATTAACTTTGGCTTTTTATGTACCATGTGTTGTTTGACCAGCTCTGTTTGCAATGTGTTGGACCGTTCATTATTGCGATGGTTGTTTGTTCAGTGTATTCTTTTTTCTTTGTGCTCTGCTCATGAGAAGAAATTCATCTATTATCCATCTTTGTGTTTTACCTTCATGTTCAGACTTGAACATTCTTTGATGTGGTCTACAATAATAATGATATTATTAGTGCTAACTATATAGTTATGTTAGTTCTGGTCCTACGATGTGCTAAGTGTATCATAAACAATTGTGCACTGGAGCAAGCCTTTGCCATGAGCTTATTGATTATGTAATGATAAAATATGAACATATCAACATGCAAAGGTGTAGTGGCATATCTAACACTATTCTTAACTTTTTTCCCGCATACTCGATTGATTTGCAGGTTGTTTTGTATTTCATACATACATTACTAAAATCTTATTTCTCGGGAGGGCTTAGGCTCTGGTCTAATCAAAATATGTATGCCACTCTTCCTACAAGGTTATTAAGTTGGTAAGTCGAGTCGAGTAGGTACATATAATATAAATAATATAATATTTATGTGGCTGTATGTGTGCATCTTAATACATATAATTTGCCACTAGTCGACTGGCTGGAGCTCGCAGGTCGCAGCAGATCTAGAGGGTCGGCGGCGGCGGCTGGAGCTCGCAGGTCGCAGCAGATCCAGAGGACCGGCGGCGGCGGCACTACAGTGGCGGCGCCTCCCTTTCCTAGGGTTGCAGCATCGGGCGCAGCGGCTGGCGCTGGATGCTAGAGGCCGTAGATGGGCTGGGCGGCTGGGCCTGTTTTGACTAGCAACAATACACCATGCCGCCCGCCTAGCACGGTCAAGTCGACGCATCGATGGCAAGTCGCCCGACTTGCAATCTAAGTCGAGTCGCCAGCGTCGGTCGTCATCTTCGAACCGACTGGACGACTAGTCGGCGACTAGTCGATGACTTGATAACCATGTCTTCCTATTGGACTTTCTAAGGGCCTACATTTCCATATCTAAACTACTCTATAATTGAACAGTTGGCCTAGATTCAACTATAAATCACATCTATCTATTTCCTCGATCCATCATCCAACGGACATAATTTTTCAGAAATTTGCTATAAAGTATAGACCATAAACTCTTGACTTGATACGTATAGACCATGGACTCTTGCCCATATATACATATACGTAGAGACCATGGACTCTTGACTCGATACATATATACCACGGACTCTCGATTCAGTATAGACCACGAACTTTTGCCTATATATATATATATATATATATATATATATATATATATATATATATATATATATATATATATATATATATATATATATATATAGAGACCACGAACTCTTGACTCGATACATATAAACGCGGACTCTTGCCTCGATACGTATAGACCACGGACTCTTACCCACAACTCAATACGTATAGACCACGGACTCTTGCCCTTGCCCATATGTATATATACATAGAGACCACGAACTCTTGACTCGATACGTATCGACCACTGACTCTTGACTCGATACGTATAGACTATGGGCTCTTGCCCACAACTCGATACGTATAGACCACAAACTCTTGCCCATATATACATATACATGGGATTAATTTTTATTCTCCCATTATAAATCTTTCTAATAATTTTTTCTAATTCTTTCTAGACTAGAACTAACAGACTAGCACAGTAACACTATAAATAGGGTGGGGACAGGAACGTACGTCCCAATCATACATACTCATACATATGAAACATCTGCCCGGGTCGGACGGTGGAATAAATTCTGGACTCCGTATAGAAGTAGGAGTATTACGTAACTCTTTTAAGAATACGCTCCAGTATCCTCCCCTCCATGTCAATGCGTGCGGACGTATACAACCTGTTAATTAAGCTTGCAATGCGGTAAATAACAATTGTGATGCACATATACAATTACAATTTACAACCTGACGGGCCCATCGAGAGGACGCATCGCTACTTTTAATTAAATGTGTAAGTGTCATGTATTTATGCGTACATCTATATACAAAATTGATTTGTTAATAAAAACAATTATTTGCATGTTATTGCACCCATTAATTAATCTATATCTATATCTATATCTTGATTATCTGTTATTTAATTTTGCTTGTTCAGATTTTCATGAGATGAGCCACGTTAATATCAACCGAATGAGAAAACCAATTCAATAAGGAATGCTCTTACATATGCTCCATATTAATATAAATAAATAGAAAAAATTGCACGTGTCCTAAATGTTACTTTTTTCTACAAATTGTTGATATCAGCATTACTCTGACGTGCTTTGCACGTGCACGCTCGCTAGTACCTCCTAACTACACAATTTTTATTTCTCAGGAGTGCTTTGGACAGATGATGGTCATATTCTCATATTTCTCGATGAAGTACAAACATAGTAGGTTTCCTCGAGGGATAGGCACTTACTCTTAAGATTGCCACAACATCTATAATCAATTTTTTTTAAAGTACATCTATAATCTATTGCAAATTCAAATTTTCCTCCTTCATGAATAAAAAAAGGAAAAATTGATCTGGTGGCACCGAAAGATCACCTTATTTCATTTCTAGCATCGAAGCCTAATGGTACATTTATGTAGCACTAAAACGTGCCTCTGTTACCCATTTCTAGCACTTCGTCACGGTGGAATTGTTAGCCCTGTTAGTTTCTCACTGCACAGAGGGTCCCACTTCTTTCTCTCTTCCACTCTTCAGCTTGGCTCAAAGGAGAAGGGAACAAAGGAGCAAGGGAGGCGGCAGGAGAGCAGCGGTGGCGGTGATTTCGGCGATGGCGGTGGATCTCCAGCGGGGAAAGTGAGGCGAGATGGAGAGGGAGTCCTCGAGCTTCGATTGGCGGCGGCGGCGCACTGGTATTTCGTCGGGAGAGGCGTTGGCGGCGGCACTAAGAGGCGGCGGGCGGCAGAGCTCGTCGCCGAGCCGATTGGCGGCGCGAGGGGCAAAGCAGGGTCGGTGACCTTCTAGAGGTGTGGAGATCGGTGGCGGAGGTGGAGGTCACGTGGAGGAGGAGATCGGCTCGCGTCTCCGGGCGAGGTGGCGGTGACGATCTGGCGGAGTTGACGACGGTGGCGCGTGAGGACGGGCGTCCGTGGCGGCAATGGACAAAGGAGGTGCGGCGATGGTGGCCGGCCGCCGCAGGCGTGGACCCTCACGCCTCCCCCCTCCCCTTTCTTCAGATGTGAGCCAAGAGAGGAGAATCGGGGGGAGAGAGAGAGAGAGGGGAAGAGAGGAGGAAGTAGACAGGAAAAGAGGTGGGACCCACGTGTCAGCGAGACACTAACGGCTCCATCTAACACCAGGGGTAACGGGGTGCTAAAAACGAGTAACGGTGACACCATTCGGTGCTAGATACGATAACGGAGTTTCTTCGGTGCTAGAACTGAGTCCGACTGATCTTTCGGTGTCACCAGCCCAATTCTCCCAAAAAAAAAGGTATATATGAGCTACACTTTATTTTGGTCGACGATTTGTACTGTCGTTTTCATTTCATCATGTTGTAGAATGAATATAAGCTGGAGCACCAAAGAGCTTATCATTCTTCCTCTATTATTCTAAGTTGCCTCCGTTGCAACGCATGGATGCACTCTTATACCTATGATGCATACTTTCATTGCAAAATTAAGATGTGATTCTCTAATTCAATTGGAATCATGCTTATGGAGCTAGGATTGTGGGCCATGCTTATGAGGCTAGGGACGCGCAAGAAATTGTATTCTCCTGTTGCAAACGCATGAGCATATTTGCTAATCTGGCATGACGTGGCAAAAGTGCTGTTAGGTTTTGTGTTGAATATGTGTACAAATAGGTTAGATGGATTTTGTGTTGTAATAGGCAGGGTTGGTTTAGAGTTATAGTGGGACTTTAGCCAAGTCTCCACTATATAAGGGGAGACAACCCTGGTCTAATCGTGACAACGACTTCATAATAGTAGCATAGACAATAGAAGGTCAGAGACCAGCGTTTGGTGATGACTTGGTCGGTCGGTGTGCTGCGGTATTATGGATTGAGGAGGAGCGTCCATAATTAGAGCCTCGCAGATATAGGCGAAAGTCAAATTGTGTTACCAAATATCGTGTCTCCTGGTGTCGTTTGTTATCTTGCATCGGCGCATATTCTAACAAGTGGTATCAGAGTCATGGTCGGTAACCCGAAACATTTCTAGGAGATCGCACGATGTAGGACAGATGGTCTGATGTGTGATGGGGAGATTGTTGGGTTTAGTCCTACATCGGTTATTGGTGATGGGAAGCATAACTTAAAAGATGGAGTCACCCCTCTCCCTTCATACTAGTATTTTGGGCTGAGTTGAGCCAGTACCTGGGTTGTGCTTTCAGTTGGGCCAATAGATGTGGGAACCTAGCCCCGAGACCAGGTGTTGGTCTCGGGGGGAGCCGGATCGCTATGGGCTATAAGTTGGGTCGGATGACATCGGGTTCCAACAAGTGGTATCAGAGCTTGGTTGGCGAGGTTGGCCATGTGAAAGATCTAGGAAGGAGACACGAGGTTCATGCATACACGGGCAATGAGGAAAACACCCTATCGGCGCAAGGTGGAGCATGCGACGATCGACGATTCGATCGGTGGTGTCGGACACTTCGGATAGGAGGCTCGAACCGTTCGATGGGCTACCGTTGGCAGGGAATGATCAGATGTGGCGATCGAGCTGACAAAGTAGCTAGTGAGGTCGGCAGGAGATGGCGACGACCTCGGCTTTTGCGATCAGATCGGCAAGCGTGGAAGGATGCCGATAGATCGGAACAGCGGGAGCAGTGATGCGACCGGATGTTGCACAGGTTGCGCTTCATCACGTCACTGATGGTGAAGATGTGACGTGGATATGGATGGCTAGGGTACGACATGTTTTACCGTGCACAGACGACATGGTGCGCGGTGTCGGGCTGGGAAGCCTGCTTGAGGACAAACAACGTTCAGGTATAAAGGTTTGCGTAAGACGCTGGAACGAGTTCAAGATGAAGGTCATATTCTCCAAGGCGGAGTTTGTTAGATTTTGTGTCAAATATGTGTATAAGTAGGTTACATAAACTCTGTGTTGTAATAGATAGGGTTGGTTTAAAGTTAGAGTCGGACTCTAGTCAGGTCTCCACTATATAAAGGGAGGCAACCCTGGTGTAATTATGACAACAACTTCATAATAGTAGCCTAGACAAGAGGAGGTCAGCATTCGGCATGTGGTCGTGACTTGATCAGCCGGTGTGCTGCGGTATTATGGAACGGGAAGGAGTACCCATAATCAGAGCCCCGCAGATGTAGGCGAGAACTAAATTGTGTTACCAAATATCGTGTCTCCTGGTGTCGATCGTAATCTTGAATCGGCGCATATCCTAACAAGTGGTATCAGAGCCATGGTCGGTAACCCGAAATGTATCCAGAAGATCGCACGGTGTAGAACAGATGGTCCGATGTGTGATGGAGGATTTAGTCCCACATCGGATATTGGTGATGGAGAGCACAACTTAAAAGGTGGAGGTACCCCTCTCCCTTCAGACTAGTCTTTTGGGTTGAGTTGGTTAAGAACCTAGGTTGTACTTCTAGTTGGGCCAATAAATGCGGGGACCTAGGCCTGAAACCAGGTATTGGTCTCGGGGGGAGCCGGATCGCTGTGGGCTATGAGATGGGCCGGATGACGGCGGGCTCTAGTAAGTGCTTAGAAGTATAGTGCATTAAAACATTAGGCTAGAATAAAGTGTGGTTTCTAAACAACTTTTTATGAAAATTATCACCAATTTTGGTATCAAGGGCACCTTTTTCCTTTGGCGTTACATGTCAACCACGATGCCAAAAAATTTGATAGCAATTACAATAAAAACAACACAAATAACCCAAATTTTGAAATAAAATAATAGGAAAACAGGTCCATACCAAATAGAAAAAAATTTGAAATGAGCCCATATAAACTATCTCCTCTCCTCTCATTCACATAAGTAAAAAGTTGACATGTAATCCTTATATCTTGCTGAGTTGTCCACGTTGGAGATGCTCTAACAATATATATAAAAGAAGGGCAGGCGTCCTAGTGTGATGGTGTCCTACCAAGATCTGCACGCCTCAGCTGACCTCGAAAAGAAATCAACTGCTGCGCTGCTCGGAATGTGACAGCGAGCGAACGTACCTACGCGCAGGCGCACCAGAGACATCCGACCAAAGAATTCATTAGTCGCTGCCTGCTTGTTCGTTCACTCGTGTACGTGCAGCGTGACCGCATTTGACTTGAACATCTTCCGCCTTCTCCCAGACCCAGAGCGAGCCCTCCCTTCATCAGCAGCAGTTACACTGATGTCGAGCAATCAGGGCGTACGCTGCAACTTGCTCTTGTTTGGATAGTCATTGTACTGCATCACATGCAGTCATGCAGAGCGCTCTCTCTCTCTCTCTCTCTCTCTCTCTCTCTACTTTGTAACCTAGTCCACTCTGAACTCGAAGTTGACACACATGCAGCACTGTGATAAGTACAAAAGTTTCAGAGGTAGAGGAAGGAATCCAAAGGGGAGCTCGCAAAGTTTGAGATCGGCAGGTGAACATCAGCTCATCGGGCGGGCGCCTGTACAAGCCAATGCGCAGACAAGTACTAGCCATCATTATAGGTGCCTTATACTATTGCAAGTTTGGCACGTACGGTCTCTTAATTGTAGCATCAATCAGGTACATTAGGACATAAAACATTCCAACTTTCTGAGCTGTTCAATAATAGAGGTTTTTGACAGTTTGGTAAGTCATCACACCCTCAATGATGCAAGGCTGGCAAAATCGCTTGGAAGTTGCAGTAAAAACGCGTTGAGTGGTACGTAGTTTGGTTTTTTTAAAAGCACTAACTAGTCGGTGAATTATGATCAGGCCTCATATATGAGATATTATGCGCATATCCATCTTTACGCGCATAGCTGATTTTTGAAAATTAGAAACAAATAGTAAACAAATTCAAAAAAATATGAAACTTGGTCACTGGCTACATTTCAGTGAGACAAGACGAACAAGATCAACGGTTTGGATCAGTTGTTAGGTATCTCGGATTTCGAAAATGCGTTGGGAGCATGGAGAGATCCATGCACCCAAGAGCACGCTAGCCTCTCTCTCTCTCTCTCTATATATATATATATATATATATATATATATATATATATATATATATTATGGTATGAGCCCTCCGTCAAACCCATATAGTTTTTGAAAAATCGTGACCAAAATTTTCGATCGAACCGTTCATATTCTTCATCTTATTGAATTCTCACCCATGCAAATTTTACATTTTTAAATTTTTACTATTTATTTCCTATTTTCAAAAATCAGCCTTCCAATTAGTTGTGGTGCGTCCAAAAAAGCTGATTTTGGAAAATAGGAAATAAATAGTAAAAAAAATTCTAAAAAATGTAAAATTTTGCATGGGGTGAGAATTCAATAAGATGAAGAATATGAACGGTTCGGATCGAAAATTTTGGTCACGGTTTTTCAAAAAACGGTAATGGTGACGGAGGATCCGTTACCACCAATGACCCCAAATTTCAACTCTATATATATATATATATATATGTATGTATGTATGTATGTATGTACATTCATCTTTTATTAACAAAACTGTTGATAATTTGGCTCTGTTTTTTTATTTTTTGGCAAACTAACATTATCAGGTGAATGAATGCTGAATGCAATCATGCTGGGAGAGAAATTTATGTGATCACAACCATCTGCTTCTATCTGCAAAATGGAGTATGCAGCAGGGGTAGACTGTCGATCTATTTGAGAAAAGAATTTTTCTAGACTTTTATGTAAAGTGTGAAGGAATTTTAGAGATAAAGTGTGTTAAATTTTAAAGAGATGGATGGAGTGTGCAGTGTATAGTGAACAGAGAGATGCTATACATAAAAGGTTTGTCGACAAGCGCAGCCCGGATCGCAGTTCACGAGCCTGCACGAGCGCGCTGCATCTTCATGAAAACCCCACAAATCTGCAAAGCAGATAACGCATGATTCCAAACCTAATGCCAAATTGCTGAATCGCCTATAGCTCTGTGCTGTCATTTTTTTTTCATTATCACCATGCTTCACATAGTCACATCAACTGGCCCACCCGCAGGAACTCTTCTGCCTAGACAGTACGCTCGTACGTGTGCTGCATGGCCGAGCTGCAAATCGTCAGGTCACACGCAACACTGGCCGTCAGATCTTCGTACCTCTATTATTTCCCATCCTGTGCGGTTGTTTCCCGCCTCTCTCGCTCAGCTGGTCTCTTGTCTATCTACCTTGGAGACGAAGGGACCACGGGCGATAAAAACCATGGGAGTAAAAGGGATGACGGGATCTACAGCACTGGGCAAACAAGCATGCATGCAATCATGCATTCGGAACTTTCATGCAGTGTTTTATCCCGTCTTAATTAGTGTGTTACCTGTTTCCTAGTTACTAGGACTAATTTGGAAGCCGTGCGATTTTGTTTGGCTCCGAGGATTTTTTTTTACTGTGCAGACACGGGAAACTGATAAAACTAATTAAGGCCTTCTCTGAATTGCGGTTGTGATTTTGTTTTTGTTATAGTTAAAAAAAGTCAAGTGCTTTGAAAAAAATACTCGAAAAGGTTGCAAAATTTATTTTAAAATATTTTAAAAATCTTTGAGAAAAAACCCCACACAAAGCCTCAAAAAAAATTTTACAAAATGTTATAGTGAATGGTCTGTATAAAAATGACAAATTTTTTAAACTGACCCGCAACGTCGTGAACAAAGAGAGCTAAGACGTTAGAAGCTCAGTGAGTAGCATCGGAAGGGGCATGGAGAGGATCTAGTCTGTATAAAAATGATAAATTTTTTAAACTGACCCGCAACGTCGTGAACAAAGAGAGCTAAGGCGTTAGAAGCTCAGTGAGTAGCATCGGAAGGGGCATGGAGAGGATCTAGGGTACAGAGATTTAGCATGAGAGGTGGATGAAATGGGGTTGTGGGGGATCTAGGTGGAAAACGTTGTACGGTTGTGAATGCATGTGATTGTTGCTCCCACACGATGTGTGTTTGATTAAGAAGGGGCATGATTCCCTTGTGTGTGGTACTAATTAACCAAACGAAAATCCTAAGAAAACTCTTCAAAACAACGTTGGTGTGATGTTATATATAAGAATTTTTTTTCTTCCATACATTTTATTATCTAACCTCCTGTCCAAGGTTTGGTGATAAAATCAATCTATTATGTAACTAAAATAAGAGTCAACGGAGCCACAACATTAATTAAAGAAATTCTTATATAAATCAAGAAAAAAATATTCATCATTGATTTTAGTAGACTAAATTATAACCACGTTGATTTAACGAGAGTGGGCATGATGATATTTCAAGCGTAACCTGCTAGCATAATCCAAACGATAACTTTGGTCCGCATGGCTCCGACTCCGTATTCAAGTTGAATGCATGGTAAGTCCGTATTAAGCTTGAATTTGGGATTTGAAAATTTTAGGATTTAGGGATTTCACACGAGAGAGATTAGAGAGTTGGTTTGTGTGAGAGGCAATTCAGTACGTTGTGAACCAGGGCTCCGTGGGCTGTACGTGAGCAAACGGAGAAGAAGTGGGCTTTAGTTCGCTAACTGCATAGCTATAGCTGAAAGGAAGAAGTCCACTTTACCCCCTTCAACTATTGCAAAAGTTCGGTTTTACCCCTTAACTCTAAAACCATGCATCCAACCTCACTCAACTATCAAAACTGGTCAAATTACCCCCTTCAACCAAAACCAACATGGTTTTGGATGACATGTCATCCTAGTCAGTATTTTTTTCTACAAAATAAATTCACAAAATTTAATAAATTATATAAAATCACATAAAATACAAAAAATAGATATATATATATATATATATATATATATATATATATATATATATATATATATGTTTGTATATGTACTTATATGCATTTTTGTTGAATAGTGTCTTTTATTGATTAAAAAATTAAGAATTTAGGACAATTTTGTTTGTTGAAAATAATAAAAATGCAAAAGGTAAGTATGCTATTTTGAATGTTGAATTTAATTTTAAAATTACAATTAAAAGGTCAAACTAACTTTTAATTTGAATTTTAAAATGCAAATTAAAAGGTAAAGCTAACTTCCTATATTTCTCTTAGTTTTCTCTTTTTCTATAAGCGGACTTATTTTCCTTAAATGCTCAAACTATTTAATCAATAAAAGATATTATAGGACAAATATACTTTTTTCATATAATTATGCACATAAAATATAGTATTTGGATTCTGCACCTTTTTCCAAATTTTTAGACATTTTTATTTTATTTTATTTTTGATATTTCTATGATTTTTTACAATTTATTTGATTTATTTGAATTTATTGTAAAAAATGGATGTCATTCCATCTAAAACCATAGTAGTTTTGTTCGAAGAGGCATTTTGACTGGAATTGATAGTTATGGGAGGTTGGATGCTCTGTTTTAGAGTTGAGGGGGCAAAACTGAATTTTTGTAATAGTTAAGGACCAAAGTGGACTTTTTCCTAGCTGAAATTACTAGCCGAATTCGAAATAGAGTAGTACTTGGTAGCTGCGAGTAGTACATGTACAAATCCGTTTCACAACTCCGTACTGTTGTTTTAGCTCGAGTCTTTCTTCAAATACAGTTATTTATCTGCTTATATTTATTTTCTCATTTGCTCATCTCCGTTCCCAAAATACTAACGCTTTAATTTTCTAAATCTTTTTTTAATGTCCAAAACAAGTCTTAAAAATCTAAAATAAGGAAAACAAACTAGACCGACTCACGATGTCACATTAAGCTCTCAAATTTTAGAAGATAAGCAAATAGGCATAAAAAACTTAAGTGTAAAAAAAATAAAAGTTGTAGTCTTATCTCGCCACATGAAACATCGAAACCATTTTTCAACCCAGCTCCAACTCCAGGTACAATTATTTATTTGCTTCTTTGCTCAATTTTGGAAGGCCAACTCACAAATGCGAACATTGCAATACAATTCTTGGTGGGAAGAAAGAGTGAGATCAACAGGTCAATCAAAAACCTTCATTTGAGATAATGATGTAAACAAGGAAAAATAGATCTATCTGATCTGAAGGAACCTCCATATTCTTATCAAGATTGCTAACAAGTGGAGATAAGGATACGGTAAAATTTAGACTTAACAACAGGTATTACAACTCGATGTACACATTCACGTCGACGAGAGGAACCGTAGACAAAGAAATAAATAATGGAAAAGGTCTGTATGTTTTCCAACTGCATAGTCATAGTACTACCACCATATCGGATCCCTTCTACCCAAAGAAGGCAACAGACTACTATTTGAAAAAGTTGTGCATATATGACATGGAAAATAAGGTGGCCAACAGGATAAGTGCATCGAGATTAGACCTGATCATAATCAGATCGGGTTGGGTTCGGGTCGGATATGGTCGGGTTGTCGGGCTTGTTCTTCAGGCCTGAACCCGTCCGTTAAACATGTCGCATCGGGTCGGTTTTTTAGGTTTTCTTGGGTTTTTTTCAGATTTTTGGTCACATTTTGATACCCGAGTTCGCCCGATATATCGTCGGCTTGGGTTTTTTCGTGTCAGGTTGGTCGGGTCGGGCTACCCTGATCAGGTCCAACATCGTCACTGGGCTATGAAAAAATTGCTTGATGATAACATCCTAACAAAAACGTTTAGGATGGCAGGAGATATACTTAGAGTAGAGGATTAACATGATTATAAACTACGATTAATAAATTTTTTTTTGAAGGGAAAGGCAGGAGAGCTGCCGTCCATTCATTGATAGAAGAAGAACGGTGTGACGCACCAAAGTTACAAGAGTTACAACGCAGCAAACCTGCTGCAAACCCCGGCCAAACGGCCGCGCCCACACGCGCAAGTTCAAGAAACCTTGCGGAGACACAACTGGAAGGGAAGGGGAAGGAAATAACACCGGCCACGCCGGACGCACTACCAACACACACAACGACAGAAGACTCCGAATTAGCAGACCTAGTAGACAACCAGGAAGTGCAGCAGTGACAAACACGACGCCTCCAACAAGGTAGCGACGGGTAAGACCCGCCGCCATCGTGCGACCACCAGGGTTTTCACCCGAAAGGAGGGAAGGGGCTGTAAGATGATGCCTTCAACGAGGGGAACGTCCCCAAAGGTGACGCCACCATCTGCCTAGAAATGGGCAGGGCTTTCGCCCAAACCCCTCCCCTACCAATGCACAAAGCAGCTGCCACAAAAGACTACCAACCGAGTCGCAGACTGAAGCCTCAGGGACGAAGAGCGCACACGAAGCGCCGCCACTCAACATGGAAGACGCCGTCCACACGAACAAGCACCCCGTAGCAGAAGGAGGTCCAAGACGAAGAGGACGGGACCTAGCCAAGCAACGAAGAACCGCAGACACTCCTGGAGAGGACGTCAGCCAAAGTCGATGAGCGGGGGTAACGAGGGCACCATGAAGCCGAAGAAGTAGGCCACCCGACACCGCCACCTGTCGAGGAAGACGCCGCCACCACCATTTAGCACCTCGCAGAGAGGGGAGGGAAGGACAACGAAGGCGGGACCTCGCCAGCTGGTGGAGGGAGAGCTGAACCCCAAGACCTAGCAAGGAAGAGGCCGCCACCGCGAACGTGCACCTCACAGGGAGGGGAGGGCAGAACGACGGTAGGCGGGACCTCGTCAGAGTAAAGGGGCACGGTGGGTTCAGTACTGCCGAAGGCAAAGCGGACGCCACAACCCCGGAGTAGACTTCCGGCCAACAATGCACCATCAGCGGAGGTGTGGAGAGGAAGAACACCACCGAGACGGCCACCAAGTTGCCGGCGCGCCGCGGAGAGGCGCCGCCGCCATCTCGCTGATCGCCGGATCAAGGCGCTTTGCATTTGCCCACCGACGTCAAGGCCTTGCCTGCCGAGCCGGGCAGCAGTGGGGATGAGGGGACCAGCGGGCCATTGGGTGTGCGCGCTCGCCGGAGTGGCAAGGCGTGAGGCGAAGGTGGCCGCCGTGGCTGGGGTGGCGCACGGTGGATCTGGATCTGGGGCGGCGGCGTCGCCTGGGAGGTTTCCGGCGTGGAGAGCTCCTCAATGCAAGAAGAGGAAGAGATGGCAGGGCGCAAGGCGTAGGTGGCCGCCGTGGCCGGAGTGGCGCACGGCGGATCTGGATCTGGGCAGCGGCGCCACCGCCAACGAGGAGAGGAGGGAGGAGGAAGGGGGAAGGGGAACATTTGGGGAGGAGGGGGCCGCCGCCGCCGAATCTGGGAACACCTGGGGAGGAGGGATCCGCCGGATCTGGGAACGACGCCGGCAAGCGCCCGCGACGCCGCCGCCACGAAGCCGGCTACGGCCACGAAGCCGCTGGATCTGGATCTGGGCGGGGAGGAGGGAGGACGAAGTGGAGGAGGAGGGGGGGAAGGGAACACCTAGGGGCTTCCACGAGCGGGCGTGGCCACGCGCCGGCGACCCACACCCACGACGCCGGCAAGCGCCGCGACGCCGCCGCCACGGCCGCCACGCCACGGCCGCCGGATCTGGATCTGGGCCGGAGGAGGGAGGACGAAGTGGAGGAGGAGGGAAGGAAAACACGGGGCTTCACGAAGTGGCGTGGCCACGCGCCCACGACCCACGGCCACGACGCAAGCAAGCGACGCGACGCCGCCGCCGCCACGGCCGCCACGCCACGGCCACGCCACGGGCCGCAACGCCACGCCACGGCAGCCGCCACGGCCACTGGTCGCCGCCACGGCCACGGCCGGCAAGCGCCAGCGCCGCCGCCGCCGCCGCCACCACTCGCCCATGACGCCGGGCCCCACGCCACTCCGCCCACGACGCCGGCCAAGAACTGCTGCGGGACGAGGGATGAGAGGGAAGGGGGAGGAGGAAAAACGGGGAGACGAGGAGGAGGGCCGCCGGCGGCGGCGGCGGCGCTAGGGTTTAGGGGGGGTGGTCGGTGTAGGAAGGAGCGTCGCCCCCGAGTCGCCCCACGGACGACGCAAGGGCCCTCAAATCTTCTATCCAAAAAATCCTGTCTACTTTACGATTAATAAATAGAAGGTGCAAAATTGGTCCATCTACAAGCAAAGTCACAATTTTGGGGCGTGAAAGATCTAGTGATGAGGGTGGCACGACATTGTCGTCGAGTACACGGGCATGGTTTCTAAGAGGATATAGAAACCCAACCGAAAATTCATGTCCTTCCAATACTCACTCCTGTTTCCATACGGAGAAGATGGGTTTACACTTGAAATACCATACAAAGAAAAAAAAGGGGCTAGCTATCGTAGGAAATATGTAACCATGCTAGAATACTACGCCTACTACCTTCAACAACGTCCAGAACAATCAATGGCTCTGCTAGAAGGAGACTTGATAGAATTTGATATGAGTCTAGCTGTGTAGTGGTATGTGGATCACCCTACTACTGAGTAGTTCTTAAATAACCCCATTTTGCTAAATATGACAGCAACTTGCCACATTTTTAAGACCCTTACACGTACAACAACGTTGCATGCATTAATAATAAAAAAATCTTCTCACAACTATATATATGAACCAAATAGTTACTAACTCAGTTAAACTTATCTAATCTGAGCTATGGCAAACACGTAGCTATAAATAAAACAACCCCCTAAAACTCACGTTTTTTTTGGAAGCCCTAAGACCCAACACGTAGCTAATTAACCTAGAACTAGGATGTTTAAATGCGAGTCCGAACGGATGAAGCGGAAGGGAATTGCACTTCTGTCCACTGTTCAGCAGTATACATGGCACGCACGCTAGCGTCCGTACGCACGCATGGCACGCTAGAACTCTACAGCAACTAGCCAGCAGCACGCCAGCACCGGTCGCACGCACGCGCCGTTCGCCGCCGCCGCGGCCTACGACGCCATGTCGCCACGTAGGTCGGCTCGCACAACGCACACGGCACGAGCCAGACCTGAGACCTGCAGCGGCGTGCGATGTGTTCATGTGCGTCGGCCGCGGACGTACGTGCATGCCTAGATTAATGCATGGTGCTCAAATTATCGGTACTTATTTATAAAAAAAACTAAACTTCGCCGTTTGGAGCAGTGGTTTCAAAGACCCAAAATTTATAATGCATGGCACGTGTATGAACATTTATCTATCTTTACGTTTTCTAGATTTTTTGAGAGACAGCGGAAGGCTCTCTTTGATTCGTGATTCTAGTTTGATTTTGGTTATGATTTAAAAAGTTACGTGTATTTAAAAATAGACACGAAAAGAATAACGTTTATGCAGGTGATTTTCGAAATTGTTCAGAGTTTTTTATGTTGTTTTCGTTGCAAAATGATGGAAGAAGTGGCCGAGATTAGCGATATAGCTACGACGTGCACCGGTTCACGTACGTACGTACGGTGCGGCCGCGCCGCCGTCGTCAGGGCAAGCTTTTACTGCTCACGTGACACCTACGGCGCCGCTCGATCGGATCTGCCACACTAAAAACCACCTCCTGGCCTCCTGACGCCTTGTGCTGTGAGCGTCTACGTGCAAGCAAATGCTGCGATGCGTGGCTTAATCGATCGAGACGTATTTCCACTCGCTGCCGCCCATGCATGCATGCATCTGAACGTTGGATTAATTGATCGATGCAGGTCGGGTCCACCTGCCGCGCGCCATGGGATTAACCGGCCGGTTTGGTAAATCTATGTTGGCTGCCAGTGAGCTTTTTTTTTTTTCTTCGAAAACCTTCTAGTGATTTTATTTTTAGAAAACAAATTTCATTGAAAATTTACAATAGCATGATCTTAATTACTAGAATCGGGTACACAACAAAAGTCATAGATTTGAATAGAATTTACCCATTGCTCGTTGTGTGTATACTAGATTTATAGAAAGTGGACAGATTGTGTGTATATTAGATCTACAGGAAGTGAACATATGAGGGAGGGGTGAAGACTAGGAGAGGTGGAGCGAGCGAGTGATGAAGTAGCCGTGTAAGAAAAAGGGGAGAGGCATCGGGGTAGCCCCATGGCGTGGAGGTAGAGGAGGAGGGAGCCGGTGTACCGTTTCCTAACCTTTAATATAATAAAATAAATGTTAGAAATATGAATATCTTTACCAAAATTTACATTGACATGAACAAATCAATCATATAATACTCAAACATAGCTTATAGTTCATCGTATTTCATAGTTTGAAACTAGAGGGGTATTAACCGAAATTGGCAAATCTGGCCGAAATGGGAAAATCCATCCCGAAATGAGCAAATCCGGCCGTTCTGGCCGGTATTGATCGGAATGTTGATCGGTACTGAAAATATCTCTTTCCGTTTCGTTTTACACGATGGAACGCAACGTTCCGCTCATTCCAACCGGAACGGAACGGAATCAATAAGTCTGGTATCAACACTTCAGTATGGGGATGAAGAGGAGGAGAGTGGGTAGCAACAATAGGGAGACACAATCAGCTAATATGAGCTAAAAAGATGATGTCACCTCTACCTAGACATGAACGGCGGGCTTATCTATCTATTATTATATTAAACAGAGTTAAACACGTTAGAGACGTCTGAATTCCTATTCTCGCTCTATATCAAATGAAGGAAAATTAATAAAATAAAAATATACAGTAATTCCAAAAGTACCAGAGTCAAAGTAATAGAAAAATTCAATTTATTTGAAAACTCTCACATTGAGTACGGATAAAAACTATGCCATCAATTATACCCGATCTAGATTATGACAATACAAGGCCTAAATATGTTTGTAGTTTTTTTTTTTTTAGAACAAGACCGCTTTTTCATTCCTGAAGCTTCCACGAAATTACAACCAAGTCCAAGAACAAATTCGAAATTACATCAAATTTACTAAAGGATCTGATCAAACAACACAGCAGGAAACTTCCCCTTCTCACCACGCCGGCAACGAAGAAAAACGTCATGGCCGACATCGACGAGTTCCGGAGCGACTCATCCAGGCAGTGGAGTGAAAAGCCCCTAGCAGCAAACATCGTCTTCGCACCAAAATCCAACAAAACCTGAATAAAAGAGCACAACTCCACAAGAAACAAACCAACGCCGATGATAACCAACAACATCAACTTCGACGACGGCGACGGAGTCTCCACCGACTGACCAGACCCTACACCTCTTACCAATGCCCTCATCCTCTTTTTCAGATCCAAAAAATCCAAAGAGAAGACGAGAACACCGAAGTCTTAGACAAACTACAACTACTACGAGAAGAACCAAGAGCCGAGGAGGCCTCACCTGCCAGCACCGCCAGAACGCCTGACCCGAAGCAAGCAGCCACCAAGAAGCTCCGAAACCTTCTCGCCTCTTTATTGCTAGTGTTAGATTCTCAGGATCACTAACTCTAGCTAGAACACCAAAACTGAAAAGAAACTCATGCACACATACCTTTCACTTGATGAAGAATTCATCCTTGAACTTGAACCGATGTAAACGCCTTGTTCTTGTGCTTGTGTAGAAGAGGAATTGAGCCTTCCTAGTGCTCCAACAACAAGCTGATTGGTAGCTAGTAACTTGGATGGGTTGAGAGGCCAATGGGGGGTCCTCTCCTTGTATAGAGTTGTTGTGCACTAGGGGGACAATCCTTTAGCATATTTGAGATGCATTGAGTTGGTTCTAGAGCCTCCAATCAAGGTTCTAGCTAAGGTTCTAGTTGTCAATTTGGTTTTGACATCTTTAGCACATAATCACTTAGGTGTGTTCACACCTAAGATCATATGATCAACCCAACAGCTACCTCTAATACTAAACCTAAACTCATCACAGACAACCCCGGCCAAGATCTCGGTCTCCCTACTCGACGCCGCCAGAGGCCACGGAGGCGATGGAGACGGTCGGATCTGGCCGGGGACGAGCTCAGACCGAGCGCCCTTCTCTCGCGAGAGGATGAGGCCGAGAGGCTGAAGTCTCTGGAAGCCAAGAGGCTGAATGTGAGTGAGTATTATTGCAGCAATATGTTTGTAGTTACACCCAGCAATATAGGAGTATATTTTTTCCCTTTATTTTACAAGTTCATTTTTTTAAAAAAAAACTTTAAAAATTATCAAAATTTCTAATTTTTGCACTTAGGGTAACCTCATGTAAAATTTTCAGCTCCATGGATGAAAACTTGTTTGTCATTTTATTTCGGTACTCGCGCGAAACATCAGAACATATATATGCATCATGCATATGTGCGTGCATGGTGGCATTGGCTACTATACATGCGCACACCTCTCGCGCCGTACGCGCTCCTAGTATGATAAGATTGGACCAGGCGTTCGTGACGCGGCCCGGCCCGATCAGATAGCGACATGCTCCCGCCCGCCCGCCGCCCGCGCGCAGATTTTGATCTTTGGACATGCGTACGTCCAACTCCAACCTAAGATCTGCGCACATGTGACGTCAGATCCCCGTTAGGGCGTGATGTAATCATTTCGCGTGTGCGGGAAGAAAGATTTTACACACACATATATATAGAGAGAGGAATCTTAGCGTCTCAGAGCGCGGATCTCTCATCTTTCATTCGTTTTGAAATCAGAGATGTCTTATTGATCCGAGCAGTTGATCTTGTTAAATCCATTTGAAATGTCGATAAAGTTTCGTATTTTTTAAATTTATTTACTATTTGTTTCCTATTTTCAAAAACAGCTTTTTTGACGCACCACAACTAATTGGAAGGCTGATTTTGAAAATAGGAAACAAATAGTAAATAAATTTAAAAAATACAAAACTTGGTTATCATTACATTTCAAATGAGATTTAACAAGATCAATCTGCTCGGATCATTGTTAGACATCTCGATTTTAAACGAGTTGGGAGCATTGAGAGATCCCGCGTCATGCACGCTAAAGATTTCTATATGTATATATATGTGTGTGTGTGTGTATGTACATACATATAAACCGCATATATATGCCATTTCTTACACGCTAGTGATCATTAATTAGATATTGGAGATCAGTTTTTAGATTTACGCTCAACTTTCACTCTACGCATGTTGCTAATTCAGCTCGACCGTTTAGAAGTATACATACCTACGGGACGGACACATCTCCGTGGATGCAGGCATCAGCCAAAACAAGAAGATAATCTCCTGCTAATATCCTTATTCTTTCCCTTTACAGAGCCATCCAGTAGCATTTGGTTATGAATCAACACAGCGCCACAGCGGCAATATGTATAGCCAGCATGTGCTGTTTCATGTCGTGTTACACATAATGGCATTGCAGAATTAATAGTACGAACAGTAGGGCATCTTGGGCAGTAACGGAGCCATATTTTGTTTAATTTAATTTTTCATTTTTAGAAATTTAAAATGTGAGAAATTGTGACATTTGTTGATAAGCTCAAGTACATTAAAAGCTTAAGGCCCCGTTCTTTTCAGCTTAACGGCTTAACAGCTTAACGACTTATCTACGTTTTGAAAAACATATGTTTTGAGTTTTTTGAGTCTGTTTTTTTGATGTTTTGAAGGTGAGTCCTAATGTTTTAAAAAGCAAGTTAAACGAAATAGATCTGAATCTTGAGACTACCTTGAGAAGCTCTCGAAATTCACTCATTTCAGCTATTCAGCCGTTTCGATCAGCTCAAAAGAATAGGCCCTAAATTAAATTAAAACTAACTCTAGAAATTTGTCATTTTTATATAAGCCAAACTATGTAGTATTATGTAATCATTTTTATGGGGCTTTAATTGCATGTTTAGAGTGGCTGAGTTGAAATTAGTTGTGTGTATGGCCTAATGTATAAACCGGTTGAATGAACAAGATTAAGCCACTTTGAACATGCACTTAATAATTCTTCTCAGAGTTTCTAAAATATTTTTTTAACTTTTTAAACTATCCAAAATCTCTTTTGAGAGATCATAACTTTTTCATATTAAAATTTTTAGCTACTACGAGGGCTAACCAATTGGAACCTATCTTTAGCTGCATGCAATGAAAAAAACAAAAGAGGAAGGTGAGGAGGGATTTTGGTTCGAGTAGATGGTTTGCTCTTGTGCAAGCCATTCGTGACCTTATCTATGTCGTTGATCTGCATCAATATTCGTGCCTAGTCAACCAACTCATTCACATAATCTTTTTACAAAAAACTCAAAAATTCAATAGATTAGCAATCGATACCACAGTCGAACCGACCCCCCCCCCCCAACTCTCCCACCCCCGGTGGCAAGGTCATTGGCGACCACCTCGGACTTGCAGCGTGACCACACGTACCGGCACCAATGAGAGTTGTCATGCGAGCAAGCAGAGCAGCCATGGTTGTGGAGCAGCTCCACTGGAGCCGATGTGGTCACGCCGCGGGGCTACGGTGGTCACCGGCTATCGCACTGCGGGGGGCGGCCAATTGGGGGCTGGGGTGAGGGAAGGAAGAGAGGAGGAAAAAGAATATGATCCGATTGTTTTGCTCTGCAAATTATATATACTTATTTTAAAAAGACCATGTGAGAGAGATTTGACTGTGCGCGAATCGTGCCACACGATCAAAATCATGGATAAGCCGGGGCCAAACGTAAACGCATTTCTGTTTTGGTACGTACCCTGCCTTTGGGTTCCCAAAGTCATCGGAAGGTGGCCAAAATCCACTCCCATCCCTTGGTTTCTTTCTTCCTCTCCCCTAGCGGCTTCTTCGAAGTCGAGGAACGTAAAACAAAACGAAAAGTTCTGTACTTTTGACTGCGGCTGGCTATAAACAAATTAAACGGAGCAGACGACCGGGCTGTTTTATTAGTTTGCTTTGCTTGTACGTTAATTGTTTATCTGAACATTTGGGCGCATCCTAGCTAGTGGCTACGATCACAAGGATATCTTTGTGAGCTGTGGCAGAAGAGACATGATGTACTCGGTGTCCAAAATACCTCGAAGTTGAAGAATTAATAGAGAGAATGCACTAGGGACTGGCAACGAACAAATCCTCTTGCAACAACCAAGTGTAATTAAGCAAATTTTCATGATATTGCTTCCAAGGCTTGATCGATGTAATCTATGCTTTTTTAATTGATCAGTATAATAGAATTAATCTTTTTAAGATTCTCTACATTCATTGATATACACAGTCCAACAATATTAATCGATCAAACTTGTGGGCTCTATCTAAGAGACATTAAATAGCATCCATACACGGTAGAATATTGCGCTAGCGACAACTGGTTTATGTGTCAGTCCAGCTTTTGTTCTTTTTAGCTTAAAATGAAATTTAAATTTACAATAAAAAATCATATATAGTTTTTTTTGTACAATTAACCCAAACACTTGTATGCTTTGTGGCTATTTGTAAAAGGCTTAATGTGTCTTCTGCAACCTTTCAAAATTACCAATTTTAACATTTTTTTTACCCCTCCACGTCGTCTAACGAATGCCTAACCTTTTATTTTATAATTGACGATAAATTTGGAAACTAACAAGGACACGATGGATATTAGCAAGTCATACCCTCCAGTTTTAGAATAGTAGTTGTTTTAGACTTTTTTTAACATACCAAACCAAGGCAGCATTTATAAGGGGTCCTTTGTACTGTTTTACCTCTCATCAATACCATATATTTATTCATTGGATCCTCATTTTGTAAGTAATGAATAGCCCGGTTGGTAGGACTTCTCTTCTGTCTGGTAGGTGCAGCAATCGAATCCAGCTAATAATGCTTTTTTCCTCCCATGCATGCATGGCGTACGTGTCTTTTTTTTTTCTCTCCAGCAACATGCACTACTCCTTCATATGCAAAATATACATACATCATGCATAGCGTATGTGCCTTTTTTTTATCCCTAATTTTTTAAAGCAGCGCCTCTTCATTTTCCTGGCTCATGGCATGCGTGGCGCTAATGGTCTCGGAAGTTGCATGCGCTGTTGTGGACGTCTAAGTTTATAGAGGAGTACTTAATTCTAGGGGCAAAGCAGGGATTGAAAGGATCGCTATGCCGCCTAGAGGGGGGGTGAATAGGCGAATAGAACGAAATTGCGGAATTAACAAACTCAAACAGTGGCCAGCACGTCGGATGTTCCGATGCAGGTCGGATGTTCCGATCTGGTCCAGAGAGCCCTGCGTCGGATGTTCTGATCTGGGTCGGATGTTTCGACGTACGTCGGATGTTCCTATCCTGGTAGTACTGGAAACGACGAAAACCTGCAGTAAAAACTGTTAAACCAAGATTAGATCTACTCAAGACTAATCAGAACAAGCCAAAATCAATAATAATACAAATACTAATAACCAAGACAAAGAACACAGCGATTTTTGTTTACCGATGTTCAAATCTTTGAAGGGAGATCTTACTAACCGTTAGGGAAGGCACAAAGCCCTGATCACCAAGACCCTAATCCCCTCTCGGCAATGCACACAGCACTTACCGGCGATCACTAGATGAATTCTTTTCCTTGCGGAGGTAGATTCACACATTCACAAACTCCGGAGGCACACCACATGAAGATCGGCGGCACACCGGCGACACCTAGCCGTCTAGGAGCCCTTCAAACCTCCAAGAGTAACAAATACGATGAAGAAATTAGGAATCGTTAAGTGCTCAAGAATTGGATGACTCTAATTCGTGGAGCACTTGGGTGCCTTGATCTCTCTAGATCTAATTCTCACAAGATGAACAAGAGAGAAACAAAGGCTTGAGTTCTTGAGAGATGATGAAGAATATGAATTAGGTTCAAATCAAGGGATCAGTAACCTTTTGGCAGGTATTAGAGAGGGCTTTAAATAGAGAATCCCGAAAAGTAGCCGTTGCTACAGATAATCCCGCATCGGATGTTCCGACCCACGTCGGATGTTCTGATGGTGTAGGTTCTGTATAGAGTGTATTTGGAGTGGAAAAACTCACACGAACTTCGAGATATCTATTTTGAGCACTTAGTAACCTTTATGTGCTTCTCCATTGCATCCCTCTTTATAGTACGACATATCTATGACTCAATAAATAAAGAATTACAAATAATTACTAGTCTTGATGCCTTCTTGCAACATATCCATGTTTGAGGGGTACACCATCATATTTAAACATGTACCTCAAGAATTAACCTGTATAACATCTGTGTACAATTCTCCAATAGAATATATCAGCTCTATAATTGTTTATCATTAATCACCAAAACTACTTAGGACCTAGATACACTTTTAAGGATCAAAAAACTTAAATGTCTACTATTTGTGTGCTATGGTGAATCACCTAAAACGTCCACTAATCCTAAACTGGAGGGAGTATCAACTACTATGCGTTAGTATTAATGGCTTCATAGTGGGCTCAGAACAATTTAATTAATTATTTAACCATGAATTGCGCCATGCGAGCATGCCATCGATCATCTTGAATAAGACGAGAATCGGAGCGCCGTTAATTAATTAAGAGTTTACACGCAGGCATCGATCGATGAATCTTGGGAGCAGGCGATGCAGGGCTACACCCACTACGTACTCCATAGTCCATCATGCCCACACCAACAATGTCTAGAAAAAGCATTGCGTCAACTCGACACAAGCGGCTTTTGCTTGCATAACACATCCTGCTTTTGGGGCTCAGCACTCATGGCGGTAGCTAGCCAGCATCCGATGGCGCGAGAGCGGAGCGGATTAAAGAAGCTAGGTTGGGGAAAGCAAAGGTCTCACACTCACGCCGCAAGTCCTAAAGCTAGCGCGCGAGACGCATGCATGCATGCAAAGGCGGTCACACACACACACGCCATGGCGGCAAAGGGGGTACGTGTTCATAGGCATACATAGTTTTTGCAGGGATCAAAGTGCATTTAAGGGTGCCAAGACGACATTCATATTGACCTTGGAGGGGATTTTTTCGTGGCCACATTTGACCACGGTTTACAATGTGGAAGCTCGGATCTCTAGTGCAAGGTGAAACCATAAACAAAGTACTCATTTTTTTTACACGTCCATTGGCCTAGTGGTTCTTGTTCTTATTGTTATCGTTTTAATGAGAGCCTCCACTATGCATGCATGCATGCATATGGCGCCATGAGTGTGAAGTCTAGACAAAATGGTTTCACTTTCATATGTATTGTGGTCCAAAAGGATGTGGTCTCTAGCTAATATGTAGAAATTTTGAGCTCCTCTTGTTTTATTAGGGTGATCGGTAAGGTGGGAGGGTTTGTCTACAGACTATTGTTATGTAGTAGTAGTAGCTACGAGTATTATAGCACTATGATCCAAAGCCGAAACCACATCGACAGTTGAGTACGCTCCAACTTGTTACTTACCCGTAATTTACACATAGGAGTACGTAGTACCTAAATAATAAGTGATTAGTGGTTCTCTTTTGTCATGAGATTTGAAGAGGTGATAAATAATTTTTTGGATTGTTTCTTGAAGTAGAGAGCTATTTGCCTGTTGGTTGATGGAACCTCAATCTTGTTCTTTGATTCTTTTCATCTTACCGTTACATACCAGCCTTAACTAATTAATGATCAAGCATGCATTATTTCTACCCCTGATTTCATATAGGCCCCGTTTTGATTATACTACTTTTTAAGACTACGGAACAACATAGGAAATTATTTCATGTGCCTTTTAACTTAAATAATCAATAATAAATTGCATGAGAGAAGCTTCAACGTGCCAAATTAGTAATTAATGGCATCTTTCGAGTTCAGGGGTTCCATACTTCCATGCATCTTAGCTTAATTTGCAAGAGCCTAAAAAATGGTGTAGTCGACATAAAATGTACGAAGTACGAGCATTCTCCGTGCTGAGCCAAAACTATATATTTCATTTTATATATGCTAGTACTCATGCCAAGCACTCTTAGATTTTAGGGACTGACTTCCTCACAGGTGACTGAGTCCCTGTAGTGATGTCCAGACAATTTTGTCAGCCGTTGGATCTTAATCCAATGGCCCAGATCTCCCCACCTCTCTTTTCTCCCCCTCCCTCTTTCCCGGTGTCTCACTATCTCCGCGTCTCTTTCTCTCTCTCCTGGTCTCCCCACACGCGCGCCCACCCTTCCCCTTGCCGTGGCGCCTCAACCCCCCCCCGCCGTGCCGCCCTACCCACCTAATCCGATCGTCACCTCGGCTCCGCACACCTCCCCCTCCACCCGTCGCCTCCGGCCATCGCCCCGGCGGCGACGCTCGCCGCCACCGCCCGCCTCCTATCCACTCACCACCGGCCGGCCCCACCCACCCTAACCACAATGACGGCGACCCCCGAGATCTGTCCACCATCTACTGGCCTGGCCGCCATCTCCCCCCACCCCTGGCTCCACTCCCACTCACGAACCCACCCAACCGCCGGGCCGCCACACCCCAACCCTCAATCTAAGCCTGAGGAGCACTGGGGACCCCCGAACCCCCAAACCTAATCCCTAACCCAGGCGGCGCCGGTGGCTGGAGTCGAGGTAGATGGCAGCGGAGCTGCCGGAGACGAAAAAGATGATGGCCACATGTACATGTGCTCTCCCTCCCTCCCTCCCTCCCTCATCCCCCTCCGAATTGCCCGCAATGGTGAAAAACAGGCAGTCGCTTGGGTGGGTGAACTGTCGCCCAGGTGACTGCCAGGGAGCAAAACCGTAGATTTATTAGTAGGAAGTCACTAGTGCATATTACAGAGGAGGGAAAATGTCCCTACCAAAATTAGGAGAAAATAGTTGAGTCGGGGTTAAAGAAATATCTTTCTAAGAAAACTTGCCATATTATTTTTTTCAAAAAAGTGGCCAGAGTTTTCACGATATAATGAAATATTGGTGACTTCACGTGGCACATTCAAATTCTATTAAAAATGAGCTTTTTTAGCACTAAATGAAACTATTTTAAACCATTCATTTTCATTATCCAATGGTGTATAGAACTCTTACCCTCTGAAGGGTAAGACAATGAGTAAATGATGAGTACAATTAAAAGAAGTGTGTTTGATCAAACAGTGTAAAATACTCCTACCCCTATTGTTTAAAAAAAGTTCTAAAAAATAACGTTAGAGAAAAAGGCGACAAGCAACCCGTTTTTTCCTCGGATAATTTTTGGCTATCACCTCAAATCTCTCCCCTGGTCCAGAGACATCAATGTATGCGTACGTGCATCCCATTTGCGCGGTTATAAACCGATCCTTGCTTGCTAGATCCGGCGTTGAAAACCAGCTGGCTAATAACAACCCCATCCGATGCAGCAGTACGCGCCGCACACCGCATGCATGCCGCTAGGCTATCTCCAACAGGAACCCCTAAATTTGATCCCCTATAGTCTCATATACAGGTTCCCTTAAAAAAAATGTCCCTATATTTCTCCTAACTATCTCCAACAGCGTTCCCTATATGGAGAATTGTATAGAGGGAGGAGAGATAACCCCTATATATAAGGGAATGGAGAGAAAAACTCTATTTTAAGGAATGAAATAGAAAATGCTGTTGAAGCACATAGGGAAAGAATCCGTCTCCTATTTTAGGGTAGAGGGTGATTTAGGGGAGCCTGTTGGAGACAGCTTTAGGCGCCCCACGCCCTGTGCTGTGGTACTAGTGTACTACGCACTGCATGTGTATGCCACGAACCGACGCGCGCGAACGTGCGCTCGCTGCGCGTAGCTGCAATTTTCTGCCTGCGCCGCTGCACGTACGCGAGCGTACGTGCGTGGGGTAGAACCGCTCGCTAGTCGCTACGGGCGCAACCGCATGCACCCGCGCGCGCGCGCGCGCAGGCCAGCAGATCGACGAGTACGTACGTATACTTGGCAGGGGACGGACGGCCGGGCCGCGCGCCCCGTGGTCCTCGCGTCGGGTCCCGCAAACGCACGCCAGATCCCAGCGCCCCCACGCGCGCGCGGCGCCCGCGGTCGTGCACGTTCGCGCCTCGTGACACACCGCGCGCGACAGCAGTTCACCCTAAAAACGGCCGGCTCGTTGTATACACTCCTCGGAGCGTTTCTAATGGTATAAAGCCAACCACCGGTAAAAAATCGACATATCATTCATAAATAGTATATTAATACCTTTTTTAACAGGTTAGTTATAACACGGTACGTAAAAATTAGTATAAAAATTAATATAAAATCACTTTTTTTAGATAATGGAATAAGATTGTGGCATCCACATCATAAAAATACACGACAAGAGGTGTAACAAATAGTGTAACTTACAGCTAAGAAAACAAAAGGAAATGATATATGACACACGAGATATGTTACTGGAGAAAGAACAAGGTTCATAATTAAGCTAAACAAATTCTATTATTAGTTTTGCGTTCATGTCCGCTGAAGAACTGCATTGCCACCACTTCCATAGTATGACATGCATTCAAAGCTATCTATATGTCCTGCCCTTTTGTAACAACATCCAATGCCTTAGCCAATTAATGTGTTTCCTTAAAATGCCTTTCAAAAAGAAATTTACTTTTGTTTATGTTAGCATGTTTTTCTACCGCTAGACTTAAAGATTCAGAGATTCGGCACGGGGGTAGCACTGCTGCGCCTCGATCCGCCCTCGAGCTCCCAAAAATAGTATGAACACGAAGATGTACGCAGGTTCGGGCCCCCGAGGTGGGTAATAGCCCTACTCCTGCTTGAGCGCTAGTTCTATGTGTATATTGCGAATGGCTTGAGGTGGAAGGAAGAAGCGCTCGGAATCCCTTTTCCCGTGGTGGCTTGGCCCCTTATATAGCGTGGGTGAGCCCGGACCGACGGGGCAAGAGAAAACAGGGTACTCCTAGCCTATTACATGACCACTGTACTGGCAGGTATACAATAAATGCCGTGTAGTCGTAGCGCTTTGATACGCACGCCCCGCCGCTTTGTCCCGGCCCCATCGGTGGCGGTGGGGCCCAGAGTCCCGCCGACCCTGCCAGCTGCTCACGTGGTTGTCGATACGGTGCGGGTCCGATCGCCCGCCTGCCGATCTGCCACGTATCCTGGTCGTCGGGCTGATACGTATCCTGGTCGCCGGGCTGCTACATGTCCTGGTCGCCGGGCTGCTACATGTCCTGGCCGAGGCGGTGCTTTCGCCCGTCTTTGGGCTCGGTCGCCCTTTGCACGTGGGTCGGTCTCCGGCAGGGTCTAGCCGCCCCGCCGCGAGAGACGCCTTTGGGCCGAAGTTCGAGCGATGGGGCCAGCGGTTCGCCATCCACTCGAACCAGATCCGATCTTCACGGTCCTCCTGGATGGCACCGTCTTCTACCCCCTTCTGGAGGAGGTGGAGAGGACACCCCGGTACCTTATGTACCGACAGTAGCCCCTAGGCCCGCCCTGGGGCGCAAACCGAGCTCGACGCCCCTTCTGGCTCAGATCATTGTCGATGCTCGGATGCACCCCTGGGTGGGGCTAGTTCTGCCGCGCGTCGCGCGCTGGTCTTTTCTTCTTTGGCCGGGTAATCCCCGGAACCCCCGAGCATCTTGCTTGGGGCGATTCGCCTGCATCCAAACAGATCACCTCTCCCCGCACGAGCAAGGGGTTATATCACACTTTTTGCACAGAGGGAATAAACTGGAATTACTGGAGGAAAACTGCCGCTGCGGTGTTGCCAGTGCATGTCACTTTGTCGTTTCCTTTCACCTTTCGGAGCTTACACCCTTGCGGTCTCTCGAGGCCGGACCAAAACATCGTACGGTTTCAGGCTGTAGGTTTCCAGGGGTTGTCATAGGCCAGCAGTGCTTGCGGAGCAGGCCGCTTTGGCGCACTGTGCCAGACACGGCCCCCTAGTCGCCCTCCCTTTCCCGACACGAATGTTAGGCATCCCCTCTTACCGTCAAGGGGCCGTCAGGCTAGAAACAGAGACGACAATCGTGCAAGACCAACACTAGCAACACACGGGCTAGGCAACTAAGCAGAACGCAAAAATAAGCGAACACTCGCTTAACCGGATCACAGAGTACTTACAGTACTGATAGGCCGAAGGCACAACCTTCTCAGCTCCAGAACACTTGCCTCCGGACTATCCGCCGGACTTGGCGCGCTCCTAGGAGTACGGCCTCTACGCCAACTCGGTCGACTTGTCTTGCACATAAGACCTGTTAATGCAACCTTTTGCTCTTCCTGCCACAAGTCTCGTTTAATCTTTGTGCAATCTTTTATTTGCGGAAAAAAGGATTTAGGCAACCGACCGCCAAAAGTTTTAGACAGAACATTCTGCTGAAAGCAAGCGCTTTTTCCTTAGGCATCTGGTTACTTCAACCCTTATGGCCTCTCCGCAAACCGACCTTAAACGTTGCGTGGCGAGAACTTAGCTTCCGGAAATGGTCTAGACACTGGTGCCGTCGTTGGCGCAGAGCCTGCGATCGAAAGCAGAACCAGCAGAGCTAGAGCACGCCGTCTCGCCTTGCCTCGCCAATAAGAAGTTTAAGCGTTCGCCTTTGCAACTAAGGGGCCATCAGCCTTAAGTACTTTCTCGCTATCAGTTTTTAACAGAATGTTTTCTAACAGACTTTTTAAGACGAAAAGTGAAAACTCACAGAGTGACAGAACTTATCTTTATATTGCAGATGGCTTTGTACATCGTAGACCCCGACGGTGGCGGACATGTGGACGAAGCTGCCTCCTCCCTGAACCGGAGGCCGAGGCAATCGCATCGCCAGTAGCGGAAGCCCCCTGTCGAAGGCCCCGACCGAAGCACATGCAAAGTTGCTCCCTCCCTGAGCTGGAGGCCGGGACAATCACATCGTCGTCCCCACCAGGGTCGGGGGCTGCGACGGACGGTCGCGGAAGCCTTCTTTCGAAAGCCCCGACCGAAGCGTAGGCGAAATTGTTCCCTTCCTGAACCGAAGGCCGAGCCATCCGCATCGTCGTCCCCACCAAGGCCGGGGGCTGTGACGAATGAGGTGGTTTCATAGCGCCCGGGCTGGTCGTCGGGGTCGCTTGGCCTGCCCTCGGCACACCTAGCACCCCCACCAACTCGCAGGCATCCTGGAGGGCAGCAGGCTGGCCGAACAAGCCGACTCCCGCTCGTGCCTGTCAGGATATCAGGGAGCGGTTGCTCCCCACTTCCCGAGCGATGCACTTCAGAGGAATCTCAGGTGTAGAGCTTGGCCTTTTCGCTCGTACTTCCCGGCTGACGCATCGTCGTCAAGGACCACTTGGACCCGCAGGATGGCTCGGACCCGACATCCGCAAACCCTCCTGGCCAAGGGGGGCAACCACACGGTGGCTGCCGATGTACTCCGCCTGGCCTAACGTTTCCACCTTAACCACCTCAGCAGTTGTTCCACCTTCCCTCCCTGGACTGGAGGCTGAGGTAGCTACGACGTCGTCCCCACCAAGCTCGGGGGCTACGACGGATGGTAGCGGAAGCCTTCTTTCGAAAGCCCCGACCATAGCATAACCGAAGCTGCTCCCTCCATGAATTGGAGGCCGAGGCGGCCGCATCGTCGTCCCCGCCAGGGCCGGGGGCTGCGACGGACTTCATATCTGAACTTGATGCCGTCAAGAACTGAACAGGAGCACTTCACATCTGAATCGGAGCACGGAGCCGTGCTGCGCGATCATCTTGAACCCCATCTACCACGGCGCCGCCACGGCCATGGGAACCACCATGGAGCCGTGGGTGCGGCTGTCGGAGCTTGGTGCTGGACAAGGAGGAGAGCTGAAGGAGCAGCCCCCACGCTGGTGCGCCGCTGTGGAATGAGGAGCGCCGCCGGGCGCCGCTGGACAAGGAGAAACGCCGCCGGGCGCCGCTGACGGGAGAGCGCCACGGGCGCCGCAGAGACGGGGATAGGCGGAGGAGGCCCATCTTTTGGCGGGCGCGCTACTGGGCGGGGCGCCGCCGGCACGCGCCGCCGAGCTTGAGGAGGAAGCCGGAGGAGATCCTGAGCCACCACCTCTGTTGGCGACCGAAGGAGGAAGAGCCCGGAGGAGCCCACGCCGGAGCTCCGCGACGCTACTCGCTGGCTGTTGGAGAAGTACCGTGGAGGGAGCGGCCCCCACGCCGCCGGCTTGGACCGCCGCGCTGCCGACCTGGGGTGGAGCCGCGGAGAAGCAGCTCCGTGCCGGCGCCACAGGAGAAGAGCCGTGGGGGAGCAGCTCCCAAGCTGCCGCTCGCTGGAGAGGGTGCAGGTGCTACCGGGCGCCGCCGAGGAGGCAGCGAGAAAGCCGCCCCGCACCGCTTTGCCGGGCGAGGAGGAGCGCTGGAGGAGCCCGTGTTGCCGCCGGTCTGCTTCTTCTGGCCGAAGAAGAGGTAGGCGCCACGGGCACGCCGAGGAGAAGGCCGATGAACGCCCACGCAGTGCCGCCCGGCACGCCGCCACCAGCCGCCGCCGAGGGTGCCTCGCCGCCGCCCGCAGTGAAGAGGAGACCGGGAGGCAGCGCGCCGCCGCCACCCGCCTTGGCCGAGGAGGAGGCCGGAGAAGGCCAGCCGCCGCAGGTGCTGCAGGCGAGGAAGGAGGCCGCCATGGAGGAGCTTGCGGCCTTGCCGGCCGGGAGGAGGAGACGGAGAGGACGCCGCCGCAAGGCCGCTAGATCCGAGGAGAAAGGAGGTGTGGAGGAAGCCACCACATGTTGCTACCGGACTGGTGGAGGAGGAGCACGGGGGGGACCCGCCCTGCTGCCGGCTGCTGAGAAGGAGGACGCCGTGGAGGAGCTCCACGGCGCGCCGCTGGCCTGGAGAGGAGGAGGGCCCTTGCCGTCACCGGACGCCACCGACGCTGGGCTAGACGAGGAGAGCCGAAGGAAGCCGCCGCCACTGCTGCCGGGCCACCGCTTGAGGGGAAATGGCGGCGGCGGGGCCCGTGTTGCCGACGGCATGCCGCCCGGCCGCCGCCCAGGAGGACGGCGCCCACGCCACCACTGGAGGAGGAAGCCGGAGGGAGGCCGCTGCTGCTCCCCAACAGCCCCCGTCCCTCCCCTTTGCCCAGCCGCCAGGCTAGATCTGGAGCCTGCACCTCAGATCTGGAAAAAAGGGAACTCGTCTTCTGCTCTTTCTTTGCTTCAGCCTCCGATTCCTCCCCGAACTCTCCAACTTCTTGCTCGATCTGAAAGCTTCTTACCACCGATTTGGGGATGAACTCGAGGGGAAAGGATTCAACACCTACCCCCTACCTGGCGCGCCACTGTCAGCGTGTTTTTCTGCCGCTAGACTTGAAGATTCAGAGATTCGGCACGGGGGTAGCACTACTGCGCCTCGATCCGCCCTCGAGCTCCCAAGAACAGTATGAACACGAAGATGTACCCAGGTTCGGGCCCCCCGAGGTGGGTAATATCCCTACTCCTGCTTGAGCGCTAGCTCTATGTGTATATTGCGAATGGCTTGAGGTGGAAGGAAGAAGCCCTCGGAATCCCTTTTCCCGTGGTGGCTTGGCCCCTTATATAGCGTGGGTGAGCCCGGACCGACGGGGCGAGAGAAAACAGGGTACTCCTAGCCCATTACATGATCACTGTACTGGTAGGTATACAATAAATGCCGTAGTCGAGCCGCCACGCACGCCCCGCCGCTTTGTCGCGCCCCATCGGTGGCAGGTGGGGCCCAGAGTCCCGCCGACCCTGCTAGCTGCTCACGTGGTCGTCGATACGGTGCGGGTCCGATCGCCCGCCTGCCGATCTGCCACGTATCCTGGTTGCCGAGCTGATACGTATCCTGGTCGCCGGGCTGCTACATATCTGGTCGGTCGCTGGCTCGCGTGCTAGGGCCCTGGTCGCTTTACGGCATGTGGAGGGCTCGCCCGCGTGCTGGGGCCTGATCGCCCGCCTGGCACGTGGGTCCGGTCTCCCGACGCAGGGGTCTAGCCGCCCCCGCTTGCCGAGAGACGTCTCGAGGCTGAGTTCCGAGAGATGCGGCCCGCGTGCCCGCCAGTCCACTCGGAACCAGATCCGGTCTTCACGGTCCTCCTAGATGGCGCCGTCTTCTACCCCCTTCTGGAGGAGGTGGAGAGGACACCCCGGTACCTTATGTACCGACAGTTTATTTAAAACAATAGCATTATGATATAGCCAAACAATATCATATGCTGTAACATACCCAAAATTCACTCAATTTTAGCATAAAATTTTTCGCAAAAATCATTTTTGAACCCCTAGAAACCTCCCTTAATTTTCAGAGAATTTTTCAAAGCAACTCACATATTATTCTTTTAAAGAATTCCCTTCTTTTATTTATCCAAGAATATTCATCCCATAAAATAACAACTTTCATTCCACCATTATCTTCCTCTCATTGTTTTGGACTTTTAGAGACCAATTTCACATTTTTCTAAGATCCCTAAAATTTTCTATAAGTTTTCAAAGCCTAAAACCTTTTCTGGAAATTCAATTAAGTCCCTTCCCTTTTTGGAAATTCTGAAAGTACGCTTTCCCTTTTCGGACTACGCCTTCGGCGTGTCAGTTGTCACCATTCCCTCCTCCCCGGTGCGATAAGTGGCAGTGGACGGTCGGGATCTGTCCGTTTAAAACCGATGCACCAGATTCAGCCACGTCACCGGTACCGTACCACTTCATTGGAAATAATCTGACGGCGCCCATCGTTTCCGCCCCGGATCCAACGGCGCACGCTGTCTCTTCCCTTCCCAACAGCGCCGCCACCCCCAAAACCGCCGGCGTCGCCGCCTCCGCCGTGCCGCTCGCCGTAGTCGAATCCTATCCTCCCAGGCCGCGTTACCGCCCTATTTGGAATCGCCACGTCATCGCCTATCTTATCCACCTCTTCACTGCTCCCTATCCGCCGCCTCTTCGCCGGAATTTCTCGCCGTTGTTTGCTTGACCCCACGGGTTTTCCCTCTAGCCGCTACCGTGCTCCCCGCCTATAAATAGCTCTCCTCGGCACCTCTTCGACCCAAGCCAAGCTCTCTCCGCCACCCTCCTCTCCTGTCCTCATCGGAGCATCGCCGCCGACGAACTCCTTCGCCGCCGCCGTGCTGTGCTCGCCGCACCGCCACCCCCGACCATCCCAAACACCGCCGCCACCTCGGATTGCTCCCCCATCCCGCCAATCACCTTTGCCGAGCACCACCTTGTCGTCTCCGGCCATCCTCGCCGCCGGTGAGCACCTCCCCGCCGCCCCTCATTTTCCCCCCTCTCTCTTTCACTGCCTTGTGGATCGATCCCACCTGTCAGCCCCCTTTATTAGCACAGCCCGCACATCACTGCTAGCAAATGGGCCGACCCAGCTCCAGCCCAGTTAACCATTTTCTTTTCCCTTTTATTTTAAATTTCAGATACAACTTTCTCAATTTTATTTAAATAGAAAATTCCCTCCAAAAATTCTGCCAAAATTCTCAAAAATCTAGAATTCAATCTAGTATTTTATAAAAATATAAAATACCCCTTTCTCACTTTTGAATTTCAAAAATAAAATGTTTTTACTTCTATTTTCATAGGAAAATACTTTTGAAATTTCTTCTTGTTTTTCAAAAATTCCAAAATTTCAAATAAAAAAATATTTCATCTTAATATTTTATTTAAAAATATATTTTCAAGATTTTCACCTTTTATCCTCAACAATTTCCTTCTCGGAACTCCGATAACCTCTGTTGTCGTCGACCCCGATCTCTGGAAATTTGTTGATCCACACTTATCCCACGTACACATGCATAAATTCTTGCTATCCGGAGATCTGTCAAAATATTGTCAAAATCAACCCTCCACCTCATTCTATCCGGAATAAAGCCAAAAATCCCCATCACCATTTCTTTTTATAAGAACATCTTTCCGAAGATTATTAAATCATACAAACCATCACCATCCTAGTCAACCCTAACCTTTTTCCTAAAAATATCCTTTTTAAAAATGATTTGATGCATTTTTCCTTTTCATTTTATTAAATTCCCTCTCTTTTTCCCTTTCTCCAACGTGTAGAAAACGAATATATTGCCCCCGGATCAGCCGAGCAGGATTATCAGGGCAATAGTGCAGATATCGAAGATCTAGCTGAACTAGGTAGGTTTCCTGTTCTCTAATGTTGGACAAAGCATGGATAGGCGCGGGGCCCGCGGTATCAGCTCTGAGCAGCCCGACGCGCCTATAAAAGGAGAAGCCTGCCCAGCATAGCGACCAAGTATAGGAGGGCAAGCAACACGAGCATCCGAAGCTTGCTTAGCAGTAGCAGTAGTCGTAGCAGAGTAGATTCCGACCACCTCCTTGTCCGAAACTCCCCTGTAAGCTCGGGGCCGGCGCCTCCTAGCCCAGCCTCAGCGCCCCTGTACTGTTTCCACCAGATTATCAACAAGGGCTGGAGTAGAGCTATTACCCGGCAGTGGGGGCTCGAACCAGGGTAAAATCGTTTGTCTCGCACGGTTTGTATTTCCTTTGCCTCAGCTCTCACCCCTCTCGAATCTCATCGATCATACGATGGATCTCATGCGGATCCCAGATCGCACTGTGCGATCCGGGAAGACAAGGCTACAGAGCCCCCGCGAGCTCGGCCGCCACCCCGGGCTGCTGGGAAGGGTTGTCGTTGGGCCTTATTCCAACTACAAATTCGTCTGCTGGTCCGTGGACTCGCGGCCCGCAGTTGGTGCGTTTCCCAGACACCGACACATGTAGGATCATGTTTGTTGCATTTTAATCTAATTTTTGGTTGAGTTGGTAAGAAGTCAAGTTGTTAAAGTTTTGGTCGTGTTAAGGTTGGTGTGTTGTTGGTGTTGTTGGAAGTTTAGCGTGAACAAACAATGGAAATGTGAGACGCATGGTGGGTCGCTCTAGTCGCGGACTAGGGGACACTTGTTTGGGGCCGGTGGTTGGTTTGTTCATTGCTCTTAACTGAATTATGTCATGATAGAAAAGATACAAATTCCCGCCCAAACCATATTATTGATCATTTTATGGGTAAAGCTGGACAAATTCTGCAAAGTTGTTAAAAATAAATCATCGATGGACCATACTTCTGTAATATGAGGTTGTATCGCAGGGGTGATGCCTATTCTAAATATTGACATAAATCAGGTTAGAGGTGTGGTCGTAAGGTTGTTGTTGGTCTGGTCTAGAGTCAGCTTTGAAAGTCTAGCAAAAATCTCTTTTAAAAATGTTTTAGAAAAGAATTGACAAAATATAGGATTTTTCTAAAAACTATTTTAAAATATGCATTAAGTCTATATTTAAATCTCCCTGTCATTTCCTGTTAAAACCTTGCATATAGTTAATAGGCATACATATGAAAACCTGTTAGGACGTAAGTGTTTACCCGTTATTTTTCGGGCTACCCTTTCTTTTTGGGTAGGTCCTTTCTTTTCAGCAGAAGACTTTTCATTTGAAGACTTGAAAGAGTTTGGTGTAGATTTTTAGTTTATTCTACACTCGAGCCATGCCTGTGGTCTTGAAGTGTAAATTTTGGAGGTGTACTGAAAATTGTAAGCAATATTGAAAAATAACTCTAGTTAAAGTTTGGCTGTTTGTACTATTTTGAAATGCAACTGAAATCCTGGACAGTTATATTTTCGGGGATCTCCTAGGGTCCCCACATATGCTAAGGCTCATAGAACTATGGAAATCTCATAAAAAACATATTTTGAGGGTGGGGACACCTCATAAAACTATATGAAATCTTATGATACCACATGAAACTATATCAACCTATTTGAAACTATTTTTTTCTTGTAAATCATTCTTGCACCGCTATAGATGGCCTTTAGAGTCCCGGTTGGCAACAGGGACTATAGCCCAACGCGGTATAGAAATTATCAAAAAAATATGGGAGCACCCAAGATTCGAACCTAGTACCACTTGCACCATGTGACTCCGCATTGACCCTTCTAACCCACTCATCCACGCGTCTTGATTAGTCTAGAATATACATTCCTTTTACAGTATACTAAAACGGGGCTTTAGTGCGGGTTCATAACAAGAACTGGGATTAAAGGCAGGGTTTGTAACATGAACTGGGACTAACGTCTGCATATGCCAACTGTCTCTTCCTGTTTGGCAAAGAGCAGATCAATCATGGTTCGTGTTTAACGGGGGACTGATAGGCCGGTATGGAAAACTGTTTCTCTATTAGCGTTGGCTAGCATCTCCCTATCCTTACCGGCGATATCTAAGCCATGCCGAAATTTTTTTTTTCTTGAAACCAGTAATCCAAACCCGGTCCACTTACCCGGGCAATATCGAAAGGTGTCGATTTTTTCGTGCGAAACCGACAGTCCCCGCGTACCCGCGCACGCATGACGTACCGCGTACCGTACATGATCGGCCGCGCGCGTACGATACCGGCGCCGTGGGCGATTCAGCCGCGGTACACATGCACGCGCGCGCGTACTCCTCCTTCGGCTCCCTGCTATACGTGCGTACGCTGCCCGGCTCGGGGCACGCAGGTGGCAGCAGCAGCGGCAGCGGCAGCGCCAGGGGAAAGCCATGGCCGACGGGCATGTGGACGCGGGCGGGTCGGGCTCGGACGCCGGAAAGCCAAGATACACGGAACGGCCGGCGAGGCGTTAAGGGCGTGCGCACGTTTCGAGCGCACGTTTATGCAACTGCTGCTGATGGCTGATGCTCCAGTAGTTCTGCGCTGCGCTGCCGCGTGCCGCTGCCTCGGCTGCTCCGCTCGGCGGTGAGACCGTGAGAAGCAGCTTTTACGCGGCCCGGCAGGGTTCGAGGCGTGGCAGCGGGCGACGCATGTGCCGCCGCAGCGCGCGGGCATCCATCGCTTGCATGCCTCCTCGTTTGTCCCTCCTGCGCTACCGTCGCCGGGCGCTGTAGCATGTACCAGGAGGTAAGCGCTGCGCGCGCATGCATGAATGCATGCCAGATTACCAGTTTACCACCCTCCCCGTCTCCACAAGACAAAGAAGCGATTCGTTTACGGGCGTTCTTTACAAGGCTGACGAGGTGGATGATAAGCAAACCAAATGGTAAGCGGGACTTTGATAGAATGGTGGTCCGATTCGTTTGACTTATCTGCAAGACCTACGGGAAACGGTTATAAGAATAAACCAAAACCAGACCCGCGTTATAAGATTTTCTCGAAGAGAGTGGCTTTTCCTCTCCTATATGAAATTCCCGTCATTTCTCAAGTCCTTGATTAAATGGCCGCGCGTTGACATCTATACTGAACTCCCCACCACTTATTTTTCTTCAACATTTGTATCATCAAATTTTGAACTAAAGCAATTAAGTCCTTACTCCACTCCTCCTCCTTTCCATGAGATTGCCACCGCCGACAACAACATGTATCGGAGCCGATATGCCAGACGTCGGGCTGCACCGTATCGAACCATGTCGAATTGCTGGTCACCGCCTAGCCCGTGCCGAGGCCACACCCACATGGCCGCACTTGGGCGAGGCGGTGGTCATTGTCCCCACCAACTCGAGAGAATGAGGAATAGAGCAATAGAGCAATAAAGGAGGAAGAAGAGTCGACTGATTTTATTTTGGAAATTTTGCGAGAGGGAGGAGGCTACAAAAGATCAAGTGAGAGAGAGATGGGGCTATGCATATTTGTCATCACACGACTAACGATGAGAGATAAACCAAGGAATCCTATATGGGAGGGGAAACAGATTTTCATTTTTAGGATGGTAGGCATCCCTAGTAGGCTCCTAAAAATCGTATCTCTATATTTCACTGGTCTGTTCTAATCTTGTCGGGGATTGAGTTTTGACTTCCACGGAGAGTGAAATACCTCTTGTTAGTCCCAAGGTATCCTTCCACCCGTTGCTCATAAACGTCTGGTTACCTGGATGATAGGCGACACGCTGGGCAGGCCTTGTCCGATGGCATGCTAATCAAAACATTCATAGGCAATTGGCAACTAAGATTTCCTTGTGCTACGGCCCAACCCATGACAGTGAAGCACGCTAGGGTTCCAAGATGGCGCCGACACATCTCGGATTTCTAGAGATCATTTACCATGTATATGTTTATCTGTTTGGATTTGTATCCCTAGGGTTGGTATAAATAGCCTTATCCTACGTGAGGGTAGGGAAGATCGGCATCAACACCATCGCCAAGATGATCATCATTGCACCCCCCCCCCCCAACTGTACAATAGATAGCACACTATCTTCTTCCAAAGAGGAAACTTGCCTAGGGTTTTTCTCACATAAACCTTATATTTTGATTTCTTGATTATAGTGAACGACTGGGCGTATGCTATTATCCTTTCCCAAGAGACCTGAACTAGGATAAAAATCTTATCTGTCTCTAGTCTGTGTATTACGCCAAGATCCCTTCGGTATCTCAGAAGCCGAGATCAGGACAGAAAGGGGGCTCTCTGGTACCGCAATCACAAGTAAGCTTGACCCGAGAAGCTTACCCCCAATCGCCGACAAAACTACTATTTGTTCTCAATATTTTCTTCATTGGTAGGAAGGTTTCTATCTAAAAAAATATAGAGACAGAAAAGAAATTATGTAAATTTAAATATTGACATAAGGACTCTGCTTAAATGCTATAAGAATATATAGACCATCTAATCCTAAACCCTAAACCCTAGACCATATGCTAGACATGCTTAAAAGACTCCTCAAAACATAGGATGCAATTGAATACAACTACGCTAAACTAGAGGTCTAAATGGGTCGGGTATAATCCCGACCCACCCCCTGCATTAGGGATTGAAAAAACTAGCCTTAACCTGGACTTGAACGAAACCATAGGAGGCTCGGTCCGCCCCAAACCGGAGAGAGAAGCAAGAAGAGGAGGAGGAGATCTGGACTGCTAACTGTTTAGGGCCGCCAAGGATGAAGTGTGTTCGCACCGTCGTGGCCATTACCGTGATGTCCCTGTGCATGTGGAAGGGTCGAGGTCGGTCCACCACAATATATGGAGCTCATGCATCGTGGGCGATCAAATACCAGAAGCCGATCTCATGCGTCATCATGAGGATGTGGCTAGGGCTGGACAAAAAGATCGGGCTTGATGAGCCACTCAAAATCGGATCGAGCTCAGCTCGATCTCTCGAGCTTTATTCAAGCCGAGCGCTAGCCGGGTAACGAGCTCGATTATATATTGAGCTGAGTTCGAGCTTTATTCGAGCCGGGTATCGAGCTCGATTATATATTGAGCCGAGCTCTGCTCGGTTTCAGCTCTAATGCTCGAATGGCAACCTTTAAACGACCTATTCGATAGTACTATGGGCTCACTGTTCATTATTTAGCACTATATTTTTATGCATCTATGACTATAATTAAGGAGAATTTTTCGATGTTAACCTATCATATTTTTGACTTAGTATTTATCTTTGAGATAGTTGCATTGTCAATGTAAAATAATAAAAATAAGATATTTAATGATTTTCAAGCCAAACCGAGCCGATCTCGAGTTTAACAGAGACAAATCGATCTTGAGTTTGAGCCTTACACCGAGCTCGATATACATTTGAGCCGAGCTCGAGCCTGGGCATGATCAGCTCGCTCGAGATCAGCTCGAATCCACCCCTAGATGTGGCCATAGCCGTCATCAAAGGGAAGGGAGCCGTCGTTGCCACTACAGGAATCAAACTCAGTGTCGGTGGCCAAAACCGACGTCATTGGTCCAAAAAACCGACGTCACAGGTCTATGTCGGCGGCTGGCCGACGACACAGGTCCGCCGACACCGCTGGACGACATCGCCACTTTTGTCGGTGGCCAAGCAAACCCCGACGCCATTGCTCCCTCCCCCTCCCCCCCCGCCCCCCCCTCCTCTTTGACGCCGCCCACCATAGGCGCCGACATCGCCTCCCTCGGTGACGTCGGCCGAGATGTGGTCGACGCCACCGCCTCCCTCCCTCCCCCCCCCTACCCCCGCCTCCTCTTTGACGTCGGCAGAATAGGCGCCGACACGGCCTCCACCTCCTGACGTCGGCTAGAGCTTTGGCCGACGCCACCGCCTCCCTCCCTCCCTCCCCTACCCCCGCCCTCCTCTTTGACGTCGGCAGAATAGGCCGCCGACACAGCCTCCACCTCAGTGACGTCGGCCAGAGCTTTGTCCGACGTCACTGCCCTCCCCTCCTCCTATAATCAGCTGCTTGACACCACAATTTCGAGCACATACACATTCACACCATTTATAAACAAACAATTCACTAATAAGAGTTCAAATTGTCCAATTACATCACATTAGGTCCATAGAGTTCAAAATACATCACAAATAAGCAGAATTGCGACGATATGGTTCGACGAGTCTAGAATAGTGCAAAGTATACGTAGGACTGAGTTTTGATACATATAGGAATGAAAACTGAAGCTAATGGTTATGCAAACCATCGTAGGTGGAAGGATTGAACGCGAAGTAACTTTCTGCCATTCTCTCAGCAACCTCATCACCAGCCGACCGTGTGCATCGAATCGCCCTCGCGACAACATACATCGCCGGCGCGGCGGATCCGGAGACCTACAAGATTAGAGAACAACACAAATTTTCAATACATGTGTGCCATTGAAGCGTAAATTGTGAAAGTCTGAAAAAGGAGTATTACCCCAGGAGAATGCGTGTGTGGAGTGGAGAAGTGTATCCGGGATTTTCGCCAGAGTCGTGGGCGGGAGGGTAAAGCCGTGTCGTGGGGTCTGCGTGAAGTACGGGGGTGGAGTTGGAATTTGCGACTGGCTGCCGGAGGCCTCCACGCCGGCGAGCTCTGTGGACACACGAAAAGTTAGCATGCGTTCTAAGATTTTTCATCATGCGTTCCACGGGATACATCCACCTATACTGTACCGGGCCCCCAACTTTTGCCTCGAATGGCAGATATATTGTTAGATGCTGCGTGCAATTGAAAAACCCTGGAACATATATCTTCTCGAGTTTCGTCACAAGCACAATAATCTCCTTCTCCAATTCCTCCATCCTAGATGCCGATATTTTCTTTGCACATAGCTCTCGATAGAAGAAACTAAGCTCAGCTAATGTGATCCAGATATCTTCTGGAACATATCCACGCCACACGGCTGGGAAAAGACGCTCTATAAAGACTTTGTAGTCGTGTGACTTCATTCCATTTAATTTGCATTGCTCTATACTTACAGCATGTCGAAGGCTCGACGCGTACCCATCTGGGAATTTAACCTTATCCACAATCCAATGCAGAATCTCCCTTATTTGCCCACGTGTGAGACAGTATGTTGCTCTAGGTTTCATCCCATTCTCGTCAAGGCTCATAGTTTGCCGATCACAAATTACAGCGCAATCTAGTCGCGTTTTCTTGTTATCTCTAGTCTTGTGTTGGATATCACAGTTTGTATTCACGACTGCCTCGCACATCTTTTTCTCTTGGTGCATTAGGTCGAGGTTTTGTGGCTGCTTCAGGCCATTCGCATATGGAAGGTTGAGGATGCTGCACTTATGAGTCCAATTGTGGTCCACCCCATACTTCCCTTCATACTCCGGCATTTTCAGATCATCATGCCATATGATGATATCCTCCACCCCGTGCCTTTCTGGTGGTCCCTGCTTCACGACCCTGTCTTTTCTAAATGCATTTCTCTGCCGCCTGAAAGGATGGTTCGACGGCAGAAAACAACGATGACAATCGAACCAACAGGATTTCATGCCCTCCTTCAGTTGAAATGCATCAGTGTTACGTACTTAGGCATATAGGGCACGACAGCCTCCCATGCGTGCTCCAGCCCGAGAACATTCCATATGCCGAAAAATCGTGTATGGACCACAGGTACGCGGAGCGCATCCTAAAGTTTTGTCCAGTGAAACTATCATGTGTCAATGTTCCTTTCGTCCACAGGTCGTTCAGCTCTTCTACCAGGGGTTGCATGAATAGGTCTAAGTTTTTACCGGGAGACTTAGGACCAGGAATGATCACAGAAAGAAACATGTACTCTTCCTTCATGCAGAGTTGAGACGGCAGATTGTAGGGGATAGTAAAGACCGGCCAACACGAGTACGGGTGCGCGGTCATGTTGAATGGTGTGAACCCATCTGTCGCGAGCCCGAGCCGCACATTTCTAAGCTCCATGATAAAATCGTGGTCTTGTTGGTCCAAATGCCTCCAGGCTTCCGAATCGGAAGGATGGACCATCACGCCCTCCTTTCTACGTTTACCCTCCTTGTGCCACCTTATATGTCCTGCAGTGGATTTAGACATGTACAAATGCTGGAGACGCTGAGTGATCGGAAAGAAACGGAAGGTCTTCTAGGCCACCTTCGTCTGTCTCTTCACACCATCTCTACCTTTAACTTCTACGTACCGACTCTCGTTGCAATGCTTGCAGTGACTTAGCCCAGAATCAGCCTTTCTGTAAAGCATGCAAAACTTTGAACAATAGTCTATCCTCTCGCATGGTATGCCCAACACGCTGAGAAGTTTCTTCGACTCGTAAAGATTCGGAGTCATCTTATGTCCACTCGGAAGCAGGCTATCGAGCAAATTGCAAATGTCGTTGAAGCAATTGGCTGAGAAGTTATATTTGGTCTTCACCGCCATGAGACGCGAAACAGCGGAGAGTACGGTCACATCAGTATGGTCATGAAGCGACAACTTGGCAGACTCGAGGAGACTCTCGAACTGTTCAGCGAGTGGCTCGGACTCTTCCTCGGGGGAGAGATCGAAAGCCCGAGCCACGTCCTCCGTGAGCTCCTCCAACCGGTCGACATCGACTTCGTCGAAACTCTCTCCAAAATCTGCAGGGCTAAAGACCAGCGCCAGCCGGCGCTTCTCTCCATGAGCCACCCATATAAGATAGTTCGCTTTGAAGCCATGCCTTAAGAGGTGCATACTAATTTCACTCTTATTTCTCTTCACAGTGTTCGAGCAACAAGCACAAGGACACCAAACCACCGCCGCGTTTGGGTCGGCGACACTTCCGAAAGCATGCTCCATGAATGCCCTTGCCTTCTCGATCCACTCGTTCGAGTGACGTCCAGACCTACTCCATCCATCGTACATCCACCGCCGATCTTCCATCGCTAACTATATAACGTAAATGCATGCAATAGAACTTTAAGTTTAGACGGTTCAGCTCTACCTAAATAGGAGGGCTTACCCACCCACGGGTGCGCGTTTGAGTACGGTGGTCCCGACACTATGGGGCACGGGTCGAAATTCCAATAGGATAACCCTTTGCTCCCCCAGTGCAACGACGGGTACGGCGTACCGCTTATGTTATGCACTAGGAGAACGACGGGGTCATGCAGCCAGAATTCCAATCTATGCACCATAGTCCCGAGACCACCGTACTCAAACGCGCATCCGCGGGCTGTCCAAAAACATGGACAGCTCGGAAGCACACCCGCTTTCATAATGGAACCTAACGAATTACCGTCCAAGCTCCTTATGAAAATGTGCAGGTGTGCCCCCGAAACGTGTTGACTTTGGCTCGGTTCATGTTATAAATGCAATTGAACTAATCAGAATCAAGCATAATCTCACAAAGTAAAATGTCACTAATTAATTATATCTACTAATCTCGTCCGGTTAACAGAATACCGACGACAAAGCTCGCACTAATTGCAATACACTAACTAATTATATCTACTAATCTCGTCCGTTAACAGAATACCGACGACACAGCTTCTACACTTCAAAAAAAAAATAGGCGAGCATACTGCTCATTGGGGTTCTTGTATGCTGGCGAAAGGCAAGGAAGTCGACGGAGAGGAGGAAGGTGACGGCTCAGGGGCAGATCGGGCTCGGCGCCGGCCACTTAAGGACAGCGAGGCCACTGGCAAGAACGGAAGGGAGGCACCACGCACGGTTGCTCGGGGTGGCGGCGAGGGAAGGCGGCAAGAGCGAAGGCGGAGCTCGGGCGGCGGGAGGAGGGAGCACGGGCGGCGGTGCAAGGGCGGGGGAGGAGGCGGGCGCAGGGGGTGGGAGGAGGCGGCGGGCGAGGCGGTAGGGGAGGAGACGGCGGCGAGGCGGCAGCGGAGGAGGCAGCGACGTGAGGCGGGCGAGGAGGCGGCGGCGCAGACGGTGGGAGGAGGCGGCGGCGGTGTGGCGATGGGCACGCAACAAGTGTGGCACGGCGGAGGACCGAGGCGGCATGCAGAGGACCGAGGAGGCGGCGCGGGATGGGGGCGCGGCGGGGCAAAGCGGCGCGGCGGAGGACCGAGCCGGCACGAGCTGCTCCTCTTCGATCTGGACTTAGGCACGGAAGGGATAGGGAGAGGGAGAAGGGCCAGCACAATTATTGGGCTGGGCGCGCTAGCCCTTTGCCGTCGGCCGCTTCGCCCCCACGTCATAGCCATCGCACCGCGGCCTTTGTCGTCGGCCTCCAGCTTCCCAACGTCACAGAGCTATCCTTTGTCGTCGGCCGTCTTGTCCCGACGTCATAGCCAAAGCACCAGGAACAAAGTCTGGACAGGCATCCGGGCAGCTATGTCGTCGGCCTAAATAAACCGACGTCGAATCTTTATGCTGTGTCGTCGGCCGGCCATAAGCCCGACGTCACAGCCATACCGAACGGCCGGTGGAGGCACGGGAGGGGGAAGGTCTGTGACGTCGGCCAAGATGAGGCGGGCGTCAAAGACAAGGCTTTGACGTCGGCAAAGCCGGGGCCGACGACATAGCCCCCACCTGTGACGTCGGCTTCTAAGGGGCCGACGAAACAGGTCCTCCACCCCTTCCAAAACGCCGGTTCTCTCTCGTTCGAAAATTACTACTCCGTACAAAAAATTCAAATAAAAAGTTTGGTCGTATTTCAAATTTTTAAAATCTATCATCTCTCTACACGCTCCTCCCCATGCCATCATTCGATGATCTGCGTAGGCTCCTTTGAAATGTGCATAGCATATCATGTTCGATCGGTTTTCATTTCACACACTACTTCCACCAAAAATGTCGGAGTACCGTATACTAACACACAACTTGCTCGAACTTTTCACCGGCCGAAACAAGGAGCGCGATATGACATTTCTTGTGTTACGTACCCTTTAGAACTCTAAATTGACCCTACGAGGTTTGGGGCGGAGGGATCGGAAACATATCGACCGGCCGTGAGGGAAGAAGGGATGTGACGTCGGCCAAGAGGGAGCCAACGTCAAAGACCCCCCTTTAACGTCGGCCAAGGCTTTGGCCGAGGACATAGCCCTCACCTATGACGTCGGCCTCCCTATGGCCGACGACACAGGTCCTTGGTTCTCTCTCGCCGCATAATCAGGGAAGTGGAGAGGAGCTGTGACGTCGGTCGTGTCTAGGACGACGTTACAGAGTACCCTTGACGTCGGCTAAGGCTTGGACGACGACACAGCTCGCACCTACCCTACCCCGGCCACGCACAACGTGCTCTCGGCAGGGCAGGCAGTGTCGGCGGCATAAACCTGGCCGACGATAAACACTGTCGTCAGGGTTAGAGCCATCGACAGAGATTTTTTGGCCGCGGACAAAACTCTTTAGGCACGAACTGAAATTTAAAAATCTAGAAACGTGCTCTCGGGAGGGCAGGCATTGTCGTCGGCCCACGTTTGGCCGACGTCACTAGTGGCCACAGACTGTCGTCTGGGTTAGAGCCGACCACACAGCTTGTTCGGCCGCGGACAAAACCCGTTTGGCGGGAACAAAAATTCGAAAATCTGAACTCGCGCTCTCGGCAGGGCAGACATTGTCGTCGGCTCTCCTTTGGTCAACGTCATTGGTGGCCTGATGCTGGTTTTGTCGTCGGCAGTACTTTTGACCGCCAACACAGCCTGTCGTCGGGATTCGGGCCGCCGACATTGATTTTTGCGGTCGTCGACACAGAGATCATTTCTTCTAGTGTGCGCGGTCGCGGCCATCCGCCACATTACATCCATAATTGTGGAGAGGAGTTGACGAGGAAGATGGCGTTAGGGATGTCGTGGCTACCATTGTCCTAGGGCGCCAGCGCTAGGGATGGCAATCGGGCGGGTATCTTCGAGTACAGCTTTGGTATACCCGAACCCGAAACCCGAAAATAATACCCATACCCGAACCCAAAAATGCTCATGGGTATAAACCCGCGCCCATACCCGAACCCGACGGGTACCCGATACCCGATGAGTACCCATATCCGAAAATATATTAGTACACCACATGCACAAGAAACCTCGCTTTGAGTGGAGAGAGAGGGAAGAGAGAGGAGGAGAGAGAGGGCGGCGAAACCCAACGCGGCTCGGCGGAGGCGGCGGCAGCTCGATGCGGCCGGCGGCGACGGTTCGACGCGTGACGGCGGCTCCGATGATGCCCTCGGTGGTGGCGGCGGCCGATCGGCTTCAATGGGCGCTGGCAGCTCCGATGATGCCCTCGGTGGACGCGGCCGGCGGCGACGACCGACGATACCCACGGCAGCGACGGTGGCGGCCCGATGCGGCGTCTCGGCGACGGCGGCTTCGTGCCGATGCGGGCGATGGAGACCAAGGGAGGAGGCAGCGTGGCGTGGTCTTTGGAAGCGATGGAGAGTGGAGTTAGGGATTTGGGGTTTGGGGATCGGGCCGATTCATTGTTGGGGACGCCGGTCTTTGGGCGTTAGCCTAGCAGCCTGGATATTGGACGTGGCCCACCTGTCAGTGGAATTCGTGTAACCCATGGGTGTAAAACTAAACCCATACCCGAACCCGAAACCCGTGGATACCCGAACCCGAAAAACCCATGGGTATAGATTACAACCCATACCCATGCCCATCGGGTCGGGTACCTATGGGTACCCATACCCATGGGTTTTTCTGCCATCCCTAGCCAACGCCACCGCCGCTTGCCACATCAAAGCCGTCGTTGAGGACGCCACTGCATGGAAGCACCGTCGTTGCGATGTGCTGTGAGGGTATGGGAGGAAACCCTAGGGGGGAGGTGGGAGGTGCTAGAATCAATTGGGGATTGGGATGTTGGCGTGAGTGCGATGCGAGATGAGGGAGACAAAGACGTGGATAAGGGTTGACGGATAAAGGCCAAGACGTTGGTCGAAAGTGAATCATTGTAGTATTGAGACTCAGAATGGAATTAAAAGACTACGGAGTTTGGGGGTTGGGTCAAATCAGGAGCTGACCTAGATCCAATCCGATCCTGACTTGATTATTAGATTGGATCAAAATCCAGCGAACCAGATAGTAATATAGACCTCTGCTCTAGACTCACTTTGAAGACCACAACGGGCCTGTAGTCGACAGGCGGGGCAAAGCCAGAGATGAGGAAGGTGGGCAAGCTTCTATTACATATACAACGCGCGAGAAAATCAACACCATGCTGACACGTGCTGCCTTCAGCAGTACTGACCGTCCCAACCGTCCGATCGCCAGCGATGGCAAGGTCCGACCGTCCTTTTTCCTTTACTTATAAAGTGATTTTCTTCTCAACAAAATGAACAAGGCGGGGCGGTGGCTCACTTGGTCTCCGGCGCAAGTTCTCGCGTCGTAGAGCGCAGTTCGAATCCCAACCGCTGCGCCATTTTCCCCGATTTTCCATGTACCTCTCATGCCTCCTATTCTTTATTGCTTTCACCAATAGTAGGCTAACCCAGTGCGCGCGTAGCTCGGTTGGTAAGGCCTGCCTGGGCGCTGCCCCTAGGGGTTGGGTTCGAAACCCAGCCTCGCCTGTCCTTGTTTCTGCTTTTTTCCTGTCTCCCCTGTGCTTTAATTCCTCACATTTCCTTACAATGCGAAAAAAAAGAAAAAATAGAAAATGGGTCAGCATTTATGCCTCAGATTTGAGTCTTGCGAATAATTGTAGGTTTAGACGAGAAACAGATTAAGAAGAAATAACTCGTTCTTTTCTTTCGTTCTACCATTTGATGCCAAACTATTCGCCTCTCCTTGTTTCTGCTTTTTTCCTGTCTCCCCTGTGCTTTAATTCCTCACATTTCCTTACAATGCGAAAAAAATGAAAAAATAGAAAATGGGTCAGCATTTATGCCTCAGATTTGAGTCTTGCGAATAATTGTAGGTTTAGACGAGAAACGGATTAAGAAGAAATAACTCGTTCTTTTCTTTCGTTCTACCATTTGATGCCAAACTATTCGCCTCTCCTTGTTTCTGCTTTTTTCCTGTCTCCCCTGTGCTTTAATTCCTCACATTTCCTTACAATGCGAAAAAAATGAAAAAATAGAAAATGGGTCAGCATTTATGCCTCAGATTTGAGTCTTGCGAATAATTGTAGGTTTAGACGAGAAACGGATTAAGAAGAAATAACTCGTTCTTTTCTTTCGTTCTACCATTTGATGCCAAACTTAAAAAATTATTTTCAAACCAAACCTTTACAGATGAATTAAAAAATGGATAGAAATTTATGGTACCGGAGTTAGCTAATCATTTCATTCTTTTCTTTTTTAGATTCTTACGACGGAGCAAATGCGTCATAGTATTTCGTAGGGACCCATAAAAGAATATGTCGAACTAATTTTTTTTTTGAAAACCAAACCTTTACAGTTGAATTTAAAAATAAAAATGGATAAAAAATTATGGTAGAGGAGTTAGCTAATCGCTTCATTCTTTCCAATTTTAGATTTTTACGACAGAGCAAATGCGTCATAATATTTCGTAAGGACCAATAAAAGAATAAAAATATTTCTTCCTAAGAATTTTAAGTTCAGTTGAGAAACGAATTACAAATAACTCATTCTTTTCTTCCATTCTACCTTTTTAAGAATGCATAAAAAAATAGAAATAACTTACTATTTATTTGTCACTTTTTCAGAATGCAAAAAAAAAAGAATTGGATCAAAATTTTAAGATTAGAAAAGACAAGGAAAATACAAAATGGATAAAAAAATATGGTAGGGAGGTTAGCTAATCATTTTTCTTTTTATTTTTAGATTTTTAATCACCAGAAACTCGCAAATAAATAGGCGGCCCATCGAAAAGCACAGCCCGTCTATCTATTTCGAAGCACGTACCACTAAACCTGATTTATCCGACTGTTTATGCTATCACATAGTCCTTAATCTTAGTCATAATACGTACGCAATGTAAAAAATTAATCTAAAATTTATTGCCTACGACGTGCCATGGGCGCGCATACCATCCTAGTACAACTAACGATTCTAGCTGCGATCGATCTAAACCGACAAGTTAACACAGCAGAGAGACAGGGAGAAACAATCGAGGCGGGCAGCCTTAAGTGATAATGACCTTACGTTCATGGCATTGATAAGCTTGTACGTAGCGATGGCTCTAAAGGCTCCGGTGCCCTTTTAGGTAAGTCCAGCACTCCAGCCTTTTGGCAGATTTTCTTTATGTCGATTCGATCGCGACGAGTCCGGCCCCAGACTGTTCATCGCATCGGACGGCACCCCGCCCGCTTTCTGCCACTCCGGATTTGTTCCTAAATTTCCCTAACATATAGTAAGACTACTGCTGGACTGTGTTTGCTGCACAATTGATTGGCTTTCGTGACTTTTGTCCGTGGTGGAACTTCATGTTCTCCGGTATAGATTTATCACGAGTATAAAAGTCTGTTTGCATCTTCTTTACCGTTGCATGTGCATCGAGATTGCCACCCAGTCTTCCTATAAATTTTACAAAACACCTCTATAAATTATAATAAAAATCAATTGGGTCCTCTTCTTCCTCTCTCTCCTCTCCCTTTCGCCCGGCTGAGACGGTCATGCTGTGGCGGCTCCGACGCCAGGGACCACCCCGCCCTGGCATGTGACCACGCCGACGCACCACCCGGCAACACCGCGCGAAGCAACAACGGAGCTACGCGCCCATGCCATGCTAGAAAAGCTGTCGTCACTGCCACCTCGGCTCCTCCCCTCGTCGGAGAGGTTGTGCCTGAGGGTGGTGGTGGTTGCCAGGGCCGAAGCTGTCGCGCCGCGCCACTGTCGCCAAGCGCCACGCCGTCGAGGAGCCTCACCACACCACCTTGAGCCGCATCGTGCTGGGGAGAGGCCGTGTTGGGGAGAGGCCTCATCAGGGAGGTCGCACACCGGAGTGGGTGTGGTCGCCAGCGTCGGAGCCATGTCGCTGTGGAGAGCTCGGTCGGGTGGGAGGAAGGAGGAAAGAGGAAAAAGAATAAAACTCAATTAATTTTGATATAGAAATGAAAGTGTTTTTTTTTTTTTGCAAAAATACCAGTGAGAGTGGGGTGTGGTCATGCACAGATCTTTTGAAGGTAAATTTTTTTTTTGAAGGTGTCATGCACAGATCTTAAAACTGCATCTGTGGGGGAGCATACATACAGAAACATTTAGTGGGAAGCATTACCACGTGATCTCCGGTGTTGAAATTACGTAAGTGTTCATTAAAAAAAATGCTAGAAAAACCATTCGATAGGTTTTATATGTACCCAGCCTGCAATAGGGAAAAAATAGCGTCAAGCCGTGTCTGATGTCTCATCGTCGTCCCATGGTCGTCCTACTGCGGCGCGACACGAAGCTGCCCTTCTCATTTTCTCAAGGTCGATGCCACGCGGTACGAGCTCGGTACTCGGATTCGTACGGTTGGGTTACTGTACGGTACGCACGTTTGGATCGGGACAAAAATAACTTCCAATTCCTTTGGAATACTGTATGTCTGTAGCCACCTCACGGTCTCGCAGGAAAACAAAATTCCACTGTATACCTGTTGTACTTTTTTTTTTCTTGTAGAGCCAGCGCGGATCCAACGGACAATAGTGTAGGTCTCTTAATAATAATATAAATAAAGAGAAATAGTTTTGAGAACTAGATCGAAGAATATATTGAAATCCAATTTAACATTCGGTCCATTTAAGCTCAGTCATCTCAATCACTTCGAAATGGTTTTTTTTTTCTCAAATACCCAACTCACCTGCTATTGCTATGTAGATGGAAGTACAATGTAGATTTTTTTTGTACGCATAAAAAATTCATGTAATACTCATTATATAGACTGAATACAAATATAAATATGGACAGTGATGAAGATAAAAATTTTCATAAAAGGGGTTGATAAGAAGCATTTCTATATCATGGGGTAAGGTGGATTTTCGTTTGCTATTTGAACTTGCAAATGCTGGCTTTTAAGAACATCAAAGAATTCTATATGATTTTAACATGCAAATCCATGTGTATAGAAGAATTTTAGAAACTATTTTACTATTTAAAAATGCAAATCCATGATTTTTTTTAACAAAAATAATCTGCTACTAGCTCCTGTCTCAATCTTTAAACTGGGTTGCAAAAAAACTATAAACTGCTTAGATTATACTCCCTTCGTTCACAAATGATCTACATATAAGCTTTTTTAATCTGTCTAGAAAAGATCTATGTTTTAGACTGGTTTTAATTGCATGAGGCTGTAGTTAATTGCATGTCGAGTTGAGAGTTATGACTGTTGTAGGCCTACTACAAGCATGTGGTATTTGGATTGATGCGAGGACACAACTTTTGAGATGAGAGGTTATAAGAAGTAAATGATTACACTATTTTCTTAGCAATATTCTAAGATTAAATGGGTAGTTGATCCTTTAATTGCTTTTCTTGATCTTTGTGATTTCTCTTATACGTAGATCATTTATGGATGGAGGGAGTATATAGTAAAAAGCAACAAGAAATACTATCACATTATACATTCTGACACCCTCCCGTTAACTACTTATAGTTTTTCCTCATACTTTTCATCCAACCGCATATTCGTATCATATAGTATTGTACTATTTGATCCTCTATTTTGCACATGGATTTTTATTCCTATTCACGTATCTTATTTCCATTCCTACAAGCTGGCCGCAGGTGTTACAGGCCGTAATTAGCGAGCGGTGTCTAAGCATATTTGATTGTTAGCCAGGTTCTTATAGGGTATAAGAAAGACACACATAAACTTATTCCACCACAGCCACGCGCACCGTATGCTAGAAAAAGTAAATTAAGGTTCTGTTCTTTTAGGCTAATCTGAATGGCTAAACAACTGAACAATTAAAATGATTGAATTTCGAGAGCTTTTTGAGATAGTCTCGAGATTCAGATCAATTATGTTTGACTTGTTTTTTAAAGCGTTAGAACTTACATTCGAGATAGTGAAAAAACGGACCTAAAAAAACCCAAAACATATGTCGTTTTAAAACATGGATAATTCATTAAGCTATTAAGCCGTTAAGCTGTTCACCTGAAAAGAATGGAACCTAACATCAACGCACAAGCATGTGCGTACCCACTAATAATTCTAGAAAAATCCCGAAAAGGGCTGAGAACTCCCGACCTATAGCTTCTACAGCCGAGATGCTACCTGCTGACATATGCTTAGTTCTGTAGCCTTGTTCCTTTTTATTCAATTTTTTTTGTATGTCATTCATTGCATTAAAATGCGCTATATGTATTGCTGCATCAATAGAACCAACATAAATATGGTTATTAGTGTCGGTTCTTTAAAAGAAACAACGCAAAATCTTTGATGTGTTGGTATTAATTACCAATCGACATAGATGTTCGTATAGGAACCTGGACCATATATAGTTTTTTTTGCGCGTCAAGCAAACAAGTGTATCACTCTGTTTTAATAAGTGTTGGTTGACAATTACAATCGGCACGTAACATTTCATCTCCCAAAGTCTGGCATTTTTATTCTGTCACATATATATAATCTAACTGTCCCCCCACCCTATTTCAATCGTCTCTCTCGACCATTCATTCGTAGATCTTCTCATATCTTCCTGCTCCATCATGGCCCAACAATACCCTTCCTCTCCCTTGTCGTTGCAGCCCTCTCTACTTACCTCGCCGTTGACACACCCTATCCATCTACTGCTTTGTCCTGCCTCTCCATGAAAAGTATGGCTTGTCGATGATCTGACGCTCTACAAGGAGGCGACATCTAGCAAGGAGGCCCACAAGACGCCACCCTCAAAACTGTTTTGTCCCTACATTCTGCCTTGCTAATGTCACCATGGCTTGCCGGTGATCCAACGCCCAGTGAGGAGTCGGCTACCGGTGATGAACCTCCTGAAGATGAGTAAGCACCCAAGCGGCAATGGGCCACATCACCCCATCGTCGAGGAAGAGGAATAGAGTGCTAAAGATGAGGCACTAGAGGACAACGCTAACAAAAAAGGTCACCCCCAATGGCTCCTCCTAGGAGTTGGAGCAAGGTACATATAGTCATCGTACGTAAGATTTATCCAAGGGTTCTATGATGGGGTAACATCCCCATATGATAGCATTGGATTCAAGCCAAACCTAAGAGAGCTCATGTTGTCTGGGATTGAGCTTGGCTAAAACTAGTACTGAGCTTAGGGTCAAGCTTGAGATTGTGCTCGATGGAAGCTCAATTTATACGCTCGAGCTCAGCTCGGTTGAGCTTTAATGAGCTGGTCAATGCTAGAAGAAGGGAGGAGAGAGGGCTATATCATAGGATTGGGCTCGATTCTAAGCTTCGGTTGGGCTCAAATCAGTTGTACATTTGTATCCGTTGATTTAGAGATAGGAATAGGGATATTGTTGGTGCAATGATGTTTGTATAAGCTCGGATAGGCGCTTGACGAAGGCTCAGGCTTGAGCTCGGTTTAAATCAGCCTTGAGCTCAAGCCTAGGGTTGAGATTGGCAGGTTTAGTTTTGAACTCAGTCCAATCACAAATAACTCATTGAGTCCAAGCTTATGGGTTAAGGATGGCCAGGAAGCGATGGACCACGATGATGGCTTCTTCATGTAGATAGCTAGTTAGTCAAGATTGTATAGTAGCATACAGGTAGCGGTAGCAACCTAATACATAGATAAATAACTTTATAATATGGTTGTCTTGATTCTAGCTACAAATAGACATAGAGAATGGGTCGTCAGTGTCAGTCGGTGACATCCATGCTTGTTGTTTTATGTTGGTACAAACACCGCTAGTGATGAGCATTTGGATCCACAACTGATTGCATAGTCGAATAGAAACACATGCGTCATTGTTTAGTTGGTTGTTCGTTATATACCACCATAATCGATTGAATATTGTCTTATGTGCCACTATTGACTACTTCTAGCAGTCAAACCATGATGGAGCTATGAAAAGATTGTATTGCCCTACATATATAATCTCTTCTATGAGTTTTTTTTTCACTAGAGCATTTGTAATATATTTCTTCTACGATATTATTCATTTGAAATCCAACAATCCTAGACAGGGCTATTTTGTGTTTCTTAGTTTGATTTGGTTTGCATGTTAAGATGGAGAATTCATGATGACCATGTGCCCCATCCTAACAAATTTTAAATTAAAAGAATACAAATCAACTTTCAGTTCAAAGTAAAAATTGAATTCCAAATTTAAATCTAAAAGTCCACAAATCCTCACTTTCTTTTTACGTTTTCTTTTACCTTTTTCTTTTCTAACTCACATCCAATTTCTAGCTCGTTCCCTCCATTACCGCCATCACGCCAAGGTCAAGCTGCCATCATCTTCGTCACTACTCCCACTCCCCCAGTTGCTACATCCTGCTTGTTGCTGCTCCGCCTTCCATTGCCGCCTGCTGACCACCTCAACCATCGAACCGCATTGCTACACCCTTTGTTGTCGGCCACAGCCACCTGATGCTTGAGTCGTTGTTGTTTTCGTCGTGCCTAAGACGCCACTTAGCCACTATATCTATTGTGCCACTGTCGTTACTTGAACTCCTCTGCTCAATGCCACATGCAGCTGTTGTGCACTACTACTGTTGTGTTGTGCATCCCTATGGTAGCCACGCCGCTGCCATAGGAGGGAGAGGCCAAGGTCAAAGGAAAGCCTAGGTGGCCTAGGGAGAGTGGGGAAGACCGAATTGTCGTTTGAAAGGGAAAGAAAAAGAAGGGAAGGGAATGAGAAGAGAGATGGAGGGACATTTAGGCATTAAAGTTTGATGACAATGACATGGAAGTGGATAAATAACGAGTGCAGTAGCACATATAAATCTTTGAATGATGACATGTAAGGTATTAGGCACCTCTGTAATAACATGTAAGGTATTTCCTTTTTTAATGTAGAAACATGTCATGACATAATTTCTCCAATTTGAAATTGTTTGCAATTAATCGGTGAGGAATAGTAGAATAATCTGGGTAATCAAACAAAACATACCAATCAAAACATGTATATAAATATTAACTCGGCTAAGCAAATATCCACGATCTTCTCTAGGAACAGATCTATGGTGTTGGCACCAGTGTCAAGCGATCCAGTGCCTTTTGAATAGATCCTTGTTGTACATTTTGCAAACCTTATTAGTGTATATATGCATAAATCTACAATTTGAAGCTAAATACTAATGATTTACGGTTAAAATGTGTCCAACAACTTGTTTTTCGAGATCCGCTTGAATCCACCCATAATCTTCTCGGGCTTCCAAAAATGATAAATAAACGAATGCATGATTCACTACTCTAAAAACTGGTATTTGCGAATTTTGCACTTAACATGTGAATGATATATTAATCTATGTTAGGTTTTCTATTGAATATGTGTGCGAGTAGGTTACATGGACTCTGCGCAAATCGTAACAAATCGCCCATAATCAGATCCCACAGATATAAGCGAAAGATGAACTATGTTATCAAGCATCGTGTCACCTATTTTCGTTCGTGTTCTTGCAAATCCTAACAATCTAAAATTCACGTGTCATTAGCACATCAACAATGATCTTTTAGAGAGCTCATCAACACTACTGTTTTGGAGATCTCCCGACAATGATTCGACCAAACACATGCATGGCGCCACATACCGGCCAAGCTCTCGATTCATCGCACAGTAACCGGCTGGGCAGAACATGCCGGCGGCACGAGCAATAGATGGCACTCGAGTAAAAGCCAAGCTCCACCACACCCGCCCGTCAACGCGATTGCCACGCAATTTCGGGTGCAAAAAGGAGACCTACACACACAACACACGTAGCGCCACATGCGACACGCAGAGCTCATCCCTCGATGGAGTCAAATAAACGTCATGTCCCAGCTGTTCAAAGAGTCGCTTCGAACGCAAACACAGGAGACAGAGAGAAAAGAGAGCATAGAATCTACGGTTACGTTTGTGCAAGAAATTGCACGCATGTTCACCTTTAAAAAAAAGAAACTCTTTCTAAAAGAAGACGAAGAAGAAACTGCTTGTTCTACGCTTGTACAAGAAAAACTGCCCCGCCCAGTGCACACCAAGAATTCAGGATTAGTGTGAATAATTGCAAAACATCCGCTTTTACTAAAAAATTATCCCCTTCCCTCCTTCCTCTTTATACATGCTTTCCTCTTCGTGGATCAACTTCTTTCCTAAAAAGTCATTTACAAATGTCAATTTGGTTCATGAGCTTTCGCTCGAGCACAAATTTAGCCTTAAGGTCAATGTTTAATGGAGATTTCTCATTCACAATACTATTCATCTAGTTCAAGGGTGTTAGGTATGAGAATGGGTCACAAAAAGGATCCTCGTTAACCATGCACTTACAGTGCAAAACCATATAAGATTGGTCCCCATGATCTTGAAACGGCACCCTTTTTCGATCTTTTGACCGGTAAAAGCCACCTTCGTGGTTAGTTTTTGTTAACATGGATGCCATCTCAGTTGGTCGCGCATGTGGTGCTTCATCAATGCCACGTTACTGTTGACATGAACCAATGTAAGTAATATTAATATTTAACTAATATTTATAAAAAATTAATATTTAGTCTCTCATCCGCTCATAGACACATCATACTAATTAAATAATATTATTTAAATATTTGGAAAACAAATTTACATATATATTTTTGTTTAAAAAATTATAAATATAAATATAAATTTTTTAATATTATTTTTATATTATATTTTATAAATATTAATTAAATATTAAATATTAGTATTAATTTACATTGATCCACATCAGCGGTGATGTGAGGCACCACCTACGCAAAATCAAACTAGTTGATATCCACACCAACAAAAACCACCTACAGAGGCGGTTTTGACCATTCAAATGATCAAAATGCTACTGTCCCAAAATCATAGGGAGCAATTCACCCGGTTTTGCACCCATAGACTAAACTAAGCTCAGATTAAAGTTAAAGAATCAAATTGGCTCTTTTTCATTAAAATTATTCCGTCTCCATCTTTTGCTTCATATCTCCTTTCCTCTGTCAACCAGCTTCCTCACACACGACATTGTGCCTCCATGTCCCTGCCCCCGCCGAACACCACGGCTTGGTCCTAGATGTGTGATAGTCTACAAGGCAAGACGCGATGACCTCGCCGACCACTCACGACGAGAAGGGGAGTGCCCAGCTTGAGAACACAACAGCGGAGCGAAGCTAGAAATTGGCCTACGTGTGCCAAGGGGCAAAGCCGTGGTTGGTGGTTGCAGGGCCTTGATCACCGGTAGCTGGCTCCCATTGGCCAGTGAAGGGGAAAGGAAAATAGACGTGTGGAGAGAAGAAAAGAGCGAAAAGAGATGAAGGTTTTTTCCACCGAAAATGTAGCATCCATACATATAGGCCTTGTACATTTCAGCTTAGTGTAGCGTAGCGTATCGTTTCAGTAAAATCTATTTTCTTTATATAGCCTATTTGGTGTAATAATTTGTAATGATTTTTCTCAGGTTTTTAGTAGTCCTCCTAAAGATGTTAAAACTATTTTTAAATTATTTTTTATAATATTTAAATCTCTTTTTAAAGGCTTTTAAATTTTACTGAAACGCTACGCTACGCTACGGTAAGCTGAAATATACATGACCATAGACATGACGATGCTAACATGTGCTTCAATTTCTTTTTAATGATATATTCTAATCAAGCATGGTACCAAATATACGCTTATAGATACACGGTGCCTGGCTCCGTTGCTCCTTGCTAGCAGTAGCACGGAGGATGTCGTGAGTCGTGACCTGCCCAAGGGCACATGGAACCTTTCCTCTCTAGCTTCCAAGCTCTATCTCGCTCGCGTACCTGAAATCAATTCACCCTGGCCCCGAGGGAGCTGGGCCCAACGACCCCGACTGCGAGCGAGACCGACACCCGGGCCCACACGTCAGTGGTCCTCTCCTTTTCGCCAAGCCCTCTCGCTCGTGCCACGGCATGTGGGTCGCGAACGACGCGCCGATCTACGGTATAAATACCGTGGGCGTACGTATATACGCGACGCGACGAGTGCGTCCGGTACGCAACGCACTACGTAGGGGGGCCGTGTACAGCGCCATGCAGAGGCCGCATGCACAAGGCGGGAGCCGCGTGGGGGAGGGAAGGCCGCGATGCGGCCGCGTCCACGTGGCGCGCATCCAGTGGCCGCGCTGACGGGACGGGCCAAGTACAGGCCTGGCTCCCTCCGGCCTGACACGTCCCACTCCTCCGTACCTCTCCGTTGACCGCCCTCCCTGTCTAGATTTTTGTCTTATTTTTTCCCCTTCAAACCCCCCCAAAACAAAACGGTATTCTCACATGCCGCTACGCTGCTACAGTGCACCACATCCAATACGGATACTAATTTATTTGGAAATAGCAGTATATCTATAAGGGAGGAAATGCATTTAAAAGAACAGATGGTTGAAGACAAAGGTCCAAACTCCAAAGCAGATTAACGGGAAACATAATTTTTTTTGTTTTATTTCACTTTTTTTTACCACCTCTGATCCCCCAATATATCCAGCCACCGGTCTCACATCTAGCACTGCCGCAAAAATTACCACAGCTAGGACCCCCCACAAGGAGAAAAAAAAAAGAGAACGAAAAAAGGCAATTAAATGACAGCTACCACCACCAATTTCTCTCCATCCCTGCTTTACCTCGAGAAGACTAAAATAGGAAAAAGAATTGAAAAGGAAAGGGAATAGAAAACAGAAGAGGTCAAAGAGTAAATTTCCAACCCTTCCAGCTGTCACGAGCCGCTCGAGCTCCCATCGCCTCGCCTACCCACCCGGGGAAGGTGGTGGGCCCATGCAGCGCTTTTTCGCATCGGCGCCGTTGGCGCCCGATCCGACGGTCCGCTCACTCTCCGAGCTGGCGCTGCGGTAGTGGCCGAGCACCGTCACCGGCGTGTCGGCGCTCGCCGCCGCCGCCCGGCCCGGCCCGACGCCGCAGGCGGCGGCCATCACGTCGCCGCACTCGCGCAGCTTCTCCTGAGCACACAGAAAAGGAATTAGCACCAAACACACCTTCGCTTCTTCAGATTTGCATTTCGTGCACAGCGAGGGGCCGGATGTAATTATCCAGAGGGCGAGGGCTTTTCTGCGACGGTCGCAGTAACTGTAACAGAACAGCAGACGGAGGCAATCAATTCCGGAAACGAGAAGACAACAAAGATTTTACAGGGAGGCCAATCGGCTCCGTTTGCTCCATTTCACGAGGATTTTTTTTTACTACTGTTGTTAAAAAGAAAGTGCAGTGGTGTTGATTGGATCTAAATTATATATAATGAAATACTAATTACAAGGATAAATTAGTAAATTTATACTAATTTGTAATCTTAGTTATTTGAAACCGGTTTAACTTGCGGCACTCTGCTGGTCACTTTTGGAAGGATTGACAGCGGTAAAAATTTACTACTACGGAGTACTAGAAACACCAAAAGCCGCCTCCCCGAAGATCAGGACTGAATTTGGCATGACAGCTGCTAATTCGTAATTAGCGGGAGATTAAGAGGGTTTAGAGGGAAATAAAGAGGCGGTTTTATAAAATCATGCTCACGCTATTTACAAAGGGGCAAGCGGCGACGGCGGCTTGGAAGGCGGCGAGGTGGGCGCCGGCGATCTCTCCGGCAGCGGCTAACAGCGCTGCGGCGGCGGCGACGGAGGGCGAGAACTCAGCCATCTTCACCTCTGCAAAATGCACGGAACAAACAACTGAGCACTCGCTTCGTCGGAAGCGGCGGCATTGAGCGCCGGCCGCGGCGGCGGGGGCGGGGGCTAGGGCGTACCGGGCTGGGCGCGGAGGAGGAGGTCGACGGCTCGCGCCTTGACGGCCTCCAGCAGCGGCTCGTGCCGCGGCGGCGTGGGGAAGCATGTCGAGAGGAAGAAGCCGAGGAAGGCGAGCGGCGTGACGGAGCGCGCGCGCCACTCCAGCGCGCCGAGCACCATGCGCTCCATGCGGCGGACGGTCACCGCGTCGAACATGAAGTCCTCGTCCCTCTGAAACACACACGCCCACCACGACGAACAAATCAAATCTCCCACTAAATCGGAGCAGAGGAAACAAGGAAACTCTGTGGTTTTGTACCTGGATGTCGGCGATAGAGATGGACGCGACGCGCTGCATCTTGGCGGCGAGGGAGAGGCAGCCGATGGCGAGTAGCCTCGGCGCCCACGGCTTCTGCTCGCACTGCATGGAACCGTGGGGAAAACCAGGATCAGATCAGAGCGAATTCCTGCACAAATCTTCGCAGAAATCCCTGTCTTTCTTGGCGTTCTTACGGGCAATTGGCGTTTGGAGAGGAAGCGATCCACGTAGTTGAGCGCGAGGTAGGCGACCCACGGGTGCACGGCGAGATCGCCGTCGTACCGAACCTGCGGCGATCGACGCCGATCAGATCAAGAAACAGCGGGGTGACACGGTCCGCAAGAAGCGATCCATGGAAGGCGGCGTGTACCTTGGAGATGAAGGCGGAGGCGTCGCGGCGGGCGGCGGAGGCGGCGGCGGAGACGGACGGCGAGTGGTGGCCCTCGGCGTCCAGGAGGCTGGCGATCGGCTCGTCGGCGGGGCTGATGAAGGGGTTCTCGAGGTCGAACTCGTACTCGCAGGCGTCCTCCTCGTCGCCGGCCATGTCGACCATGGCAGTGCCCGTGTCCGTACGAGGAAGGCCAAGAACACGCCAAGAACCCGCAAGCGATGGCTTTATGGGGGAGGGGAAGCCACCATTGCTGCTATGCAGTGCTAGTACTAGCCCTGTCTGGTTGGGAGATGGCCTTTAATAGGAAGGGGTCGGGGACAATGGTACAAAAGGTGGGGATCCGGGGTTCTTTTTGTAAAGATCGGGGAGGCCCACCAGTCAGCGGCACGAAATGGGCCTTGCCTTGGGCAAGACCTGTGAGGCCGTGACGGTGCTGCGAGACAACACTCCGATAGTCCGATGGCTCCATCCGCCTTTGACAGCTCAGATCTGTCACAGCAAAGAGCTGGTAAATTTTTTGCCCAAGATGTTGCCATGGATTGCAAAATGGGACGATTTAATATCAAATCAATACCTACTACTCCCTCCGTTCCAAATTGTAATTCACCGTTGACTTTTGAACAGACCATTCGTCTTATTCAAAAAATTAGTACAAATATGTAAAAATATAAGTCGTGCTTAAAGTATGTTTAATGATAAAACAAATCACAACAAAATAAATAATATTTACATATATTTTTTTAATAAGACGAATGGCCAAATAGAATATCTAAAAGTCAGCAGGGAACTATAATTTGGAACGGAGGGAGTATTTCATTGTATAATAAGCCCCTTGAGTCGTTCTATGTTTGTTTTGACCTCGAATGATCTTGAGTTTGGCTCGAATATGTATCGAGCAATGAAGTGGACTCAAGATTGAGCTAACAAGTTCAAATCAAGTTTATCACTAAAATATCTAAAAGTCAGCAGGGAACTATAATTTGGAACGGAGGGAGTATTTCATTGTATAATAAGCCCCTTGAGTCGTCTATGTTTGTTTTGACCTTGAATGATCTTGAGTTTGGCTCGAATATGTATCGAGCAATGAAGTGGACTCAAGATTGAGCTAACAAGTTCAAATCAAGTTTATCACTCGAGGATGACATCGTGGCAAAACATTGTTCGGGCAGATTGAGAAAGCAAGGCTGCGAAACTCGAGATTGCCTATTGTGCCATCGACAATTGTACATCCACATCATATGTTCTGTTATTTATGTTATTTGGTTTTTCTAAAATCCGATGCACATCAGGTTTTTCGAACATGCCATCCTTGGGAAAATTTTTAAACTCATCCACCAATGGTCGCTTAAGTACGACCGTTATGGCAACGGTGGATGGAAGACAAAATTTCAGCGAGATGATCCTAAGGTTCTTTTAGTGCCATGATTTGTAAGAATGCCAATTCAATAATTTGTGAATGAATGCTCGGTTTGTGAAAAAAAAATTTAGACTACCATTAGAATAGCATGTCTTTAGTCTTCAATCATCTAGTCTTCTCAGACTGATAGCTCAGTGTCTTTCTAGAGGATAAATTGGGGAATCACGAGCTCTCCATCGGAGAAATTGTTCTCTTTTTTAGACCCTTAGATCGAGAATCCATTTTTCAAATGAATTGGCTTGCTTCTTATTCTATTTCTTAGAACAACTTTTTTAACTTAGTACCGTTAGCCGTGGTTAATCTTGCCAAATGAATGAAATGATGGATGCTCACTGTCGATTGCATTTTGCAGTCAATTCTCATGTCAATGCATTTCTCATTATAATGGCTAAACATCACTCAGACAAGTAAAATAAGATGGAGCATCAGGAGCACAACATGTAAACCACAGCCCTTGCAAGAATCATAGCTCAGATCGAGAAAAAAGGTAGCCAACTTGATGGAAATTATGAATGAAGGATCTAAACGAGATAAGACTTCCGCTCAACGTCAATTCTCTGCTTGACAACATTGAGCAGGTCGTGGAGCAACTTAATTTTGTTGGAAGCGAAGACAACGAGCTCTACGACGATCGTCTCTATGGTGATCCCCTAAATCCCTAATGGATCCGAGTCCAAGACCAAGGCATCGAGTGGTAACTATCACGCCATCTTCTACCTAGAGCTAGAGCAGGGCTCTAATGAATCTGATGTCCTAATGGGTTAGGATTAATACATCTCAGGGAGTGATAAGTTTTCTAAGGACAACAGATGAAGAAGAACCTTACAAACCGTAGTCTGTAGGAATGGCCCCCCGTCGCCCTCCTACAGGGGTGACTCGGGCAGCGCCCAACCTCACCGCCACAACACTAGTCAGAACCCTAGCCGGCCGGCGGCCCCCCTTCCCTCCTTTTCCTCCCTCCCTCCTCCTCCCTTCCTCCCCTCCCTTCCCCCGTCTTCGCGCGCGGCATCTGCTCCCTCCGGGCTGGCGACAGGGAGGCCATTCCAGCGGCACTAAGGCCGGATCCGGCGACCGTGGTGTCACGCAAGCGGCGACCTAGCGTTAGGCAGCGCGGTGGCGCATGGACGGCCGGGCGGCGGCGCAGCTGCTCCTGACAATGACGTGGAAGTCCGACGGTGTGGTGGCTAGATCCGGCGGTGCGGCGGCGCTGGCAAAGACGCAGGCTGCGGTCGTGGCGGCGCGGCGAGGGCGAATGGGCTGCGCCCTCCTCATGTTCTTGCTTTGGGCCAGCGCGGTGGCGGCGCGGGTGCCAGATTTGGCCATGGTAGCCGGCCGGCTCCGGCCAAATCTAGCCGGTGGCTCCTAGCGGGGCAGTGGGTAGCGGTCGCTGGCGTGGGGCCGGCCTTGGTTGCGCTGCGGTAGTGGCGACGGTCTTGACGATGCGGCGTTGCACACCACCCCTTCTGGTGGCGTGTCTTTGGACCTGTTCTAGGGGCGTGTAGTCTGTGGTGGGAGATTGGCTATTAGGGATCCTTCTCTGAGCAAAAGCCTCCTCGCCTTTTGGCGGCCAACGATCCTGACACCTTTTGGTGCCAGTTCACTCCTTGGAGGCATCGTCGTGCAGTCTCCCAGGCGAAAGCCTAGCCCACTCGAGCCGGTGATGGCGGCGCTTGTGGGCGTCTTGTCCCTCCCTGGAGGTATCACCGTGGTTCCCCTTCCCCCCAAGGCCTTCGTCGGCATGCTAAGCTTGTGCACTAGTTGGAGCGGCTCCGTCATCCCCTTCTCCTGCGGTGGCCCGGCCCGTCCTCCTCCTGGTTGCTTGTAGTAGTGTTGTCTGCCCTGGCGCTTGCGGCACGGTTGAAGAGGCATCATAGCTCCTTTGCGGCAGCGATGCCTCTTTCTCCGTTTCGTCTGCGGCTTCAGACCTCATTGCGAGTCGCGCTCGGGTCTCGTCGTCATCCCCTCCTTCTGCGGTGGTGACGCTCTTCTTACTGTGCATGGCGTGAAGTGCTTAGCTTGTCTTTACCTCCCTCGGCGACTGTGGCTCGCCCCCTAGTCGGTCTTTAGCTCTGTCGCTGGGTGTCGTGCCAGCGGTGCCTAGCTTGAGTTCGTGTACGCTCGTTGTGATGCCTTGTTGTTGCCTCCTCCCCCCCCCCCCCTCTCTCTCTCTCCTTCTTTCTTCCTTGCACATTGTACAGTTTTCTCTTTTTTTAAATGAAATGGCAAAGCACCTGCCCGTTAGTTAAAAAAAGACAATGGATGATATGTGGAAAAATAGTTATACTAATTATGTTATGATATATTTATTCAATGTAAGATTAGTTGTGCTAATTTATATATCTTGGTACTGTATGGAATAATGGACATGGTGTGGACAATATTATACAAATTATGCCTCAGTATTAGTTATGCTATAGGGTTGCGGTTGGAAAACCATGAAGGTTCATGATAGCTGATGGCGGTGGGAAGATTATGTGGGAGAGAAGATGTTGAGCAAGATTTGTTAAACATGCTGAACAGCTGAAGACGAGGGAGATTTGCTATAATTTTGTGACGCTAGCCACAACGACAATTAATTTGCTGAGGCCACTAAAGATCGCCAAACCCAGCATTTTTTTCTTTTTGAGATCGGCCTAAAACCCAGCATTTCAACCGCATCAAACATTTCGGAAGTGACAAAAGCTGGCAGCGCAACCAGGCATTCAAGAGAGAAACGGGAGGGCCTAGACGCCGTGGGGCCGATCTCGCGTACAGTGGTCAACCCGTGCCTCGCCGCATCAGAATGACAAGTGCACCCCCGGCGAACAGACACGACAAGTCCCGAGAGTGGTGTGGTTTTCAGAAAAAAAAATCTATTTTACATCTTCGACCATCAACAATCATACTTGGCCTTGTTTGTTTTAGATTAATGCAGAGTTGCGTTTTACTGTAGCAAATTTGTGACCCCCTCAAAATACGTCTTAACGAGTTCAAAAAATTATAAAAAAATATTTTACAAACTTTAAAAAGTACTATTTAAAACCCCCACAAGAATGACTACAAAACATTACATCATTTGGCTTATACAAAAATAACAAATTTTCATTTAATTTAATTTAATTTAATTTAATCTGAAACAAACAAGGCCTTTACCGACATAACTCTTGAATTATAAAACTAGGTATTTTCTCCTGAGAACGACAAAACTAGGGCAAATAACCCTATTAAGACGGTTTGGATGTGGTTTTACCTACATGGCAAGAGAGGTAGCAGTATAGTTATTAAAATAAAATAAAAAAAGTGTGGAACCCGGTTGTCACTTTCTCCTATGTTTTCTATCACTTCCTCGTCTCTCCTCTCCTCTAGTCCTCTTTTTCTCGACCTCTCTCCCTCCCCTAAGCTTGCTAGGTCACTCGATCTCTCTCATCTCAACCCTACCCAAGGCTTGGATCAACAGAAGTTGGGGTGGGGGAGAAGAGTTAATGTTTTGAGGTGCTAGGGGTTTGTATTGAATGAGAGTGAAGAGTTAATACACTGGTTGGTGGTGAGGGAAAATATATATGTAGGTGTTTAAACTAGCCGTTGGATAGGAATTCTGCGCACTTCGGATACTCCCGTCCACAGTCTGGACATTCCGGTGTAAATTGAATCCAACAGATATAGACCCTAGAATCATGATTTTCTGGACACTCCGGACTTACTCGGTACCGAACACTCTGGCCCAATCTTCAGATACTCCGGTGTTATTCAAGGAGCTGGATTGAAAACCTCAAATCTGGAAATTCTGGACACTATGGATTTGGTTGATACCGGATACTCCGGTCCGAAATTCGCACACTCTGAGACAAATTAGAACAGAGAGACAGAGAGGTCCAAAAGCTGAAATTGCGGATACTCCGGGCTTGTCGGTGTGTACAACACCTTAGTGTCCTCTCCATCACTATCAGGTGGGACCTATGGCAAGCTTAGAAGGAAAGCGTGCGAAGCTTAAGTTATCCAACCCAAACAGAAGGATGTACAGACCCCGCTACTAGGTGCCGACTAGGATGCGTGGCAGCCTGGCGAGCAGGTGGGCGACCAGGATGCGTGGCAACCAAACCCCAGGAGCCGGGCGACTAGCACACGTGGTGGCCTGGTGAGCAGGCAGATGAGCCCTCACATAGACGAAGCGAGGGGCGTATAGGCCCTGCTGTCAGGAATACAGGACGAAGGTGGGATGAAGTTTCCTTACTAAGGATTTCTCTGGAATGCACCAACTCTGGGCTATTTAATGGGAAGAAGCAGGTCTGATGGGGCGTGTGAGGCGTCTGACGGCATGATTGCCCCTGCTCTCTAGTGGCATCAATGACACTATAGCCAGTCCGACAGGCTAGGAGCTAGGGCGCGACGGTGAGGCTCTCGGGATAGTTGGGTTGCTCTGTCCCATCCATCTTGTCCCTCTGTCAGAGTGAGGGACGAAGGGGGATGGCGGTGCGAACTAAGAGACCGGGATGAGTAATGGCTACAGTGACTGGACCAATAAATTTTTTTTACCTTTCCCTTTACCCAACCCAACCTCTATGTATATAAGGCTAGGGGTGCATCCTTAGGGGGGAGAGATCCCTCGGTTGAACCATAGTAGACAAAAGCAGCAAGAGCTCAAGCAGGACTAGGATTGTTACCCACTCTTGGGGTCTGAATCTGGGTAAACCCGGTGTGTTCTTGAGTGTTCTTGTCTAATTCATCCGCGCGTGAAGAGAGAGAGGTGATCTAACTACTCAAACCCTCACTACCGAACACCGGTTTAGTTTCCAGAAAAACATGCCTCCTGAAATACGCCGACAGGGCTGGGGCAGCTCTGGACATTCTGGCTAGAAAACCGGATACTTCGATCCCAAAAACACACAACTTAAATATTTAGAGGAGGGGATGATTTGTGTACATCTCACTTGGGGTAAACTTCATCCAAAAGAGCACTTGAGACATCCAAAATTCATTCTCCATCTCATCTCTCTTAATAGTACAACTCATCCCTAAGACTCAAATAAAAACTATTAAAATTACAGTCTTAAGAAACCGAAATATTCTATTTATTCTAAAAGGAGTATACCAAGTATATCCACTTCCTTTGTCAACCGAACTTGTTCATCACTCACTGACTATTATTTGATAAATATCCTGATGTCATTAATCACCAAAATAATTAGTGTCTAGACGCACTTACAACATGAAATAGGTATTTCAAAAGAAATACGTATTTCAAAGTGCATCAAAATGTATAAAACCTGCCTTCTGCGAAAATTTGTTCGAATTCTAACAGATCTCTCGGATATTCCTGATTGATTGATCGAGTGCGTTCAAATCGTTGTCTGCACACCATAAAATATAAGAAAGAGTGGAAACTCCAATAAATATTCATTTTAAAATCCAAATAAACATACATGAGGCCTGAAAGCAAAAAAAATGATATAAAGAGATTTTTTTTGAAAAAGGGGATAGGAATGACTTGGATGGTGATGGGTTGTATGATTTTGAATATTTTAAAATATTTTCCTATTAGAGAATGGGAAAGATAAAGGGTGATTTTGGCGATACTCTGGTAGTTCTCTGGTTGGCAAGATATTGTTGCTAGTGTACGTGTGAATTTTACGTGTGGATCAGCGAATTTCTAGAGATCGAGGTCGATGATAATTCTATTGTCGGAGTTCTGCAATGGAAATCATTGAAAATGCAAGGTGCAAAACTCAAATATATATTTTAAATAATTTTTTTGAGAAATTATGTAGTTTGAAATAATTTTGGGAGCTAGAGATCGGATATGAGTCAAACATGGAAACAAATCCTAATTTGGATCAAACTCCAACAAACTCCAACTTGGGACGAATTTGGATCATACTTTCACAACCTCCACCTTGAGCCGAATTCCTCTGTAGCGAAAACAAATTGTAATTCTCCTCAAACCATAATTCCAAAGAACAATCCTTGTGTGCCAAAGTCCATAGGACCAATTGGAAAGACGGAAACGTCTTATCCAAACGCTTTTCTCGAAGCCAAATTGAGCAAACCATTAACAGATCTAAGTACACAACTATATATTAACAAAGAAGACAACAATCTAGGGCTTCAACAATTCATAACCCCCGCAAAATCTGAGTTTGTGCAACTAATATTCTGAAACAAACGCTCAATCATCAAATGACATGAGTCATATCATCACCTGTGGTGATAGAACTATAGTGAAGAGCTCATCTCATAGATATTAAGCATGCTCCACCTGGGACACAGAATTCGACAAACAACGCTCATGAAAGAGCAACATGCACGTGTGTCCACCGTGCACTTCAACACCGTCGACAAAAAATAACTTGAATTCCATGACATGGTTAAAATTGCTCCGCAGAACATTTGGATAAAAGGAACTTTAAGGTGCCGTCAATAGAGTATAAACGAACTTTGCAATTAATAGACCCCTCGTATCAAGCAATGACAACAATAGCATATCAAATGCTGTAATATTTTATGCAAATAACAAACTCCTGCATGCACATAAATCCATCATCTCATGTTAATACATGGAGCCAGAAACCTTCACTTAGGCCTGTTTTTTCAAAGATATCGTGTCATTGCAGACATCAGAAGAAATTTTGCTATTTTTATATAGCCTATATGTTGTGATAATTCGTAATGATTTTTTCGTGACTTTTAATAGTCCTTTCAAAGATCTTAAAACTATTTTTAATTATTTTTTATAATCTTTAGATATCTTTTCGAGGGCTCTCAAATTTGCTACAGTATTACGCCAACGCAGCGATACGCTGAAAAGAACAAGGCCTATCCAAGAAACTCCAAAGAGTGTTGCTACCATCAGGTCTTATCAAAATGGTGACGAAACACCAATCAGCTAACGGCTCGGCTGAATCTTGAACTCCCAAATGAGAAAAATCTGTTTTTTTTTTCTTTTGGGTACGAAATTCATGTGCACCCAGCAGCCCAAGGAGGTGAGAATTTCCAAAGTCTTCCTGACCAAACAGTGGACGTACAAAGCAAGCGATTTTTTTTTTGTCACGATCGGTAAATCGGTAATGGACGTTGGTCGTGGACTCTACCGAGACCAGAAACAGCAGCAGAAACGGAGCCGGTGGAACAGTGCGCGGGGTGCACGCAGTGGCGAGCTCAATGGACGAAGCAAGGGGAAGAACGGAGGCACCAAACAACCCTGTCGCCGAGAGCAAACGCTGGGAAGCAAACCGCAAAAAGACAGTCGCCGCCAAGATGCAAACCAACGCCTGGAGCCCCCGCTGATCACCTAGCTAGAATCTCGCCGTCAAGGAAATCGCCGACAACCAGAAAAAGAAAACGCCACGGAGACGCCGCCAGCGGAAGATGTCGCCGAGACGCGCGGCAGAAAAACTGATCCAATCCGATCCGATAAAACTTAGTGTTCTCCATAATCCGATCTATGCTTTGATATCACTTGTTAGCAAATACTTATAACAAAGCAAAGATCAAATACGAGATAAGGTTTTTAACATGAAAAACCCTTACGAGAAAAACGGCGGGCTCATGAAGACGAAACCACTGTACGAGGAGAGATTACATGTTTTGTCGCATCTTGCCATGAGGCTACATGGCTGTATATTTAAAAGGCCAGGACCTAAGAGGTTTTGGAGAATGAGAAATCAACTAAAGATCGAATATGACATGTATGAGTTCAACATGGAAACGGATCCTAATTCAGATCAAACCCCAACAGTTCTCTTGAGATAATAATTTGTGTCTAGACGAGTACACATAGTGCTGGGAGTTTGGGTCGGGCCGTCCAGGTCGGCTCGAGCACGGCTCGAAAAAGGCAGCCCAAAGCACGGCATGGCATGGAAAAAAATTGGGCCAGTCTGGGCTGGCCCGAATGCCGTGCCGTGCCAGGCCTGGAAAGCAGGCACGACAGCCTGCCCCGATTGTCCGGACCATGCATGCTTGGGCCGGCCCGGTCCGAAACAAAGCATGATTCAGCATATTACGTTTTTCGAGGTCTTCTATCGCTCAGATGAACTTCTGTTCAACACGAAAATTATACATAACGCACAACCTTTTCATTTGAGTAACGTATGAAGTTATAAAAATCATTTCCTTCGTTGCCTGCTTTAGGGCCGACGGCACCGTCCTCGGTAATTCACCATTTTCGAGATCTTCTGTTACTCGGATGAATTTCGGTTGAACATGAAAGTTGTAGATAATTTCGAGACACATTTTTTTATGTAGACAACGTTTTTATTTGACTAACATATGAATTTGTAAAAAATCATTTTGCCAACTGTTTTGTCATCCATGCCATGCTCGGGCCGGCCCACCATGCTTTTGGGCCATGCCGAGCCTAGAATTTGGCACTCCGTGTTGGCTCGGCATGGCCCAAAGTGCTGACTGGGCCGTGCCGACCCCTTTTGCACCGGTCCAAGGCACAACGGGTCCGGACTGGAGTCGCATGGCATAGCCTGATTCCCACCACTGAGTACACGGCATGGCGGCCTGCCGGAGACACTTCTCTCCGGTTTCTCTCTTCGGGCCAAGGAGCTGACTTCCCGAGTAGATCATGTCACCATGCATGCATATCTCTACCATCACGTAAACAGCTGATAGGCAATTGATAGTACTGGTGCTGAAGGGGCCAAGGCTAAAGATTGATGTGATCATTGAGGGGGACGGCCGACGGCATACTCCAAAACCCAGTTACCCATCAGCCTATCCGATGGCCACGGCCCCCTACTGACTTCGCATCGAAAAATCAACGAATGAGATTTATGTCTTCAGCAAATTAATTAAACAGCGTCCGATTCTTGAGGTTCAGATTCTTTAAAGAAAGAAAAACTTGGAGAACCTAGATGGCATGCATGGCCGCATGGCGATGACCACTTTCGCCCATCCCGCTCTAGGTGTTTATGCACATGCATGTTTAGAGCTCCTTATGTAAATATTGCCGTACGTACATTCTTGGGTGCAACTTCATATCGAACGTCTGATGAGAGCGTTTAATCATCCGCTCGCACTGGCGCCATTAGAATTAACATTTTAGTGTCGGCTTTGAATCGGCACAAAATAACGCATTTATAAGATAGCTTGGTTGGAGCCGGCAGCCGGGCACTCATGAACTTGGGAAATGATAAAAAGGATATCAAGCCTTGAGCATGCCTGCATGTGTAAGTCCCTCGCCGTGGAACTGACGAACAACCCGTCACCGCTAATGAAACCCGCATGTTTCCACTATGGAGCAGCCTGCATCATTGTCGTTCAACTAGGTTGGTAATACCCAAGATGTCCCACTTACATCCCTACGTGCAACCGTGGATCTCATCTGTTGCACCTACAGAGCTGCCCACCTGCTGCCACACATCTAATCCGAGAGCCTCCCCCCTACGCCAGAGGAAGGACACAAAATTCACTTACATGGTCTTTCGAAGAAAGAACCTAAATTCTCGGAGAAATAAAACAATCAGATTTTTTTCCTCATCTCTCTCATTTGCCCTGAGTAGAGGTGTAAAGAAATCGGATATCATAAAAATCATATCCGGATTAGTTTAACCTTTTTTGGATTTGGATTCGGGTCAAATTAATATTTTTTGGATTCGGAATCGGATTAGATATTTAATCGAAGCGGATATAGATATTAATCAAACTATCTCTCCTCTGCCTCATATCACAATAGTTTTTACCAAATTTAAAAGCCACAAATTTAAACACAACATATCCCTAAAAGCATTACACAACTTTGATATGAATGCAACACAAGTTATACTCGAATGCAACATTGCAATTGCTATCAACCCCTCGACATAAGTAAGTGTGCAATAATTATTTTTAGATATTTTGGATATCCAAATCCGAAAATATTGGACTAAATACGGATTTATACCTGAATCCGAATATAGAATTGCAATTTTAGATAATACCTGAATCTTAATCCAAATTCAAATAATTAATCAGATGACAATTTTAAAATCAAATTTGCTAGTTTTTAATTCAGTAAACGATTATTAGAAATATATGATATCCCATCACACCCCTGATCCTGAGAGCAAGTTTGATATGAATGCAACACAAGTTATACTCGAATGCAACATTGCAATAGCTATCAACCCCTCAAAATAAGTAAATGTGCAATAATTATTTTTAGATATTTTGGATATCCAAATCAAAAATATCCGACTAAATACGGACTCCTAGCCAAATCCAAATATGAAATTGCAATTTTAGATGATACCTGAATCTTAATCCAAATTCAAATAATTAATCGGATACCAATTTTAAAATCAAATTTGCTAGTTTTTAACTCGGTAAACGGATATTAAAAATATATGATATCCCATCACACCCCTGATCCCGAGAGAGCGGGCTCTCTTGCGAAAAAAAAAAAAACCGCCGCAAGGAACAACATGAGTTAGATGAGACCAGCGTCCGGCCTCCGGAGAGCGTGGCATCTCCACTCCCTGCTTCCATCCATTTTACCATTTACCAAGCGAGGTCTCCGGCCTCCGATGTCGCCGAAGTCGCCGATATGATTCGCGCCCTCTCTTTTTATCCGCGAGATGACGACCGGGCACAGTACGGCGCTCTAGCTGCTCATATATCCGTGCTCATGTCCTTGGACCAGCGTGCCTTGTCCCTGTGCTCCCCATGCCCCAAACCCAAACTATGCGCGTGAAAGCACGTATTCTAATAACCCTGGCGCGCAGCGCTTTGGTTCGCCGGCGTGCGCAGGATCTGGAGGCAGCGCGCGGCGATGGCAACAATTTTTGGTGGCGTGGTGGCAGGGCGTCCCTGGATCCATCCACCTTGCAGGTGCAGGGCATCTCTGCTGCAGCCGCGCTGGCCGCTAGCTGCTTGCTTTCGTGCACCGCGCCATCTTACTATCTTATCAGGCACGGAGCCAGCCCACGTGTTTACTTTCTTTATTTTTTTTTTACGTGTGTTAGGACAATTCAATGATATTGGGCCTCTTTGATAGCTTGTTTTAGTTTAGTTTTTGTTGGGATTGCAACTTTTGTTATTTTTATATACACCATTCACTTTATTTTTTGGAAATAATTTTTTAACTTTGTAGGGTTTTTCTCAAAGATCTTAAAAATATTTTTTTAATAATTTATTTAGCTTTTTCATACCATTTTCAAAGGTGGTCAAATTTTCTCAACAAAAACTAAACTAAAACTAAACAAGCTATCAAAGAGGGCCAATTATAACTTAGAATGAACTTAGCTCTCTGTAGCAATAAATTATTAGAATGGAAAAACTGATGAATATTGATCAATAGTGTTAAGTTCACTCTAATCGAATGGTTGGACATACTATTAATTACCATTTGGTTTCTTCTTCTCCTTTTTCGTTCAACAATGGACCGGTCTGGTTTGGGATGATTTACTTCGCATGTCTATAACTTTTGCACAACAAAGTAACTGCCTTGTCATGTCAAAACGCTTCCGTTCCTCAAATATGTTGAAGCCTGGTTAAATTCTAGCAGTTTGGTTTGTTGAAACTACCGATCAAAATCCAACATTTTAGTTGCAGTCATGCAAAACAGGGGTCATCGTGGTTTAGATGTACATAGCTAATATAAGAAGAGATCGAAGGAATGTATGTATATTTAAGATGGACTTACACGCACATGTGTTGTTCTCGTTAACAGTATTAGTAGGGTTGGTAATTTAGCTAGTAGCTCTTGAGCTACTCATGATTCACGGCCATCTCGGTTTTGGCTCAACTCATAGGCCAATGAGCTGGACACCGAGTTTTTCTTCTTCTAACTTGGTCAAAAAATAAGTCAAGCATAGCTTGTTTGTACGCTCATATGTCTTGCTTGTTTAGACAAACTCTCGTATTACAATAGATTAGCCCACCTAAAACCCTAAATCCTCGCTTCTTGGCGTCGATCCCCTCACATGAACGTCGCCTCCCTGACTTGGTCACACATGTACGTGCACTCTCAGCCACCTTCTATTCCTCTTCTCTCTATATATACACGAGTACAAGCACTGAAGGAGAACTACCCTCTGTCGCCTCCCTCCTCTAGTCGGGCCGCCTTTGCCTCCCTCCACATTTGCGATGGATGTATCACCTCCTTTTGGCCACCCCCTCTCACTCCTTTCCTCCTATCCTTGTAGCCATATGCACATCGCCTCCCTCCTGCTCCCTCCTACTCCCTCCGATCCACTTTAGGTTTGTGTTGCCTCAATTCTTTTTTGAAGGAAAAAAAAAAGAAGGCTATCTAGTTTTTGGAACCAGCTTTGGCAATTGATTGTTTGTAAAATTTTTGGCAGTCACCTGTCACTAGTTAGTCCTAAAAACAAAAGAAAAACAACATAGAGAAATTCCGTAGAAGGTAAACAAAATTGATGTTATGTAAAAAAAGTTTTTTATTTTAAAAATGATGTTATTTTATATATGTAATAGCTAAATTTTCACTACCAAGCTAAGTGAAAAATAGTGTAAGGAAAAAAATCACGTGCTAAAAAACTAAAAAACAAGAGCAAATCTGCTGGTTTTCCAAGCTGATTTTTTGCTGCGCTCCGAGCCCAACCAAAAGCCCTCATTTCACTAGTATACTGTAACGGGTGGTTTGTATACTCACACAGGATAGGCACATACATAGCTCTCAATGCTCTCTCATTAAGAGTAAGTCCCCTATTTGATTTGCAGTTTCATTAAACTTTTTTGATTGAGTTAAAAAATTTAAAATATATTATAAAACCTAAAAATATTATTACTAAATATAACACTGAATAGGCTATATAAAAATAATAAATTTTGATCCAATCAAATAAAACCGAGCCCCATCATGAATCAAAGAAGCCTTAAGGACGAGCACGGGGACCCGAGGATCTCAAGCTAGGAGCGTACCACAAGGGCAGAACGCTAGGCCGCTAGCACGCAAGCGTAGCATGCATGCAGTTAGCACTTAGCAGGGCAAACGTAGATCAACAAAACGGCAAGTTGCATGTGCAGCGCTTAACGCCGGTTTGGGCAATGGTCATTCCGATGCAATCGATCGCAGGCACATCTTCGAAACATCGCCGTCCGATGGGAGCATGCATGACATACAGCCCCGATCCTGGCGTTCAAGGGCAGCTAAATATACGTACTCGGTACTTCCTAGCTACTCGATCCCCTGCTCCTATCTCCGATCAAGGCCGAGCAGAAGGGATGCTAGTTTAGCTAGCTACCAAGAGTATCAATGTGTCATGATTCATGAGAGAGGCCGAGATCAATGATGATATATACTACCGGCCTGGGATGCAAAGCTTGAGGAGGACTGGGGACATTCCATACCAATTTCCGTTGTAGCATGCTGCAGGGATATATATAGGGCATTGTTGGGAATGATGGAGGAGGAGCCCATGTGGAGCGCGAAGGCTTGGAAGGAAGCCAAAAGGATGGCGACGTGGGAATAAAGGTTGGTCTTAGCTTAGCTTCCCCACGTTGTTCCACGGAGAGATCTCAGAGATGTGGGGCATGGAAAGCACAGTGGGTGACAGCGATTCACTGATATTCAGGCCCCACGTCGCCATGTATGACCACGTACCAGTGGATCAAACGGACTCCGACATACGTCAGAGGATATGGGATTAAGGCATGCAATGGATCGTGGTCATGGAGCGAAGCTAATTAGTATGGGAAGAGAATGGCCTGTCTTTTGTGAAATTAGCATCGTGATCCATGCAATTGTGCAGTTACATTTGTTTTTTTCTAGTTAGATCTAGTACAATTTGTTAGATTTCATTAAAAACATATTTAAAATATGCTCTATTATAATTTAAATCCACTATAATTAATGATGCATATATTTTCTCCTTTTTTTTTGGGGGTAATTTATACTTGTTTAAAGTGTGGTAGCTATACCTCACTTGCCTACGAAGAGATAGAATATTCCTTTATATTATATTTGATAACCATTCTTTTGAAAGCTTATCTTTTATCGTACAATTTTCTCATTTAAAGCAAAGAAATAATGACGCATCACGCATGTCTCCTTATTACGCCTCTAAGAGCTCACAGTCCTCTATTATTAAGAGCGTTTCGATCTACAACAACTCTTAATTAGCTCTCCTCAAGGACTTTCGATGTACAAGAATGATGGGACACACGTCTCCTATGTAGATTGTCATAGACGACGCTCTCTCAGTTTTTAATACCATGAGCACTTTGATCCTCGGTGGCTGATAAGTAGCTTTTGGGGGCTTATGATCTACAATGATTGTAGGGCACGTATGTCTCTAGTCTATACACCCCCATCCAATTGAATGCTTCTCACGGGTAAGCCCATCTTCTCGGTACTCACCGACTCCATGTTGCTTTCTATCTAGGTATTCCAATATAATTGCCAATGTAGATTTTTCCGTAATAATATCATGATGATGTCATGCATAAATTATATCTAATAAACGTGTCATAGAAGATGCTTAATTCGGCGGTGAGGAAGCAAAATTGCTCTAGATGATGTTTAATCCGTTGAGATTAGCTTAAGTACATTCATTTTTTAATATGCCCAACCCGATAAGAAACTAATACTCTCTCCGGTTCTTAAAAACTTGATATTTTTGATATTGATATGGTCTTTAAAATGTATCTTTGATTACTAATTACCTTTACAGTTTATTTATAAAACTCATAAAATTATGATATCATGCCAGCCGGATTAGTGTCGAACTTGTGGACTTGCTTGCATGTCCAACCTTGAATATGGATTGACGGTGTGTGTGGTATTTTATATATATATATATATATATATATATATATATATATATATATATATATATATATATATATATATATATATATATATATATATATATATATCGATTTCATTAAATCTACACCGTTATAATATGACCCATTATGATCGATGGAGTAGATCCTTTCTTTTTTCTAATTTATGTGAGAATGTCTCAGATTAACGTGGTGGATCCGTTGGCTCTTGTTTAAATTATATAAAAGATTTTAATCGGGCCTAAATTCCTGGGCCCTAAGAGCATCACTAACCAAGACTTAAGTTAGGTTGATCCAACCACTATTTACACCTCTTTTTCACTATTCATCTACATTTTCATCTTTTCTATTTTATTTGATACAATACTGGTATGGTCTAAGTTAGCTCTCCATTGATCATGCCCTAGTGCTCCAAGTAAACCAATGCATTCAGGACAAATGCGTTTTTCACTGGGCTCTTGTAGAGTACTCTGTTTAATCCCTATACCCTCGGAGAGACGGACAAAATGCATCTGGACGGTGCATCTTACATGTGATGTAATACGTAATGCGACGATCATGTCGACGGACCGTCATCTCTGCCCAATAGTGCATACGAAATGGAACGGAAGTTGGGAGCTGTTCGTTCTGATTCTGATGAGCCGTGGCACATGGTGGCTCCATGAAAAGGAGCAAGGTCGCATGCATGGCGGCGACGACGACCCAGCCAGGATCCCCGAGGACCGGCGCTGTAAGCGCCAAAGTGCCAGCTGACGAGGCCCAGAGAACATTCCAAATACCTTTGCCTTCTCCTTCTTTTTTCTCCATCCTCCTTTCAATTTCTTTAGTGGCCCCCGCTTGGCAGCATCTCGATTAGTACTTGGTGGAGATCATTAGAAAAGACCAAAAGTGCTTAGCGATCTTTCCGCGCCATTTAGCCCGTCCCAACATGGCAGCAGCTGGGAACAGAAAGGCTGCCTCATCATTTGCCCTGTCCTGGACCTGCCTTGCTTTTCCTCCCGTCACTTGTACAGCTAAGTCCTTCATTCACTTGCCAATGTACGAAGGAAAATATTCGGTGTACAAGACTTTTCAGTGCACAAGTACAAACAGCCGTTCTTGACCGTTGGATCTCATCTCGATGGCCCCCGCTAAAACATGAGAACATAAAAAACAGTCATCATGGTTCTACACACAATCGCATAAGTGGGAGCCATGCGGATCCTCTGACATATGGTAGGTGACATTGAGTCACTGACATGTGGGCCTTCGGTGCGTGGGGCCCACAAGTCAGTGACTCACATGCCAGAGGATCTGTGTTCAATTGGGAGAGGGGAGTTCCGACTTAATGCATATGTACTGTTTAGATTGGATCTAAGGGATCATGATAAGTTTTTGCACTTGTGCACTGAAAAGTCTTTTGCACCAAATAAGTTCCAGGCTTCCGGCTGATTCATACTAGGTTGGGCTATCCACATAATATGGTTCAATGGTTAAATTGTTTGTGGATTTGTTTTCTTTGGATTTGATCCTCGTGAGCTATCCATCTAGATGTTGAATTGGCTCTGCTTCGGTTTCTTCAAGCCGTTCCTCATATGTCAAAACCATTTTTCAAAGCATAGTCGGACAAGACACTCCCAACTTCTCAAAAATGCTTTTGAAACTTTTAGGGGTATGACCAATAAAATCTAACTTAGACCGTTACAGTATTGTAGCAAATAAATAAAAAGAGATGATAATATAGATGAATAGTGTTGGATCAATCTAAGTTTGGTCTAGATTGATCATGCCCTTAGAGCCCAACATTTCCAGTTCAATCATACCGCCACAACCCAACTAAACAGCATAATCAAATATTGTTAGAAAATTGACGCGATGCAATCTAAGAAACGACGCCAGAGCATGATATTTGGTGATACAGTTTGGTTCTCGTCTACATATGCGAGGCAATGAATATGAGTGTTCCTCCACAACACCGTAGCATACCGGCCACGCTAGCCATGGCCGCAAGTTGGTCGCGACTTTCTTATGCCTACGTCGTGGCCTTTCGCATCGATTGGACTCTCCTCGAGACCAACACCTGATCTCATGCCTAAGTCTCATTAGGTCCATTGCAACCACACGCTCAATCGAAGTCACTGCCAAGATCTAGGGCCCACGGTGGTTATTGATTGTGGAGGAGCACAACTTAATAGGTGGGTGGTCATTATCCATCAAGCTAATCTTTTGGGTTGAGTGTCCTGGGTCTTGGTTGTGGCTTCGGTTGAGTATGTGGCTGTAGCAGACCCAATGGGTCTAGACCTGACACTGGCTTTGTTCTTTTCGGCTAAAATTAGCTGAAACTTATAATATGAAAAAGCTATGACTTCTCGAGAGAGGTCTTGGAGAGGCCAAAAATTTATTAAAAATCATTTTAGAAACTCTGAGAAAAATCACTTAAAAAGCCATAAAAATTATTACATCATTTGGCTCGTATAAAATCAACATATTTTTACAGTAGCTTTTAACATTAGTTTAAGCTAAAATACAAGAGCAAGTGTTGGTGTCAGGGAGGCCAGATTGGTGTGGGCGATGAGATGAATGATCGCAATGAGCTCTATTCAGTATTCAGACCAAACGAAATGTACAGAAGTATCCATGTTAATTAGACCATTTTAAGCCGCTTGCATCAATTGGCTCGCAGTAACCGCAGAGAAGTGCACTAGTGCAGGAAGGCCCAGTTGATGCAGCAACCAGCAGGTGCCCATCTCCTCCCTGCTTTGGCCTTGCTTTGGTGGATGCCTTCCCTTTGCATAGATGCAAGAGAAAGGGCCTAGGGCTTGTTTGGTTCGTAGCCTGGCAGGCAAGCCTGGGCCAGGCAACAGATCACAGCCCCAGGCATCCAAAATCGGACGCCTGGGAGCTCTGCCTGGGGCTTGCAACTGCCTGGACGTTACAACCAAACAGGCCCCTAATGTGTGAGAACAGGCAAAAGATCGAAGGCGATGTGCTCTCTCATCAAGAGGACAAAAGGGCACGCAGCCGAGGTGATCGATCTCCCCAGCCACCCACTGGCCTGGAGGCTTTTGCTTTGGCCCCCTGCTTTCAGCTTTTCTCCTCCACGTCCCTATGCCGCTCTGTACTTGCGTGCGTCTTTGCCGTCTCGGCGATCGAGTCCGGTACTGCATCATGCATGCCGTCGTCGTAGGATTAGTTGGTCCTCTCGCCTTTGGGCTTGGGCCAAATGTCCCAAGAAACAGTTAGCATGAGACGCTTCAATGCGTGGGAATGGATTGAATTGATTTGGTTACTTCTTGTACGGGGATCTTGCTCAGATGTGAGAAAGCCAAGATAAGTCATTGGCGCAAGAGAGGTTAGCAAGTTTAGAAGAGGGGAAAAAGAGAAAACCTATTCAAATCAATTTCTTCTCTGCAATACTGATCGCCGAGCCTCTGATCCGAGAGATGGTTGTATGATCTGTTTCAATTTATGTTAGTTCACTCTACATTTGTTGCATTCGTGTGGTTGGGTGGAAAACCATATTTGAGTGGTTTTTCACAACTTTGTCCGTGTTATATTCAAATATTCAATAATATTCATCGATGCTCTTTTTAAGATGTTAAACATATCCCACATGGAGCTTCTGGTCAATGTGTTAACTGTTAAGGACTTATTGATCTATGTTTCTACAAAAGTCGATGGCATTTGAATTTGTAGTTTCTTTGTGAGCTGAGCTTTGAAAGGGATGTATTGTAGTTACTTTGTGTTAGTTGAAAAGTGGTATCTCATGTTGGTTTTTGCGATAGTATTTTGGTATTGATGATTGTATGGAGATAGTAGCTATGATGTACCATTAAAGGTATCCAACTTAGAGTGAACTTAGCACAATAATAAAAAAATAGAAAAAATAGTGCTAACTTCACTCTAAGTTAGGATTAGTTGAAAATGCTCTAAACATTTAGAGAAGACTCACTATATCTGTTAGGGCGTTGAAACTATTACCAAAGTTCACTTTCGATTGAGATTCCATTGTGCTTTGTTGTTGTACCATTGATTTACGCATTATATGTGTGGGCCCTTAGTTAATACTACCGTCCATGCAACACTTGACTCTTGTACCTCAATATTAACACTTGACTCTTGTATCTCAATGATAACACATTATAAACATTTTCATGTAATTTTTTATACTCATGATAACTTGAACCAAACCTATCAAGCCGCCATGACTTCTCGTCTCGCGTGGTACCATTTTTGTTTCCTCCGACCACAGTAAGCATTTTTCTTTTCAGCTTAAATTAAAATTACAAACTGTTATTGAAATTTTGTTAAATTAAAATTATCACATTTTGTTGTAATTTTGTGCTTTTAGTGGTTTTACTCAAAATAACAAAATTATTTTAAATTTCTTTGGGCTCTCCAATCCTCTAATGGAAGACCTATAAAATTTTTAGATTGTAGTCTACCACATGTTTCAGTCAAAGAACAGTGCTTAAACAATATACCTCGCTAATGTATAATGAGTACGATGTTTTTTTTGAATTTTTGTCGTTAAAATACTACTCCCTCCGTTTTTTTTATTTGACACCTTTGACTTTTTGGTACGGATTTGACCATTCGTCTTATTCAAAAATTTTGTGCAAAGACGTAAAAAATAAGACATATTTAAAGTACCTCTATTGATAAAACAAATCACAACAAAATAAATGATATTTATAAAATAATTTGAATAAGACGAATGGTCAAATGCGTGTCAAAAAGTCAAAGGCGTCAAATAAAAAAAACGGAGGTAGTATTTATTAGCGCGGCAGGGGGGATTTGCCGCCCTGTGGCAACGTGGTAAGGCTGACAAGGGCACCAATTTTTGCAGCTAATTAAAAAAACAGTTATGGAAGTAGCATAATGACACAGCAGTCAGCAGCATGCAACTACTTTTTTTTTCGTTTTTTGCTTTAAAAAATGGACTAATTTGAAATCGGACGATTGGAAAGTTATTTAACTTCCAGTTGATTTTGTAGGCAGTAGATCAAACACCTTCATATGACATATAAAAGATCCAATAGGAGCATCTAAGTATATGAGAAAATTGACTGAAAATTATCTAAAAATCAGTCACACGATGATTAACAAAAATATTAAAAAAACATCAAGTATGGAAGCAGATCGGCAAGCGGTGTTATGAAAGCAGATCGGCAAGCGGTTAACACCAGAAAATATTAATTAAGTCGGTGCACCAATTAAGTTGAGGAAAAAAATGGGAAAATGAAGATATGAAAATAGAACGTAGAAGATCTTCTTTTTTTTATAGAAAAATTGCAAATGGATGTACTTTTTTTCTTCTTCTAAAAGTCATCAAGTAGTGTCATGCCTATGTGCCATGTCAAATTAAATTAAGAGTAAATTGCACTTTTGCCCTCGGAAGTTGAATGAAAATCTCACTTGGCCCCCTAAACTTTGTTTTATCTCACTTGGCCCTTTGAAGTTTCCATACAGGCTAATTTTTCCGCAGCCGGAGCCAACTTCTAGGGGTTGTGTTGCAACGGGATCCAACTTCTAGGGGCTTTGTGGCACCCAAAAACAATTTCCAGGGGCCAAGTGAGACAAAACAAAGTTTAGGAGGCCAAGTGAGATTTTCGTCCAACTTTCGGGAGCAAAAGTACAATTTACTCTTAAATTAATTGTGTCAAAGTTAAGTTACACTATGTCAAATTAAGTTTTATACATAAAATACTTGTTAAATTAATTAATGGGCATGCGAGAATGTTGTTGCGCGCACCACCGTATCGTGGCAACTAGGGCTGGAAAACGAGCCAAAAGCTTCCGAGCTGCTCGGGCTCGGCTCGTTTAAAAACAAGCATGAGCTGAACACTATTTTCAGCTCGTTCAACCAACCGAGCCGAGCTAGAGGCTAGCTCGCTCGAGATCGGCTCGTGACTCGTACATCATCATTCATGAGTCACTGAGCTTGTTTTTACTCTAGCTCAGGCTTGTGGCTCGTGGTTCAGGCTCGCGAGCGCTCGCAAGCTACCACCGAGCCGAGCCGAGCCGAGCCTATTTTTCAGCTCGTACCCTTGCTCAACTCGGCTTGGTACCTAACGAGCCGAGACGAGTCAGGGGCTGGCTTGCTTGGACTCGGCTCGTTTTCACTCATAGAGACAACAGTGTTGCCGTGCCACTGTACAGCACCCCCTCTTGCTGCTTCGGAGTGCAGTGGCAAGAGGAAAAAAGTGAAATTGCGTCAGAACTCGGAACTTAGAACTCAGAGCAATTGTGAAGCTAAAGTTTTTTAATAGCAGGAAACCAAAACAAATTCTAATGAGTGTTAGCTTATACCTCGTGGCTACCTACTCAAGCATCCTAAAACTGTAAAAGAGATTGTATATATATAGGTACATTACCATGCCACCATGCTCTACTTAAGCATGTTAAAGAGACCATTTAAGGATTAGTCCTTTGTACTTTGATTTTGTTTAGGTAATAGAAGAAACCTTCGTCTTCTGCTTTGGGATGGATAATATCATTACATATATGCTTATTAAAAGCTTAAAAACTAAAGCAAAATGATAAACATTGTCATGCTAAGGCAAATGATAATAAAAAAAAACTTCTTCCTTATAATAACCAGAAAACCCAAGCATATTGATGGTTATAATTCTGAGCATCATTACAGAAAAGATGATCATCAGCCTTCATGTTCCTCTGTGATTTAATAAGAGCAAACAATTCCAAAATCTTCTCACAGGTCACAGCACACAGCAGATTTTAGTGAGAAAGATGGTAATGGTCCAAATAACTAATCTTGAATAGCAATGATCGGTCGAAACAGTGTAATAACTTAAATTTCACTGTATAAAACCATCCACTAACTCAACAAAGAGATAATCAAGTAGAAAGATGTCTATAGCAAGGTGTTTTAACACCACCCAAGGACGTCACCGGTTTGAATCCGGCTTTAAAAAAGTTAGGAATTAAAATTTCTATCGGAATTGATACGCAGGTAGGAGTACATGGCATCAATCGTCGATTTCTAACGTGCTCGCTCGGTTGTAGCGACCGAGAAGTGTACGTATATATGCCCGCCGTATGCAGCAAGCCAGCAAGTTACGAAGGCCAGCTGCTGTCGATCGATTTGTGAATTACGAGCACTACACGTACGTAAACGAGAGAGATCGATCGAGTGCATCAGTGCATGGAAGGATGGCCCTAGCTCACTGCTCGCCGAGAGCAAGAATAGACTGGACGCTCCGACAGGCAGGCAGACAGGGACCGATGAATGATGGTGCCGGGCCTGCCGGCTGGAAATCCGCCGGCGCGGCCAGGTCGCTGGAAGGCATGATCGATAAAAATATGTATCCCCAAAAGTAAGCCAGGCACATCATTGCACAACCCGGCCACCCGATCCTCCATCTCCATATATATTTTCAAGCACGCTGGGAACGATGCTCGTAATTAGGCCATCTCCGATGCAGGTGCTTAGATAAGTGCTTAAAGAAAAAACTAGATTTTTTTTGCCATATAGGATAGAGAAGGTGCTTGCATAAGTGCTTAGAGAGAGATATGGATGCTTAATTAAGCACCATGCTGGGAGAGGTGCTTAGAGAGTACCTAAACACCCATATAAACTTCTATGCATTGAAAATAAGTTTTTCTACATAAAAACTTAGTGACGTAGCAGCACCCTCTCTTCTTAAGCACCTGCTATAAGCGTTTTGCATTGAGGATAGTTTGCACATAAGCAATTTGCAGAATTGGCTAGATTTAGAGCATGTATTCTTTGAAAGATAATTTAGAGTATATATGTTACTGGTGCAATATATGTATGATGGTGTTTGGCGTGCGTGTGATGGCTACGCAGCTGCAGGACGGCGCGCGACTGATCGATCTGTTCTGAGCTCGCGCATGGCGTGTTGGCGTGCATGGTGTGTCGGGGCGGCCTCCGCGCCATGCACCGCCTTTTCTCCCCCCATGCAGGCAGCACAATTATTGCCGCGCCTGCCTGCCGGATAACGGGAGCGATCGAGCTCATCAGCTTCACCGCTCTTCTGATCTTCTCGGGACCTAGCAATAGCTACAGCTACCAGAGGTCCACCCCCATTGTGCCCAGCGGTAGGTGTACAAAAGAACGTGTTTTGTTGCCTACTTGCCTTCTTAAACGATAATGGTTTGGCCAAGCTGAATTCGTGTAGTGTGTCTTGTTTGGTTGCCCTGCACAACCTCTGTCATGCTAGAAGGAGCCGGTGATTGGTTGCCGGCACGAGCTAGCACCACCCCAAGCCATCATCTCGAGCTTTGGCAGCTTCCTCCTTGAACTTTCCGACCTAGATTCATGGCCGCCACTTCCTTGCTTGGATCTGGCAATCCCAAACTATGGCAACCTCCTTTCCACACTTTCTCCGGTTTGGATTTGTAGCCATCTCTCCCTTTCTTGGTCGGATCCAACGTCCTCAAGCTTCACCGACGCCGTATCCAACAACCTCGAGCTCCGTCTCATCGCCTGATTGAGCTCCTTAAGCTTCCCTACCATCGGATCCGGGCTCCTTGACCTGTAGCAGCCGTCAAATTCGGGCTTGCCGAGGTCGCCGCGCTTGGTTCACCTCCGAGCCACCTCTCGCTTGTGTCGTTATGCCGCCTATCACGCGCTAGCGTTACTATTCGAGCCAAGGTCAGGAGAAACGGTCGCGGCGATCGTTTTCTATGAGCCTGGCCAGGGCAGTATTTTTGCATCTCACGCGGCCTGACTCTGGATGATGAGCAGACAACCAAAGACGCGGTTTCTGGCTCTCGCAAGCCTGGCTAGACTAGACACAGGAAACCAAACATGGCCAAAGATAAGTACTCCAACGCTTCTTCTATACTCTTGTAAGTTGTAACACACAGAAAGAATATGATATTTTTTTTAGCAATAGGTGAGGAACTATCATTTGAGACCCATCATCAATATCATTCTAAATTAGGCTAAATACAATCCATCCACTATTCACACCCCCTTTCACTATTCATCCATATTTTCTGTATTATATTTTATTTTCTATAATGATCTACAGTAAAGGAAGGCGATTTGATACATTGACATACTATGTGTAATTTTAGCGGCGTACTAACATGGAGGGGAGTTTTACATGATACTATATAGCGGTTGACAATATTAGTGTGGTGGTGGAGGAGATTGTTATTAGTGAAATGGTCTTTTACCGATTACTAGCCCTCACCACTAGCCTCTTTTAACATTAAGAGTAGCCTGTTTGGTTTGAATACTAAGGTTATCACACTTTGCCACAACTATCTTGTTAAATAGTATGTCTAAGCTTAGGCCCTGTTTGTTTGAGCTTCTAGCCAGCTTTTAGCCTCAGAAGCCAGAAGCTCAAACAAACAGCCAGCTTTTGAAACCCTTTTCAAAGAAGCCAAAAGCCATCAAAAGCCCAATTTGTACTATGATCTGAGATTTTTCTATAAGCTAGTTTTTTGTGACTTTTCCCAGAAGCAGCTTTTAGAGAAGCTGCAGCTCAAGCAAACAGGGCCTTAGTTTATCAATTTGTTAGCCGCACTTTGGCAAGAAAAGAGAATATTATCACACTTTTTATAACCGATGACATATGGGACCTATTTGACGAAAGAGGAATCTTGCCGTGTTTATGGCTATAAACGAAACACTTACTTACAATGGTTAAATCTGCCTAACTTTAGTTGTGACAAATTGTGTCAATGTTAGATGTGTAAAATATTTTCTTCTTGTGCATGGACGACACCGATAGATTGAAAGCATAACTTTAACAATTAATATTACTACAAGTTATTTGAATCTTGTCATCAAGCTTTTCGAGGACACTCCACTTGCATCTCCATGTCCAGCGAAGCAGGGCGTGAGGGATGAACATAAGGACATAATACAACTGTTAAACATATATGGTATCTAGGATGCTTTGTTTCTTTTTTATTTAATTGTTTTTTGGGATTTTTTCTTACATGTACGTTGACACCCCGTATTTATAGGGTGAGAGGGCGAACTCAAGTCGTGGTGGGTACCTTCAATGGAAGTTAACACGAGGAGGGAAAAAAATTGTGCCTTCTCCACTCTACTATTGATTTAGGCCTTGTTCTTTTCAGCATATTGTTGAGTTGGTGTAATACTGTAACAAATTTGAGAGCACTCAAAAAGGAGGTCTAAAAATTATAAAAAAATAAATAAATAATAGTTTTAGGATCTTTAGAAGGATTACTAAAAGCCACAAAAGAATCGTTACTAATTATCACAATATGTAGGCTATATAAAAATAACAAAATTTGCTACAGTAATACGCAACGGCATGATACGCCGAAAAGAACAAGGCCTAAGTCTTCTTTCCAACTTTACTGGGTTGGTATTACCGTGCACATGATATGAATGAATAAAAAAAGATGCGAGTGGTCGGGGAGATGCGCAACGCAGTCGAGCACAAAGACAGGGTTAAAGACGTAAGTTAAACATGTTGATTACATTTGGACGATATACATATGGTATTTTCTTTCCGTAGGAAAGGATTGACGTTCGAATAGTAAATATAAATAATTCTTTTTTTTAGTTAGACAATTAACTTTTTCTCCCAAATTTAAAGTTGGTATAAAGACCAACTGTACTTCTTGTAGGAGAGGAGTGGCGGATAGCCCTAGAGCCCATTCATGTCAATTTAGCCGTGAAGCAGAGGGAAAATAAGCCCAGCTCCTAACGTGGACTCGAACGTGCAGGCCGCCTGTTTTGGGCTTGATGTAAGAACAAATTTTGGCTAATGGCCTGAAGAATGCTCCATGAGCTCTGAGCTGATTACTCAGCTACGTTTTGTTACTTGCTACGTTTACGTTTTGTTACTTGCTCCGGTTCCTAAATGCCATAACGATTCCAACGTCGCACCATCTTTAAAATACACCTTTAACTAGCAATTAACATTACAAGTTATTTTATAAAATTTATAAATTATCATACTATAAAAGCGCTTTTAGAGAGGAATCTAAATGTATGATATTTATGTGTTCAATTCAAATAGTTCAAAATATTTGAGAAAATTGCACTGTTGCCCCCTGAACTTGTAGCGATTCTCACTTGATCCCTCTGAACTTGCGTGATTCTCAAGGCCGGGATGGAATATGCCTAGGTACCAGGATTTTGTATTAATTTTTAAAAATATGTACGATTTTTCAAATTTTTATGGTTTTTCCAAATTTTTATGAAGTTTTTCATCAATAACTAGCCATGTGGATTGCCATGTCATCTTTCAGCTGTCGTGTAGCATCCATATCAACGGTTAACGGTCACATAAGCGCCACGTAAGCACTTAATGGTTGCCCTAACGATTTTGGGGGCAATCGTGCAAATAGAGACAAGTTTAGGGAGACAAAAAAGTAAAACTCAAGTTCAGAGGGTCAAGTGAGAATTGCTACAAGTTCAGGGAACAAAAATGCAATTTTCTCGTATAACCTTCTATAAAAAACTAATGGAAAGGCTACTGTGCGGACGTCCGACGCGAAGGCTTGCAATGACGCCGCATAGCCAAGCAGCTGCTAAACCGGGAGAGGAGGCAACAGTACACATGCAAGGTGGGTCCCACTCGTATATTTTCTTTTTGAATGGCCATATTTTTTGACTGGGTGCTCCAATCCACAAACCGTTTGCGCCAACGTATTCCTCGTATTTTTTCGAACAAAACAAGATATATGTTGACATATAACTCCTCAAACTTATTTGGTGAAACTTGGGGTTCGCCTACTGAAACTTAGGTTTCGCCTAGTAAAATGTGGGTTTCATACTCGTAAAACTTTGCCGAACTGTCAAGTTTCATCAGGTTTCATCCAAGTTTTTTCAAGAGTAAATTGCACTTTTGCCCCCTGAAGTTGGACGAAAATCTCACTTGGTCCCCTAAACTTTGTTTTGTCTCACTTGGCCCCTGGAAGTTGCCTTTGGGTGCCACAAAAGCCCCCTGAAGTTGGATAAAAATCTCACTTGGCCCCTAGAAGTTGGCTTCGGTTGCGAAAAAATTAGCCTGTGTTGAAACTTTAAGGGGCCAAGTGAGACAAAACAAAGTTTAGGGGGCCAAGTGAGATTTTCATCCAACTTCAGAGGGCAAAAGTGCAATTTACTCTTTTTTCAAGTTTCACCAAGTTTCATCAAGTCAATTCAAGTTTCATCAAGTTTCAACAGGTTTCATTCAAGTTTCATCAGGTTACATCGAAGTTTCATCAGGTTTCATCAGAACACGGCCAAGTTTCATCAGAACACGGTCAAGTTTCACTAGTGTAGATGTAAGTTTCATAAGTGCCTTTTTCTAGTTCACATCAAAAAAATTGAAAAAGTGAAAAAATTAAAAAATTTAAAAAGTATTTAAAATGGGTTGCTCTTGATTTTAGAAGAATTATGAAATTTATTTCACATATTTTGAACACTGTTTGAATTTTGCACAAAAATCAGAAGTTTATTCGGAGGTAAAATGAAATGACGACTAGATAACTCGCTGTGCATGGAACGAGCGCGCGCGAAACGTGGGGCGCATGCAGCTCGTCGGATCGGCGCGGTGGTGGAGATCCAACGGCGCTGGCGCGTCCGGACCGAGCGCCAGGCATCGGACGTCCCAAAACCTAACCAGAGTTACACGATGCCTCGAAAAGGCCGCTTATCTTCAACGATGGGCCGTCAAGTGGCGGGAGACGAGGGAGTCAGGGAGGGCTGGTGGGCCACTGGGCCGTTGTGGCCCGGACTGGCGACTCGCGCGAGCGCGGCACACAAGCAAGCCACGCGTCGCGCGAAGATACCACTCACACTGGCCAGTGAACCTCCCCGCGCGTGCCGATAAGGCTGTGGCGCGCGAGCTCGCATGGGCGCCGCGCGCCCTCAACATGTGGCTGTCGGAGGCGAGTGGCTGCGCGTCGACCAATCACCGGCCGCCTCCCCTCCACCTGCGCCCGGGGACATATACCCCAGGGCCGCCTCATCTCCAAGCCTGTGGACAGCACACACACCTGCCCTGCAGCTGCAGCCGCGAGCCCCATCCTCCCCGGCCTCCAGCTCGCCGCCGCCGCCGCCGCCATGGCCTCCACCGCGCTCTCCACCGCCGCCAACCCTACCCAGGTCAGCGCTACACGCCTCCTCCTCTGCGCGCTCCTCGATGGCTGCTTCTTTCTCTGGTCACTGTCATTCTGCTCTGCGACACAAGACGGCCATGGATGATGCCTCTGGGTTCTGGTCCCGGTTAGTGTAGGCGACGGACAAACTAGAGCTATGGAGTTCATGTTTGAGGGAAGGAGATTGAGGTCGTGCTTTAGCTGCGCAAATCATCATGTAGTTGGGTTTTATATATGTTGCCTGAATCTCGAGTGTTAACAGTGGTATGGCTTTTAGCTTGTCCAGTTGATCACTCGGACTGCCCTGGAAACGTAAAGCTGCTTTGGGAAGCTAGTATATACAATGAAGTGACAGGTTGTGTTCATAGCCATAAGAAGGCATAATTCAGATGATGAGATAGCTGTGTTTTCAAAGATGGAAGTAACTTGACTGGCGAAAGCTGTTTTGCTCCCTCAAAAATGATCCATACGGTGAATTGCTGAATTAGAGAACACATGCAGACGCAGAGAAAGAAAAAAAGGACACAAATAAACGAGTTCAAAATCACATCATATGGTGTGTTGATCTGGTGGCAATTTTAGATTTGATTTGTGCAGCGTGAGAATCATTTGAATCGCAATAGCATTACTTCCCAACTTTGCTGGAAAGAAATAGGACTCTTTTACTGTAAGGGAGAGAGTATTTCATGGTACTATTCCCCAACAATTCAATTAGAATTGTTATACTACCCAATGCCATCTAGATGTAGGCATGCGCAGGATAGATATTTGAACGGTTCAAATAACTCTTGAACGGTTCAGATAACCCAATAACCGTTATTTGAACCGTTCGACCAAGAGGAACGAACAATCTAAACAAATCGAGTTTAATCAGTGTATCATGGAAGGCCTCTATAGTGCCACGGGCAAATCTACATAAAAGCAAAAATTAGGATAGCTTCCGGGAAACTACGACCAACCGGTTCATTTCCAAACGCACAAGGGTCAAGATTCAAGAGGCGTTCTAAACGATAGCCTTGCCCCCAACCTGACAACCTGAAATGTGCTACAGAGTGTGGCTAGTTGGCTACCGCGTGCTGCCATGCACCGTTCTGCAGGCTGCTAAGTGTGGCTAGTGTTGGTACTTGGTAGTGCCAGCGTTGAGCTTGAGCACAGCAAGAGAGTCTAACTGAAAGCACGTTGTTGCATCCATGGTGTGCAGCTCTGCCGGTCCCGGGCGTGGCTGGGCAAGCCTGTCAAGGGCCTGGGCTTCAGCCGGGAGCGTGCCCTGAAGCTCAGCATCTCATGCCAGGCCACAAGCATCCCTGCCGATCGCGTCCCCGACATGAATAAGCGGCAGCTCATGAACCTCCTCCTCCTCGGCACCATCTCCCTTCCCACCGTCGGCATGATCGTCCCCTATGGCGCCTTCTTCATCCCTGCCGGGTACGCCAATGCGGCCACTGTTATCAATAGCAATGCAGGGTGATCGATTATTCCCGATCACCACTCATCCAGCACATAGATATTTTTCTGCCGTTACGACACTTCCGTGGATCCAACTGTCAGTGGTTTGTAATAACGGCAGTGTTGTAACGGCAGATCCAGCATACATGTGCCATGCACCTTGTCAGCACTAATGGGGAGTGTGCTTCGTGATCTCCCTCTCGCAGCTCTGGGAACGAAGGCAGCGGGACGTATGCCAAGGACAAGCTCGGCAACGACGTGCTGGCCGACGAGTGGATCAAGACGCACGGCCCCAACGACCGCACGCTCACCCAGGGGCTCAAGGTGAGCAGCAGAGCACACTGCTCAAGCGATCAATGATTCATAACGCATGCTGCATGGTCAGTGTGTTAAGATCGGTGAGGCTGATGGGTTGATTGGTGATGCAGGGTGATCCGACGTACCTAGTGGTGGAGGCCGACAAGACGCTGGCAACCTACGGGATCAACGCCGTCTGCACGCACCTCGGGTGCGTCGTGCCGTGGAACACCGCCGAGAACAAGTTCATCTGCCCCTGCCATGGATCCCAGTACAACAACCAGGGCAGGGTGGTCCGTGGCCCTGCGCCTCTGGTAAGAACACATTCTGCAACCTCTTCCTTCCATGGTTCTGAATGTCTCACTGGACTGAACCTTTCTCTGAAGCATCCCTCTGGGTGTGTTTGCTTGCTGAACTGAACTCAACTGAGCTGCAATTGTTGTTCACTTGTTCTGAAACAGTCGCTGGCCTTGGTCCACGCCGATGTCGACGACGGCAAGGTCCTCTTCGTGCCGTGGGTCGAGACCGACTTCAGGACCGGCGAGAACCCATGGTGGGCTTGAGCAGCACACGCTCCAGCAGCAATGCTCACCTCTGTGATCAGCTCATAGACTGTTGCATATCCTGCGTGGTCTCTGAGAATGATGCTATAAACCCACTTGTTTCTTGCTTCCAGCAATATGTATGTACACATTGTATGAAAGAACAGAAACTTCTTCATTGCATATATCACCGTTTGAGGACTCTGAATCTGGTGAGACTGGACACTTTCTTTTCCTAGCTGATCGATGATGGATGTCTCCTGAATCTGGGAGCCTACTACATAGCATTCTGAAGAATCTGTTCCTGAAGAATTTGGGCATTGCTACCTGTTCACTCTGAATCTGGTGAGACAGAGATCGCATACTTGCGGTGATATTTCAAAGGAATAAGACAATGCTGATCTGTTTCTGGAAACATGCATTTTCTGGTTCATATTGGCATAGCTTTCTCTTCAGAAATGAGGCTTTCCTTTTCTTCCAAGTCGACAATGGAACATTCTATCTGCATCTGTATTTTATTCGGAAAAGTGGATACTTAAACATGCCTTCTAAGTTCAGAATCATGAGGAGAGGTCAATACCAGAGGATGGGCAGTCCAGGATCAACCACAAGCATCACCATGAACAGATGAGACAATCAAAAGATATGCACAATATAACAAGCAAAGAATCGATATCTAAGAGCAAAGCTAGTATGGATTTCAGCCCAGCATCCATTTCAGTTTAAGCTTTCACAAATGGACTGTTCTAACATCTATGGACAATGAATATGACCCATCCAGCATTCCAGCGTTAAAGATTATGAACATGAAATGCATGGAAGGTCTCTCTCGCGGATAGAAACAACATTCATTTCAGGCATTTACATCACAAAACTGTTTTAAAATCCATGAACGGTGAATATGATCCAGCAACAAGATAATACTCCACAGAAATGCAAAAAAATTGTCTTCACCAGATAGAAATTACCACCGAGAATATAGGGATCCCATATGGTAGTGCATTTACTCGATACTGATCACACCAAATGTACTTCTATATATAATAACAATTTAAGAATCTATTTCTCACTCGACGAAAATTGCAATATCCATCCGCCCCTCCACCTCCCTCGTCTGTACAGCAACCCACAAAAACCAGAAAAATCAATAATATAAAAAGAATTTACCACTCGGCGATGCAAAATTCTTCTTAGCTTAGGCTTGTGGAATAATCGGGATCAAGCACGGGAACAGCCATGAGGATATGATCTGCCGCCTTCCACTTGCGGGCCTACGAGGAGTGGGCCCCACCTTCCGGCGGCTTCGCCTCCGACGAGTAGACGACCGCGCCGGGCGGCGGGCGCGCGTACATCATCGGCGGGAACGGCTGCACGGAGTGCGGGACGCCGTAGACGCCGCCGACGCCGCCAGCCGCGTAGAGATCTGCCGGGGCGTCGCCTCCTCCTCCGCCGACGATGTGGTAGACCGGCCCGGGCATGTAGCTGCCGCCCTGCGCGGACGGGTCGAGGTAGTGGAAGGGGCGCACGGGCATGTAGTACATCGGCTGCGGCATGTACGGCGGCGGTGGGGCAGGCCATGGCGCGGCGCCCTCCGCGACGTACGGGGCCGGAGGCGCGCCGAGAGATGGAGCCGCGGGGTCGTCGTCGCCGTGCACCATCTCGGTGTCGGACTTGGGGCGGGCCCCCGGACCGGGGCTGGGCTCGTCGGAGGTGGTGTCGAGGCCGAAGAGGTAGTCCGGGACCTCGGAGACGATCGAGGAGGCCTCGGATCGGCCGCGCTCGATGGGCGCGGGCGCGGGGGCGTTGAGCGCGTCGACGAACCACTGGTCGGAGGAGGCGTCGCCGGCGCCGGAGAGCACGGAGCCGAAGGCCCCCGCGGAGGAGTGGTCCGGCGAGGCGGCGAAGAGGAAGAGGCGGAGGCGCGGCGGCTTGATGGCGGCGGCGGTGAGGCCCTGGAGGCGGTCGAGCTCGTCCATGAGGTTGTCGACGTCGTCGTCGGAGGTGATGGATATGAGCGCGTCGAGGTCGTCCTGGGGGAGCTGGTACCTGAGTGCCGGCTCGGGTCTCCCTGGCGCGAAGAGCACGGGGGCGACCTTCGCGAGGGCCCCGACGAGCGCCGCGTAGGTGGCGGCGCGCGGGACGGACACGATGCGGGTCTCCCCGCCGACGTAGCGCAGCTGGTGGTCGCCCGGGCGCGGCAGGATGCGGCCGCCGAAGCTGCACATGAGGCGCACGCTCGCGCTTCCCTGCGCCTGCACCGCGTGCGGCGGGGCAGGGGGCAGCGGAGGCGGGTGCTGGTGCCCGTGCCCGTGCCCGCCGCCGTTGCCGCCTCCCGCGCCGGCGCGCGGGGTGGAGGAGGCCGAGGAGCCGTCGTGGTGGGACGTCATGGGAGACGTGGGAAGGAGGAGGAGGAGGAGGAGAAGGGGAAGGGAGGAAGCAGGAGAGAGCGTGCTAATTGCGAGGGGGCATCGGGATTTGGGAATCGCAGGTTGCGAGGGGGGAGGGGAGGAGGGAGGTAGAGGTGGGGTTTCCCTCGGTTCGGGTGGGGGTGGGGCACCCGCGCTTCCCTTCTGGTGCTTAGCTATGGGATCCGATAGCACTTGCGTCAGTTTCCTTGTTCGGCTGTGCCTGCCGTGCACTACGTTCCAACTGCGAATTTCAAAATTTTAAAAGCGTAAACGCGTGAGGCTGTGTAATGGGTTTCTCTCAGGCTTCTATTATATTTTTTTACTTTTTTATTTTTATGGTAGAGTTTAGAGTTTGGTTGGGCCTCGATGAGGTCTCTATAGTACGGTTTCAGCCAATAATTAAAGGCGAAATATGTGGTGCAAATCACTGTTTTCATGCAAACCCGTGCAAACCACATATAAAAGTTTTGTAAATTCATAAAAAAATTATTGGAGATAGGTATGTGCACGAACTACATCACCACCAAATCTCAAGTCTAAACTCAATATCGTTTGAGAGAAACAAAAAAAAACAAATTTCAAGCAAATAGTAACAAGACATTATTCTTTCAAATTTATCCTTTTTGTTTCTCCCAAACGATGTTGAGTTTAGACTTGAGATTTGGTGGTGATGTAGCTCGTGCACATACCTATCTCCAGTAATTTTTTCACGAATTTACAAAATTTTTATATATGGTTTTCACGGGTTTGCACGAAAACAGTGGTTTGCACCACATATTTCGCCATAATTAAAAATGCGATTTGTTTGACAAAATCAAAAGTTGGGTGTGTGCTGTTGCGGAATGAGTGATAACTGCAGTAATACAAACTTATCCATGGAGAGCGTACTGCGCTATTATAAAAATTGTTCACCACAGGCACAGAGCGTAGTGCGGTAATGCAAACTTGTTCATGAAGAGCGTAAAATAAATTGGCCTAATGTTTAAAATGATGATGCTTTTATCATTAAATTGTTATTCTCGTAGGGAGAAGAATAATAACAACAACAACAACAACTACTACTACTACTACTACTACTACTACTACTACTTTAGAACGAGGTTGGCTATCACCCTTTGCGAGGTTTTGTCCATGGCGGCCAAGTCTATAAGCTAACAACAATTGGATTTCCATCTGAACAGGATTGTCAAACCCAAAGAGATTTGTTGCAAGAATCTTTATCAAAACTGCTTTATAACCTCTAGGAAAAGATTTCCAAAATCATCTTTTCACAAAATGAGCCTAATCCCCTTTCCTTCATAAAGCCAAAATGCATGTGTCCATAAATTTGTTGAGTATGAAGCATACCCATCCTCGCCTTTCATGCAGGGATGCTAAATCCAATGCGCAGGTCCTGAGTTGGCAAGATCATTTTAAGATGGTGGATTTGCCGAGGACGTTACGGACGTTTAGGACAGTGTTTCTCCGATCATTTGCATTGGAATTTCATTGGAGTTGTGCTTTACATTTCTGCTGCTGTAAGCAGGCGCAGACCCACCCATAGGGCACCTCGGGCCCAGGCCCGAGATAATTTTTTTTGGCCCACTTACTAGTAGTTAGGCATATAGAGAGAAATCCAATACAAATAGAGGTACCTAGGGCCCAACTCCTCCCTTCCTCCCACCGGCCCAGGCGCCCAGCCACACCGGCCTTAGGCCTCTTCCCCTCTCGGCCAGTGCACAGGGGCACACCACACACGCACAGGGCAGCACACGCACAGACCCCAATCCCCAAATTCCACGCCTCCACGCACGGCTCCACGCCGCCACCCCGGTCCGCCGCCACCCTGGTCCACCGCCACGCCCATGCCGGTCCGCCACCTCGGCGCCACCCGATCCCATGGCCGGCCCTGCGCGCCATGCCCAGCCATGGCCTACGCCCATGCCCTCCATGGCTCGTCGGCTCCACGACGCTGCCACGCCATGATGACCACCTTCCCCATGCACATGGCACGGCGCCTCCACGCCGCGCCGTCCGATCGCTCGATCATCCGATTACTGCCGCCCGTCGCCGGTCCAGTAGCCAGCAGGTGATTTCATTTAGAGAGATTTAGTTGTTTACTTGATTTAGAGAGATTTAGTTGTTTACTTGATTTAGAAAATTAGTGATTTATAGATTTAGACATTTAGTGACTTAGAAATTGAGTGATTTATAGATTTAGACATTTAGTGATTTATAGATTTATACATTTAATGATTTAGACATTTAGTGATTTATAGATTTAGACATTTAATGATTTAGACATTTAGTGCGTTGTTGCATTTTTTCGTAGATATGACTTTGAGGAGATTCTACAAGCGATAACTAATCCAGGGCAAGGGCAAGGGCCAGGCAATGGGAAGTTGAAGAATATCAAACCAATGTTCAAGACGAAGTGAGAAGGGCATATATTTTGAAAGGTCCAACTCGACCAACTGTGTTGAATTATCCCCGCACAATGTTTAGTGGGAAGTCTAGAAGATTTCAAGAAGAGTGGTACAAAAATTTTGATTGGTTGGAGTATAGTGAGTCAAAGGATGCATATTTTTGTTTCTATTACTTTCTCTTTAAGCCATCAGGAAGGGTTGATAAATTTGGTGCTGAGGTTTTCACAAAACTAGGATATAACAATTGGAAAAATGCATATAAAGGTTTAAAGGAGCACGTTGGAGGTGTTAATAGCTTTCACAACAGAGCTAGGTTGAATTTTGATGCATTTAAAGATCAAAGGCAAAGCATCTCCACAAAGCTTTCCAATGCTAGCGGGGAGGCCGAAGAATTATATAAAATTCGGTTGACATCTTCTTTGGAATGTGCAAAGTATTTTTTAATGCAAGGCTTAGCTTTCCGTGGTTATGATGAGAAACCATCTTCTTTAAATAAGGAAAACTTTCTTGAGATGATAGATTGGTTCAAAGGGAAGAAGAAATTCGTGAGAAATGCTTATGATCGTGCTCCAAAAACCTGTGTTATGGCTTCACCAAAAATTCAGAAAGATCTTGCAAAACGTTGTGCTCAAGAGATCACATAAATGATTATGGGAGAATGGAGATAAGAATTTATCAATTCTCGTTGGTGAATCACGTGACATATCCGTGAAAGAACAATTGGCAGTGGTATTAAGGTAATGAGCAATTTGGTATTAATGTAGTTATCTTGCCATGTTTGTGATGTTAATCTTGTCATGTTTGTGATGTATGTATGTTAACAACAAAGGGCAGGTTATTGAACGTTTTCTTACTCTCGAACATGTGAAAGAAACTACATCAGAGGCATTGAAGGAAGCTCTATTTGGTCTTCTTGATCACAATGGATTATCTATCTCTAAGATTAGAGGGCAAGGATACGATGGCGCTTCGAACATGAGAGGTGAATATAATGGTTTGCAAGGAAAGGTTTTGGATGAAAATCCATATGCCTATTATGTTCACTGCTTTGCACATCAATTGCAACTTATGGTGGTATCTGTTGCTAGTAGTAGTTGTTGTCAATCAATACATGATTTTTTTGAGTACATCTCTTTAATTATGACTATAATAAGCTCATCTTGTAAACGAAAAGATGTATTAGAAGAAAAACATCATAAAGAAATTTTGAAACAACTAGAGAGGGGTGATATTTTTACTGGAAAAGGTTTGCATCAAGAAAGTAACCTTGCTAGACCCGAAAACACTAGATAGGGTTCACATTATACTATCTTGATTCGTTTGAAGATAATGTGGAAGTCGGTGTTAGATGTCCTTAGTATAGTCCATAAAGATGGTCGTGTGCCAACTCAAGCAGTAGGGTTGATAGAAAAAATGAAAAGTTTTAAGTTTGCATTCATTCTCAAATTAATGTTGAAACTATTTGCTGTTACAAATAAGCTCTCTCTTGTCTTGCAAAGAAAGGATGTCAACATTGTTCATGCTATTGTGTTAATTAAAGATATCAAAGCTCGCTTAGCTCTCATGAGAACCGATAGTGGTTGGGATACCTTTTTTGATAATGTCAAAGCCTTTTGTGTTGAAAAAGAATTCCTATGGTAGATATGGATGATGAAGTACCAGTCAGAGGTCGCTCAAGGCGTAATGGTTTCACTATCACTAACCTACACTATTATCGTACTGAGCTATACTTTGTTGTTCTCGATAAAATCAACTCAGAGTTATGTCATCGGTTTAATGAAGTTTCTTCTTAGTTGTTTGTTTGTGTATCTTGTCTTGACCCAAAGGATTTATTTGCTAAGTTTGATCTAGACAAGCTTGTTCGACTTGCTTTACTGTATGGTGAAGATTTCGATGTTGCTCATCTACCAATTCTTAGAGGGAAACTTGAGACATATTTTTTTTCATGTGAGGCACCATGCTTCTTTTACTTCTTGTCAATACATTGCTTCTCTCTCTATGAAAATGGTTGAAACTAGGAAACATTTGGTTTTTTCATCGGTTTACAAGCTAATTGAGTTGGCATTGTTGTTGCCTGTGTCAACGGCAACAGTTGAGAGAACTTTTTCTGCAATGAATATTATCAAGTCTGAATTACGCAACAAGATTGCCAACGATTGGTTGAATGACTTGATGGTTTGCTACACTGAGCGAGAGATATTTAAATCACTTGATGATGAAACTATCACCCGACGCTTTCAAAGCCTAAAAACTAGGAGAATGCAATTGCCTCATGTATTTCAATCATCTTGCTAGTATGTTTCATAATTCTTCTATTTCAAAAGTCTAAATGTTTCAAATTTATATTCTTGGTTCACTAATTAGCAATATCTTTTGTTGTAGATTGGATTTCTATAGCTACATTGGAGTTGGTGTTGTTAATGGACAATTTCTATATATGGTACTATTGCTTTCTTAGTTCTTACTATTTGCTTAATTGCTTTCTTCATTATTATTCGAACTTAATATGTGTTTCGATGTTATTTTGTGGGCATATATTATGCTATACTAGAGTACTTGACTATTTGTGAACTTAGTGTATTTTACTCTTGCCCTACCTAAATTCTCGTCCTGGGTCCACCACTGGCTGTAAGATTTGATGATCCATCGTAATTCTAACAAATTAATAAAGGGTGTTGGATTTTCTTTGGAGTTGTGCTTTATGTTTATTCTGCTTTAAGACCTGATGGTCTATTATAAATTTTATAAATTAATAAAGATTGATGTTTCGGTAATGATTCATCTTGGCTAATACTATAAAGCATAGAGGGCTCCAGGAATTCAATCCGAGGTCCCCGATAGGCGGGATGGCTGAGGACGAGCGGTGCTACGGTGAGGATGGTGGAAACAAGGCCAAACAGGAATGGCACAAAGCGGCTTGGTCAAAGATGGGAATGACATAGGCAATCATGAGAGATTGAGAAGGGGAGTGAGATTGTACGGGAGAAAGATGAAGTGGAAGAAGATGACATGGATGACTAGGTGGTTAGCCACATTGGCATTTAACAATCACCTCAATGTTTAATGGTCATATGATACACCTTGACATTTGATGGAAACTCTAATAATTTGAGGGGTTGAAATGATAACAAATAGAACTTTGAGGGACCGCAAAAGTAAAGATCAAACCTGTGAGGCTAAGAGAGATTCTCTTTAATGTCATGGGGCAACATTATAATTTTTACAGGATGGCGAATAAAAAAATAGAGAGGCTGCTAATGAGGGGCTGAAGATACAAGAAAAACAAATTCAGAGAGATACCTATTAAAAATTAAAACTATAAAAATACACATGTTACTCCTCATCCTAGTTGGACGGCCATGGTCTGTGGTATATCATGCTACTTCGGATATATTTGATTTAGGTTGAAACATGTTAAATCCTATTGCATGAAAATTTATTATTTAAGCCATATATTGTAACACTTTGTAGTTAGTTTTTTGGGCTTCTAGTGGTTCTTCTCAAAGAGCTCAAAACTAGTTTTAATATGTTTTTTAACCTTTTGGAGCCGCTTTTTAAGGGCCTAAAATAAAGCAGCATGGTTTAGGCCCTCTTTGAGTGGGTTTTTAGTTCAGATGGCTTTTAGTTGAGAAAGTTGCAGACCGTCAATAAGATGCTCGAAAGGAGTAAAACAAGATATTTAAAATATTCTTTAGATCTTTGAGAGAAGCCTCAAAGAAATTGCTACAAAATATTGCGTTGAATGGTGGGTACAAAAATAACAAAATTTCTTCAGTCCACCTTTTTTAGTTTATAAGCTTAAAAAAATGAGCAAAAGTGGTGTCCTCAATTTAGTAATTTTATTTTATCACTGAACTCGATAAATAGTGTTGGGATAAAAAGGTACCAAATTTTGAGCCAGATAAATAGCGTTGAAAATGCCCTTAATCTGGTTTAAGCTAAACCAAATAGGGTGGCCTTCATAGCAAAACAGGCGCAGTACATTTCCGGGTCGTGGATGATCCAGCGTGCACCCGTCAACCAGCGAAATTATTGATCCCAAGGACATTCCATCCTTGGATCTTACAGTCCCCCCGGGAAACGACAGGCCTCCTCTTGTAGTCTTGTCACTCGCTCCCTCCCTCCCTGCTCCAGACATCGACGCGACGCAGCGGTAGGCGTAGTAGCATCTCCATCCTTTTCTATCGCCAAAAAAAAAAAAAAAACACCTGGGTTCTAGCTGTGTCCAAAGCCCCAGGCCGTGTGATCCGTAAATCCTGAACCGTGCGTGCGATGCGATCGAGAGGGGGAGAAAAAAAGAAAGAGAAAAAAATTGGCCGTGCGCGAGCACCAGCGCCGCGACAGGTCGGAGGATGTCCACTGACCAGTGACCACTGCTGCCCAACTTAAAATGAACCTCTGTCCCGTGCTGCCCCTCTTCCCCGTCTCGCCGCCAAGACCACCTGCTACCCACGGTGGCGCGGTCTCTCTCCCCGACGGCGGCATGACTCCCTCCCCGACAACGGCGCGGCCTCCTCCCCCACAGCGGCGCGGCCTCCCTCCCCAACGACAGCGCGGCTTCCTTCCCCTCTTTGTTCTAGCGCTGAGGATAGACCCGATGGGTACCTATTCGGGTATGGGTCTAGGTCCGGGTTTGGACCCATTCACACCTCTGGGTCTGAGCCTATGTCTCGGGTCTCGGTTCGGGTCCACGGAAGCTAGACCCGGAGGTACCTAGACCCATTGCCATCCCTACTTGCAAGTTGATCATCTACATCACTCACGAGCAAACGAAGCACTGGGCAGCCACCGGATAGTTGACCGCATCCTAAATCATGACAAGAACCAATGAAGCACCTACTAAGCTAGAAACAATTTAGGCTAGGCAAGTTGGCCGGACAACTGACCGAGCCGTGCTTAGTACTTGCTCGTAGTTGGTCGATTATACCCACTCGTGTTCGAGGCCTGGTTTTAATGGTATCGCATATTTAAGGATTTAATCATGCCTCTCTTGAAACGCACGCACGTGCTTGTTTAGTGGGATTACTTGTATAGGATACCTTTGTGTCTCTTACTTCGTTTTGTGTGGCTTTGAGCCTCCCACCTGGTTTTGTTAGAAATATTAGGAATTTCCTCAATATGTTAATCCACAAAATTATGTAAATCATAATTAGATAATTGCCAGTTTCCAGTTCAAGACCAAAGGTACTAGATATAAAAATATCTATCTGATACGCAAGGGCTAATGAACAGGAAAACAAAAGGCAAAGGCACGGTATAAACAAATATACCCTTGAGCCGAGCGCAGCCCACTACTGTTGAGAGCACGGTATTTGGCGGAGGAATGACTTGCACATTCTCGGCCGCCATGACGATTGATGTAGTCGATCACAAGTTGGTGCGAGATGCCTTTGATGCGATGGAGAGGTCGGTGCGATCGAGCGTCGATGCGATGTAGATGTCTGAGTGCCTCTCGCAATGACCCGAGCTTGAGCGATCGCGTGAACGCTCCCCAAAACCTTATCGGCCTTCTATCCCGGCGGGATCTCGAGAAGGACGAGGTTCGGAGGCTGCTCCCTCCGCTCCTTGTGCGCGCAAGGAAGCAGAGGCGGAACGCAAAAGCAGCGGCCTTCTGAGATGGAAGTATGGAATGTGCGGAGAGAGAGCTCTTGAGGCGGCGCTCATTTCATGCGAGCGAGCTCATGCTTTTATATGCGCCAGAAGAGAAGGTTAAATCGAACACGGGCGCCATCAAGCACTAATAACAGACGTCATTACATCGGCCATTAAGTCGTCCGTATTCAATGTGACGTCATTACTCCGACCATTAAATAAATCGATTCACGGGAGAGGTCGCCCGTGCTCTGGGTGAGGTCGCCCGTGCCGGGAAGAGCTCGCCCATGCTCAGGATGAGGTCGCTCGGCTCGGGGAGAGTTCGCCCGTCTCAGGGTGAGGTCGCCCGGCTCGGGGAGAGCTCGCCCGTCTCGGCACGTCACGCTCACGCCCATGCCTTTCTCTTTTCTCTCTTTTCTTAATTGGGAGAACCACAATCCAACTATTTAAGTTGAGATATTCTCCTCCCAATTTTCCGAACGATTTAGTATTAAATGGGCCTCTTGAAATTTCTATTAAAATAATTAAATGGGCCAACCCCATAATTATTCTAACAATCCCCACCAAATTTCATAGGCACATTTGAAATACTCTCAGTTCCACTGTAGTTTGATATACCAATGTTTCGATGGAGACTGTTAAGTTGAACTTCCACCTAGAACAAAGGTTACACTTATCCATAACTGAACAATGGACTAAGCCTTGAATTGACAGTTTTGTGCGAACGAGTTTCACCAAAGTCCTTTACTGATACTAGGTCGCTAAATGCATCCCCTCGGTTTGGGCGTATAAGTCATACTCCTTTGCCTTTCATGAGCCTCTAGAGATCACCCAATCTCATAGGCTGTGACTAGCGATCGAGCTCATATAGGTGTATTCCTCATAAGATGTTACGTAGGATAACATCTCTGCTTTATTAAAAGCCACTCGGAACACATTAAGGTATAACCAACCTGCCATACAGAATAGGAGAGTAGTGCATCTCAAGCGGAGTGGGTTAAGTACAAAAGTACTCTCCTCTCAGCCAGTCACTAGCTTGTCTCAACATCCTAATTCACGGGATCTCCGATCAAATAGGATGAGTTACCACTAAGACATGACTTTCATGTGGGTCTCAAGCCCATCTCCCTTGATGCTTCATCTATCACATTCCGTGATAGTCCCTTTGTAAAGGATCGCCGAGTTTTTAGGCGTCCGGACATAGTCCAATGCTATAACTCCGGAGTTTCTCATCTTCCTGACAGACTTCAATCGCCTCTTAACGTGCCTAGATGACTTCATGTTATCCTTTGAACTGTTCACCTTGGCAATCACCGTCTGATTGTCACAGTTCACAAGGATAGCAGGCACCGGTTTTTCAACCACCGGTAAGTCCATCACAAGCTCACGCACCAATCGACTTTCATAGTGGCGGTGTCCAATCTTGTGAGTTCTGCTTCCATTGTAGACCTCGTTAAGATGGTGCGCTTGCAAGACTTCAGAAACAGCTCCACCACCCAATGTGAATACAAATCCACTTGTGGCTTTTATCTCATCGACATCGGATATCCGGTTTGAATCACTATAACCCTCTAGTACCCTTGGGTACCGGTGTAGTGAATACCATAACTTGATGTCCCTTTAGATAGCGCATTACTCTCTCAAGAGCATGCCAATGATCATCTCCGGATTTGAAACAAACCGGCTAAGTTTGCTCACGACAAGCGAGATATCGAGTCTTGTTGCACTAGCTAAATACATCGATGAACCAATGATTTGGGAATATCTCAATTGATCCTTTGCTATCGTTGGTTCTTTCGTAATAGCACACTTGGATCATATGGCGTTGAAGCGGGTTTACAATCGCTAAAGCCAAAGCGACTCAACACCTTTTCCACATAATGGGATTTGCTCAAGAGTTATCCCACCATCATCTTCTCTTAACAACTTAATGTTTAAGATGACATCCGCTACTCCCAAATCTTTCATTTCAAAATTTGCGGACGAAAGTCCTTGACTTTCTTAATCACATTAAGGTTCGTCCGAAGATCGATATGTCATCAACATACAGATACGAATCACTCCTTCACCCCCACCATAGCGGTAATACACACATTTGTCGACTTCATTCACAATAAAGGCGAGATGTTAAAGTTCTGTCGAACTTCTCGTACACCGCTAGGTGCTTGCTTAAGGCCATACAAAGACTTCAACAACCTACACACTTTTCCTTCATGACCCTTTACTACAAATCCATCCGGTGATCCATATAGATTTCTCTTCCAACTCTCCATTAAGGAAAGCCGTCTTTACGTCCATCGATGAATGATCGACCGTAGGAGGCGACCATGGATAGTAGTACTCTAATAGTGATCAATCTGGCAACAGGTGAGTAAGTATCAAAGAAGTCCTTGTCTTCTTTACGGTATAACCCTTGGCCACAAGTCTTGCCTTGTACTTTTCAATTGTACCATCGGGCCTCGACTTCTTCTTGAACACCCACTTACATCCTCTGGTTTACACCCATATGGACGATCAATAACTTCCCAAGTTCCATTGCTCAGAATGGAATCCATCTCACTCTGGACCGCTTCCTTCCAATAGTCAGCGTTCTGAGATGAATAAGCCTCCTCAATGGTTCTTGGAGTATCATCCACTAGATATACAATGAAGTCATCACCAAAAGACTTTGCGGTCTTTTGTCTCTTACTCTTTCGAGTTACTTCATTGTCTTTATCTATTGGATTTTCCTCAAAAGTGGGTTCAATTTGTATAGGAGTGGAAGGTTTAGGAGAGAAGATAGATTTTTGGCTAGATGAGCTAAGTGTCTCTTTCACAGGGAATATGTCCTCAAAGAATGTGGCATCATTGGACTCTAAGATTGTACCTTCATACATATCAGGTACTCCAGATTTTACTATTAAGAACCTATATCCAACACTGTGAAAAGCATAACCAATGAAGACACAATCAACTGTTTTTGGTCCAAGTTTACGCTTTTTTGGGACAGGCACATTAACCTTAGCCAAACAGCCCCAAGTACGTAAATAAGTGAGATTTAATCTTTTTCTCTCCCATTCCTCGAATGGTGTGATTTCTTTATTCTTTGTAGGAACCCTATTTAGGACATGACAAGCAGTCAATATAGCCTCACCCCACCATTCCTTGGAAAGTCCCGATGTTTCTAACATGGCGTTAACCATATCAGTTAGAGTACGGTTCTTTCTTTCGGCAACCCTGTTTGACTGGGGAGAATAGGGAGGCGTCCTCTCATGGATTATTCCAAGTTCCTCGCAGAATTTATTAAAATCACTAGAAAAATATTCTCCACCACGATCTGACCTAACCCGTTTGATTTTCCTATCAAGGTGGTTCTCAGCTTCAGCTTTATAAATCTTAAAATAGTGAAAAGCCTCATCTTTAGACTTTAATAAATACACGTAGCAAAATCTAGTAGAATCATCAATCAAAGTCATGAAATACCTCTTACCACCCTTCGTCAACTCCCCGTTCATCTCGCACAAATCGGTATGAACTAGTTCTAATGGTGACAAGTTTCTCGCCTCTGCTGCCTTGTGAGGCTTGCGAGGTTGCTTAGATTGCACACACACTTGACACTTAGAACTTTGGACTTGGGTAAATTTTGGGATTAAATCCATACCGGCCATCCGCATCATACAACCAAGATTAACATGACAAAGTCGTGAATGCCAAACATTAGTCTCATGATCACAAACATGATTAATCTCATTATTCATGTCCATCAAAGATAAGCGGAACAAGCCTCCGCTCTCATAGCCTTTTCCAATAAAATTTCCAAACTTGAAAATAACACATTTATTGGATTCAAAAAACTAGCTTAAAACCATCTCTACATAATAGAGATCCGCTGACAAGGTTCTTATTTATCGCGGGCACATGTTGTACGTTCCTCAATCGTACGACCTTGCCTGAAGTAAACTTCAAGTCAACAGTGCCGACTCCACGTACAAATGCCTGCGACCCATTCCCCATCAACACGGAGGCAGCCCCTGCGTTCTGGTAAGAAGAAAATAGGGATCTATCAGCACAAACATGTATATTGGCCCCTGTGTCAATTCACCAATCAGGTGAACGACATACTGAAAGAACAATAGGTACTGTTACATACCCAGATGTTCCTTCCTCAGTATTGCCAATAACAATGTTGGCGGACCTTTTCTGCTTGTCTTTACGATCAGGGCAATCCTTAGCCCAGTGATCAGTACCATTACAGACAAAGCAGTTTCCCTTCCCTTTATTCTTCTTCTTCTTGAAGCTAGTAGTTTGATTGGCTTTGTTCTTGTTATCAGGCTTTTCAGACTTGTTTTTATTCTTGTTGAATTGAAAGGTTTTCTTTTGTACCACATTGGCACTGGAACTTCCTTTCCCACGTGTATCTTTTGCCCTCGCCTTCTCCTCAACATCTAGAGACCCAATGAGGCCAGCAACGCTGAACTCTTGTCTCTTGTGTTTTAGAGTAGTGGCAAAATCCCTCCAAGAAGGTGGCAGCTTTGCAATAATGCATCCCGCCACAAACTTGTCGGACAATGCACATTTAAAATTCTCAAGTTCTTTTGCGAGAGCTTGCACCTCATGAGCTTGTTCTACTACAGAATGGTCATCGACCATCTTGTAGTCATGAAACTGCTCCATGACATAGAGCTCGCTACCCGCGTCAGAAACTCCAAATTTTGCCTCAAGTGCATCCCACATTTCTTTACCACTAGGCAAAATCATATACACATCAACAAGATTTTCTCCCAAAATGTTAATCACGGCGCCTCTAAACAAGTTATCCGCAGCCGCGAATACACTCTCCTGCTCAGGAGAGAGCCCTCCTTCCGGCTGTGGCTTGCCTTGCGGAACGTGATACACGTTCATGGCAGTCAACCATAAAATCATCTTGGCGCGCCAACGCTTGTAATTTGCGCCGTCAAATACAGTTGGTTTAAGTGCGGCAGCGAAACCAGTAGTTGTGAAATTCCTAGGATAAGGTTTTTGGATTGTTGGAAATATTAGGAATTTCCTCAATATGTTAATCCACAAAATTATGTAAATCATAATTAGACAATTGCCAGTTTCCAGTTCAAGACCAAAGGTACTAGATATAAAAATATCTATCTGATACGCAAGGGCTAATGAACAGGAAAACAAAAAGGCAAAGGCACGGTATAAACAAATATACCCTTGAGCCGGAGTCGCAGCCACTACAAAGCGTGAGCACAAAGGTAAGCGGAGGAATGACTTGCATATTCTCAGCCGCCATGACGGTTGATGTAGTCGATCACAAGTTGGTGCAGAGATGCCTTTGATGCAGTGGAGAGGTCGGTGCAGTCGAACGTCGATGCAGTGTAGATGTACAGGTGCCTCCTCGCAATGACCCGAGCTTGAGCGATCGCGAGAACGCTCCCCAAAACCTTATCGGCCTTCTATCCCGGCGGGATCTCGAGAAGGACGAGGTTCCGAGGCTCGCTCCCTCCGCTCCTTGCGCGCAAGGAAACAGAGGCGGAACGCAAAACGGCAGCGGCCTTCTGAGATGGAAGTATGGAATGTGCGGAGAGAGAGCTCTTGAGGCGGCGCTCATTTCACGTAGGCGAGGAGCTCATGCTTTTATATGCGCCAGAAGAGAAGGTTAAATCGAACACGGGCGCCATCAAGCACTAGTAACGGACGTCATTACATCTGGCCATTAAGTCGTCCGTTACGTAACGGACGTCATTACTCCAGCCATTAAGTCGTCGGTTACGGGGAGAGGTCGCCCGTGCTCTGGGTGAGGTCGCCCGTGCCGGGAAGAGCTCGCCCATGCTCAGGATGAGGTCGCCAGGCTCGGGGAGAGTTCGCCCGTCTCAGGGTGAGGTCGCCCGGCTCGGGGAGAGCTCGCCCGTCTCGGCACGTCACGCTCACGCCCATGCCTTTCTCTTTTCTCTCTTTTCTTAATGGGAGAACCACAATCCAACTATTTAAGTTGAGATATTCTCCTCCCAATTTTCCGAACGGTTTAGTATTAAATGGGCCTCTTGGAATTTCTATTAAAATAATTAAATGGGCCAACCCCATAATTATTCTAACAGGTTTTGTGTGTAGTTTTGCGTGTTCTATAGGCATATACACGTGCGTGAGTGTGGTGTGTGATTTATATGCATTCGTGTTGTACCTATCATCCGACTACCACCCATACGCCCACAAGGCCACAAATTGTCCACCCCTCATCACTAAACCCCCTCTCCTCATTCTTGCTAGAGATATAGGTCGACCTTTCCCCTTGTTGGCTAGGAGTGCACCCCCCCACCCCCCAAATTGCCAACCGCATATGATCTAGGTTTCGAAGTCGGATGTGGGATGTCCACTATGAACAATCGTAGCCCACTCATTTTTTATGAGATGTATGAAAGATATTTCTAAAACTTTTTCTTAGACATGCAATAATTTTATTTTTGTTACATAACTAGTTTAGTTTTTGTTTAACGTCCACGGTCCATGTCCATGTACATGGCACAAATCGATCCATTTTTATTTGGAGTGGATTTATAATTGAAGTGAGCATGATGTCCCTCGCGTTTGTGCAACTAAATTTGTCTCACTCTTTTAATGTCACATGAGCTTTTATTCCTATTATTTTCTATTCCATATTTATGCAATTTTTTTTAGTGGATATGAACTTTTTTGAATCTAAAATGGACTCTTATTTCTCTTATTTTTTATTTCAATTTTCTATATTATTTTGTTATCGCAGATATAAAATCTTTTCTTATCTGACATGCCCTCTTATTTATGTTATTTTCATTTCAAACATTTATCTTTTTATAGTTTACATTAAATATTTCATTTAGTCTAATTCGCTATAACCCTTATATTTTTTTGTTGTAATTCATATGAAAATTTTCATTTAGTCTAACCATGTCGAACGGTAGGAAATCGACTTCCCAATCTCGGGCAACAAAATTTATGTATAAAGCGAAGAGATCCATGGAGAGGCCAAAATAAACCTTTTCATGTTTCCCGGTGACTCGGGGGACGCATCATTTTTTATCTTGCTTCAGGCCTCTCTCATGACAATAACCCTACATCCAACACTTTTGTTGATATTCTTGGGCAAAGGAAGCCCACATGCGTACAAGTATGAAAGGGTTACAAGAATTGCTAGGAGATAACTATTCTTATATTCCTTCTAGCTGCCTATGCTTTAAAGCTATCATGTCATGTGATTACTCGAATGGGCCTGCTTTCTTCATGGCGTTGGTCTCCTTTTACAGGCGTCGGAGTTTCTTGTTAGGGTTATCCGTTTAAAATGCGTCTAGCCTTATCTTGTGCGCTCTGAATTTTTTTTTAGCTTCCTCCATGCCTCTATCTTCGCGCATGGCGAGCTAGATAACCCCGTCATGGCCCTTGGGTCGGTATACATCTTGTGGTATCCTTGCTTTGTTTTGGGATGTTATGCCGACGCGTTGCTATTGCCTCTGTTAGTGGGTCTCCCTTGTAGCTGATGTCTTGTCTTTAGTTGGGGAGCTTGGATGACCCTGTCGTATGCCCCTAGGTAGGTATACGTCCTTTGTTTATCATGCCTTGCAAACTTATTACCAAAAAAAGGTGTTGCCTTGATACCACACACCGTCAAACCTGTTATAACCTGGACCCATAACAATCATCAATGTATCTCTTTTTCTTTCCGATTAACATGAGAATTTATAGGATTTTAGGATTAAGGTGGTGGCTTTGTTAAACCTTGTTTTAATTATATAACGAACATGGTGTCTCGCGCATTTACGCAACCAATTTTATAATTGATATTAACTCTTTTTATTCTAAATTTGCTTTGTTGTAGTAGTTGATGTGGATTCCTTTTCTATCTTGTGATATGGACTCATTTTTCTATTATCTTTATTCTAAATTTATTTTCAATTGTAATAGATATATACTCTTTCTTTTAATCTAAGCTGTTATAATATGATCCACTATAATCGATTGTGCTTGTCTTTTTCTTTTTCTCTCTTATTAACTTGAGAATTTCTTTTATTTTTTATCAACGTGGAAATTTCTATGATTTTAGGATTAACATGGTAGCTTCGTATTATTCTATTTTATATATGTAGTAGGTAGATAAATAGATTATGAAACGCTACGACAATGAATCATATTAAAGAAAGACAAACACATGATTGGGGCAGAATTGAACACAACTTTCACAGGGCAGGTTGTGAAGCCCACCATCACTCGGATTCAAATCTCTATGGAATAATAAAAATTTAGGTCTTAGTTGAGGGTGTGTTTCTATAGGACCGAATCATCGGATCCCCGCAGTATTTCTCGAAAAAATTTTCTGAATTGCTCTTATTTTATTTATGGGACCAACTAGAACGCAAGCGCCTGCGTTTTGCGTTTCGTGCAGGTGATCCTTTTTTCAGTACGATTGTATAGAAATTTCACCGTACAGAAGTACTGAAAAAACAGTATAAAAAAGTGAAAAAAAAAACTCTAGAACGGCGGCGGGCGGCGGATGGCGGCGGTGGGCAGCAGGTCAGCACGTTGGCGGACGGCGGGAGGTCGGGCCGGCCGCAGGAGGAGATGTCCGGGGTGGCGACGGGGTCGGCGCCGACGAGACACGGGGAGAAGAGGCCCGCTGTGGTGCTCGCGCCGAGCGTGCCAAGGCCGAAGAGGACATTGCGGCGGTGAAGAGCAGCGGCGGCGGAGAGCAGCTGCATCGATGGCGTCGCCCGCGCGAGCGCCTGCGCTCGCGACGGAATGCAAGCGCCCGCAACGGAGCAAAAGCGTTTATTTATTGGGATTGGAACGCAGGACGGCAGGAACCGTTTGATCTTTAATGCAATTTTTCCGATTCTTCACGACCATCGTCTACAGAAAAGGAAACAAAAAAAAAGAGGCAAAAATGATACTGTAATACTCTATTTCCCCGCGGACATCTCGGTCCAATTCCAGGGAAAGGTTTTGAATTATTCGTGCATCTAGGGAAAATCCGGCGCACGACCGGCGCAGCTCTCGGGAGATCTTTGAAGAACGATGGCAAATTGGCTTCGTCTAGGACCGAATCAGATGAGAGATTTCCCGTAACATTTTATCAAAACAAAACCCAGAAAAAATAAATAAATAAATAAACGCAGTCGTCGTAGAAATTAAGCAAGAAAGACACACCCGATCGATGTACAGGCACAGCCAAACGCAGTGGCGTTTGTTCGGGTTTGATTTGTTTGCACGTCGCTTGGCTTGGTCTGAAACCTGGCCCCAACATGTTTCGTCATCTCCATATAAAATCTGTTCAAGTTGGTAGCTCTTCGTGGCTGTTGTGCAATATAAATCCATGCCAATTTGCTGCAATTTAGGGGAAGGTCTGAAGGTGCATCACCCACTGCTCAAAGATTAGGTTCTAAGATAATTTTTTCTAACTTCTAGTTAGATTATGTTTATCCATTCCAGGAGATAAGGCGTTGCGTATGCAGTGAGCTCACCAACCAGAAATTGGAAGGATGAAATTAATCGAATTTAATTTCGTAACAAAGTGGTAACCATAAAATAGAATTATAAACCTATCCCATAAATGTGTGTACGTCCAACTCTTGATCTGTTTTGTCCATGTCCAATCTATCTTTCCCCATCTTTCATGGCGAATATGTCTTTTATCATGTTAAAGTCGTTATAATGTATTCTGCAAATCTAGACTTTGGTTGCTTCTTTTGTGGTCCACGTTGAGCCATCCAACGATCCCGCCTTCCTGCGCGCTATCTGCGCATGACTTCACACCTCGTGTGCAATCATGTTGCACCCTTGGCTTTGCAATTTTCGACACGATCTCCCACATACTATCAAGATGTTGACCTAGTACAACATCCAGTCACATCGTTAATGTCACGATGCTCCCATCAACTTGATCTATGCAGCTGCTCCCAAGTCTGGTGACTGGTTTGATCGCAAACACCGAAGCCACCATGCTTCGCGTTGTCTTCATTGGGCATGTTGTCAGCCAATCACCATGTTTGACTGATAGTACTTGCAAATAGCAACCTATCGAATGGTCCATGCCACCTGTCTGGAGTGTGACACCACTGGTTGATTCGTCAATTGCTATCATGCTCGCCTAATAGAACGTTTTTTCTAGCATCGTGCACTTGCATAATTCTCGTGACTCCACCTAGATTATCAACATTACCAAACCACGGCTCTGATACCCCTTCTTAGACAAGACGTTAATTTTTTATCAAACGTTGTGCTTTTATTATTGTTCAGATCTGATTTTGATGTCTTGTTTTCTAATAGTTTGTATATGACGTGGGACACTACGAAAGTACGAATGATATATCAAAGGGGGTGCCTTTAGTTGATTAAAGTTGACATAGATTAACCGGTTCTAATCAGAGTTGAATAGCTTTGATCCCAATAGGCAAACGCAAAAGTGGCTGAATTGCGTCATCTTCGTATAAAATTTCACCAGGTTGGTAGTTCTTTGCGGCTGTTGCAATACTATAATCCATGGCAATTTGCCACATGGGGAAGATGCATTGCGCACTGCTCAAAAATTAGGTTCTGTGGTAGATTTTTGTAGTAACTTCTTTTTTCTCGAAAGATTAGCAGGAGTCATGTCTCGAGACTAGGACGAACGTGAAACACCAATAACTACACTAACTGCACACAGTTTCAAGGATGCTAAAAAATGGCCTGGACGGATCTACAGTGTTAGTATAAGGTTCGAGTGACCCCGGTGTTTTTTTTACAAACTCTTTTTATTTATTTCTACTCTATTAGTATTTATACATATAAACCTACAAATTAAAACTTAAAAATAGTGATTTAGGGTTTGTTTGGTTACCTGAATGAGATGATTCTTGTATGAGATGGTACAAAATTTGTATCCATCCATGTGTTTGGTTGGGTAAACTGTACCAAATCATCATGAACGGTGGAATAAAAAAAATAAAATATTCTCTCGATATGTTGTATGACTTCGTTCGCTCGTTTTGGTCGAACGACACAGTACAATTTTCTCTCGCAAGCTTTTACTTCTTTTTAATTCATATTTTTTACTTTATCGTATACCAAATTTCAAATTGATTTCAATTTAAAATTCAGTTTAGAAATGAAATTCGTTTTAAACTTTAAATCTATTAGATTTAAAATTTGAAAAATACGTTTGAATTTTTAAAAAATGATTTAAATTTTGAATGCACCTTGAATATTGAATTTAAAAACCGATTTGAGTTTTCAGACTAAAATTTGAATTTATTTTTTCAATATGGGTTGATTTTAAATTTCATTTTTTTGTATAACTTGCTTGAATACTAAATTGAAAATTCAACTTAAGTTTTGAATCTAAAATTTAAATTGAATTTAAATTTGGTTTGAATTTTGAATTCAACATTTGATTTTAATTTGATTAAAAATTAAAATGTTAAATGTAGTTTGAATTTAAAATCCAATTTGAACATTGAATCCAATTGAATGTTAAATTTAAAATTTGGTTTGATTGTTGGAGTTAGAATTAAATTTAGTTTAAATCATCCAAAATAAAATCATGCGTAAGGTTAAATTTTCTCAAGATATACAATGTTATTTGATGGTATTTGAATACTTGAACCATTCTACGTCATCCCATATGAGAACCAAACAAAATCTTGTATGATCCTGTTTAACTAACCAAATATCTCAACTGAATAATATCGTACGGAACCATCTCATTCAACTTGTACTATCCCATACAGGTTCAATCTGGTACAAACAACCAACAACCAAACACACCCTTAGAGTTTAAATGACCCAACGATCTTGGTGGTCGCGTTTAGACAACAAAAGGGGGTTTTGGAAGGATTTAGTTAGCAAGAAATATTTGAAGAACAAAGCTATCTCTGGTGTTAAGGCTAAAATGAATGACTCACCTGGGTGGTGAGACATTTTAAAGTGCAGGGATTTGTACGCCAATAATAGAAACTATATAGTTGGGAATGGGGTGAATGTGCATTTCTGGAAAGATTATTGGGCTGAGGATGTTCCTTTAAAAGAGAAACTCCCTCGCATTTTCTCTGTTTGTCAATATACCGATATTACGGTTGCTCAGTGCAGAGCAAGAAACTGGGGTTTATCCTTTCGGAGGTAGTTGGATTCTGTTGATATTACAGCCGAGGATGACTTGGTGTAAAAGCTTTCTAGGATTGATTTCACTAGTGAATCAGACAAGCCAGTCTGGATGGGAGATAGTAAGGGTAAATTCACTGTTAAATCAATGTATAGGCTCATCTCTGAAAAGTGGCATAATAAAAATCTAGATAGAATTTGGCGGTCTAAGACACCTTTGAAAATTCAGGTGTTCATGTGGATGCTGGATTTTAATGTTTTGTTGACTAGAGAGAATCTGAGAAGAAGAAACTGGTTGGGCGATCCTAGGTGTGAATTTTGCGACGATATAGAAACCGTAGAATACCTTTTTTTTTCTTGCCCATTGGCAAAGGCAATGTGGGGGATCATTGCAGCCTGTTGCAACATAACTACTAGACCAACCTGTATAGACGGGTATTATCAATGGATGGCAAATATTTGGGGGGTTAGTAATAAAATAAATGCACACTTTCTGTTTAGCCTCCTTCTGTTGGAGTATCTGGATTCATAGAAATAATTCTTACTTTGATGGGATCAAAGTTAAAACTCCGCTTACTACTTTGCACATGATGTGTGCTTTATTAAATTTCTGGTCAGGATTTTTGTCGGAAGAGATGCAAGATGCTATTAGGATTTGTTCCCATCAGTTGAGTGTTTTTGTTTCAGGATTGACACAGGGCGAGCAAGGGAGAGGTTGGAATGGTAATCGTATAATAGATGGCGGTGATGCTGGCAA